>OX578272.1:207118685-207283169 GCA_951217065.1 Baccha elongata
TTTAATAATAATAATAATAATAATAATAATAATAATAATAATAATAATAATAATAATAATAATAATAATAATAATAATAATAATAATAATAATAATAATAATAATAATAATAATAATAATAATAATAATAATAATAATAATAATAATAATAATAATATAATAATAATAATAATAATAATAATAATAATAATAATAATAATAATAATAATAATAATAATAATAATAATAATAATAATAATAATAATAATAATAATAATAATAATAATAATAATAATAATAATAATAATAATAATAATAATAATAATAATAATAATAATAATAATAATAATAATAATAATAATAATAATAATAATAATAATAATAATAATAATAATAATAATAATAATAATAATAATAATAATAATAATAATAATAATAATAATAATAATAATAATAATAATAATAATAATAATAATAATAATAATAATAATAATAATAATAATAATATAATAATAATAATAATAATAATAATAATAATAATAATAATAATAATAATAATAATAATAATAATAATAATAATAATAATAATAATAATAATAATAATAATAATAATAATAATAATAATAATAATAATAATAATAATAATAATCAATAATAATAATAATAATAATAATAATAATAATAATAATAATAATAATAATAATAATAATAATAATAATAATAATAATAATAATAATAATAATAATAATAATAATAATAATAATAATAATAATAATAATAATAATAATAATAATAATAATAATAATAATAATAATAATAATATAATAATAATAATAATAATAATAATAATAATAATAATAATAATAATAATAATAATAATAATAATAATAATAATAATAATAATAATAATAATAATAATAATAATAATAATAATAATAATAATAATAATAATAATAATAATAATAATAATAATAATAATAATAATAATAATAATAATAATAATAATAATAATAATAATAATAATAATAATAATAATAATAATAATAATAATAATAATAATAATAATAATAATAATAATAATAATAATAATAATAATAATAATAATATAATAATAATAATAATAATAATAATAATAATAATAATAATAATAATAATAATAATAATAATAATAATAATAATAATAATAATAATATAATAATAATAATAATAATAATAATAATAATAATAATAATAATAATAATAATAATAATAATAATAATAATAATAATAATAATAATAATAATAATAATAATAATAATAATAATAATAATAATAATAATAATAATAATAATAATAATAATAATAATAATAATAATAATAATAATAATAATAATAATAATAATAATAATAATTAATAATAATAATAATAATAATAATAATAATAATAATAATAATAATAATAATAATAATAATAATAATAATAATAATAATAATAATAATTAATAATAATAATAATAATAATAATAATAATAATAATAATAATAATAATAATAATAATAATAATAATAATAATAATAATAATAATAATAATAATAATAATAATAATAATAATAATAATAATAATAATAATAATATAATAATAATAATAATAATAATAATAATAATAATAATAATAATAATAATAATAATAATAATAATAATAATAATAATAATAATAATAATAATAATAATAATAATAATAATAATAATAATAATAATAATAATAATAATAATAATAATAATAATAATAATAATAATAATAATAATAATAATAATAATAATAATAATAATAATAATAATAATAATAATAATAATAATAATAATAATAATAATAATAATAATAATAATAATAATAATAATAATAATAATAATAATAATAATAATAATAATAATAATAATAATAATAATAATAATAATAATAATAATAATAATAATAATAATAATAATAATAATAATAATAATAATAATAATAATAATAATAATAATAATAATAATAATAATAATAATAATAATAATAATAATAATAATAATAATAATAATAATAATAATAATAATAATAATAATAATAATAATAATAATAATAATAATAATAATAATAATAATAATAATAATAATAATAATAATAATAATAATAATAATAATAATAATAATAATAATAATAATAATAATAATAATAATAATAATAATAATAATAATAATAATAATAATAATAATAATAATAATAATAATAATAATAATAATAATAATAATAATAATAATAATAATAATAATAATAATAATAATAATAATAATAATAATAATAATAATAATAATAATAATAATAATAATAATAATAATAATAATAATAATAATAATAATAATAATAATAATAATAATAATAATAATAATAATAATAATAATAATAATAATAATAATAATAATAATAATAATAATAATAATAATAATAATAATAATAATAATAATAATAATAATAATAATAATAATAATAATAATAATAATAATAATAATAATAATAATAATAATAATAATAATAATAATAATAATAATAATAATAATAATAATAATAATAATAATAATAATAATAATAATAATAATAATAATAATAATAATAATAATAATAATAATAATAATAATAATAATAATAATAATAATAATAATAATAATAATAATAATAATAATAATAATAATAATAATAATAATAATAATAATAATAATAATAATAATAATAATAATAATAATAATAATAATAATAATAATAATAATAATAATAATAATAATAATAATAATAATAATAATAATAATAATAATAATAATAATAATAATAATAATAATAATAATAATAATAATAATAATAATAATAATAATAATAATAATAATAATAATAATAATAATAATAATAATAATAATATTGATAATAATAATAATAATAATAATGATAATACAAATACTAATGAAGATGATTATGATGATGATGATGGTAGGTTATATGTAAATGTAATTACACTCTGTAAAAATAATAAATTTTTAAAAAAACTTTTTTAAATCAAAAACTTACAAACACTTCACAACAACTCACTTTGTGATTGCTTAAAAATAACAAAACTTAACTATGAATTAACACAGAAGTATTTGAAAATTAAATCACAACTGAATCAATTGCCATCTGTGATTTGCATCATATGCAACAAAACTCAAATTTGTGTGAAATCTTAGTAAATAAATAAAAAAAAAACTGATGGTATGCATGTAAAACTGAAAAAAAAATCATTTGAAATTTGACACGAAAGTTCAAACATAAGTTAAGAACACCGAAAATATGTTTTTGGGATATAAGTAACTGTAGTATTATTTTTATTTTTCAAAAACTAGGATACTTTTCAACACCGAGTTTTCGCTATTCGACTAGAAATTAATAGGAACGTTGAATGTTGTTAAAAAAATTGAACTTAATAATGCAAAACTTTGTAAAAATTCAATTTGAAAAATGAAAATGATTTTTTTTTTGTAAAATTTGACTTTAAATTTTATTTCTCAAAAACCATTCTTTAAATCAACTTGAATTTAATATTTAATTAAAGAATGGAGCTTAAACTTTAAAAGCGATTATATTTTATAATTTTATGTCTATTCTTTATTTTTTAATTATTTTGTTTCCATCTTAAGACGATTTTCCTTAAAATTGGTTCTCCTGTCTAAACGGGTAGTAATAGACCCCCCGTTATATAAATTTTTTTATTTGTTTTGACCGAATCTATTAGCTAGTCTTTTTTTTTATTTGTTTTATATTATTTTATATTATAATATTTCATTATCCATAGGTATGGGTTTTATTATAGAGGTGATAACATTTAAATATAACCTAATATAGGTACTACACAATATAGGCAAACATTCTACATATTTATATTTTTCGTATGAAGGTAAGTAATATAATACAAAAAAGTTTACTAATCGTAAAAAATGTATCTACCCATGATTTTGCAACAGGTATGCATATGGCAATGTTGAAATGCGTATACGCCTTAAGCATACATTATGATACTCGCCATCTACACCTCAACGTCAGCTGATACATCTTCTTTTAGTTCAGCGAACTCAGCATATAAGCACTTCAGCCAGACGTCAGCACATCAGCACTTTTATGCAGTTACATTTATTTTAAAACTCATTCGTTCTGCAGCTAGCAACAAATAAACTTTATCTTTTTTTTACCAAATTAAAAGTGCGTTTGGTTATGGGCCCAGATGGTCAAAAATAATTGATTAGAAAATTTAATCAAATGTTAGAAAGCAGCGCGGACGAATCTGAAGAAATAAAGCAAGAACAAATTGACAAAGAAGACGAAAACGGTAGCGGCATCACTGAAGAAAAATTCACCATGTCGAACACATCAGTTCCAGCAACATTCGAGAAGCTGGATGGTAGATCGAATTTCATCGATTGGAAATATGCCATGAAAATTCACCTTATAAATTGTGAATTATGGGAATTCGTTGATGGCACTAAGAGCGATGTAAAACAGGAGTCTCGTGCTTTGGCGGCAATTGTGTCTGGGGTGAAGTCGCAAATTTTTACAGACATTCGTGAGCTAAAAAAAGGAAAGGAAGTTTGGGAACGGCTCCAAAAGATCTATGAGCCAAAAGGATTTTCGAGAGCGGCCGTGCTAATTGAGCAACTAGTAAATGTTCGCTTTGCTGACTGCAAAAATATGTCGGAGTATTTAAACAAAAAGTTGCTCAGCAACTCAAAGCAATCGACAACGAGATCAAGGACGGTGTCCTTGCTGCCCTAATTTTTGTTAGCCTTCCTGACTGTTATAAGCCACTAATTATGGCATTGGAAAATTTTGGGGCTGTTCTCACTACAGATCTGGTTAAAGAACGTCTCTTGGCCGAATCAGCGCGCTTTGATAATGTTTCTAAGGAGACAGCTTTGTCTGCCAGAAAACATCCACCGAAAATAGGAAACAAGTTCCGTGGTAAGTGCTTTAAATGCGATCAAATTGGCCACCGGTTTGCAGACTGTCGTGCTGCGAAGAAATCTGTCAGAGAGAAGTCCGAAACAGGTTTGATGTTAAAAGTTAATACTAGCACTGCACTCAGAGTTGGAAAGTTCAACACCGACGATTGGTATGTGGATTCCGGAGCGACTGTTCCCTTAACCGGGCGCAAAGATTGGTTAACGAACGTCAAGAAACTCAATGCTGGTGAAAGTGGTAACTGCGTCAGGTGAACATTTCCAAATCTCAGCGATGGGCGATACTGTGGTGCAGCTTAATGTAAAAGGGAAATCTGTTGAAACTCCAATAAGTGATGTAAAAAATGCCGAGGGTTTAAAGTTTAACCTTATTTCTTGCAAACAGATTGGTAAGAAGGGCATTACAACGACAATTGTGATGACCGAAAATTCGAAATTTCTGTTCGAGGCACGGGAGCAGTCATTGCTTATGCAACTTCATCGGGTGATGATTTGTGTAAACTTAAATGTATAAAACAATCTGCTTTATCCGTCAAACAATATAGTCGCATTGTTTTTTTTTTTTTTTTTTTGTAAATTTATTTAATTAATAATAAATTGACCTAATTCTACCTCTGCCAAACCCATTATTCACCGCGTTCTTATAAACAATTTGTGTTTTCTGTTTTTCCTGACCAACCCAAACTCTGACCCACTTGTGAATTTGTGATTTGCTTAGCAATAACATCAACCTTATTGACCCACTCGCTTGTTTGTGTCTACCTTTGCAATATATTTAAAGTGAATTTTTAAATTGTCCACAACAAATACGTATTGAAATGGAAAATTGTTTCGCTAATTGTATCGACAAAAAAAGTGATGAGCTAATGAAATGCAAAGGGCTGTGTTGTAAATCTTTTCACCCACTCTGCATTGGTCTAAGTAGAAGGTCAACTGCTTGTTTGAAAGATTATCTATTGCATTTTTCATTTTACTGTGATGTATGTAAAGAAATTTCTCTTTCACATGTTTTACTTGCCATCAAATGCCATAGCGACCTTACTAACTCTATATTAGCTAATAACAATCAATTTCATAAAAGCGTCATGAGTCAGTTGGTGAAAATTGATGACTTTTCAAAAGCGTTCGAAGAACTTAACAATACAATTGAGTGCGTGAACAATCGGTGCTTAACGAAATTCAACTCCATGGAAAAAAAAATCGCCGCGTTAACGGAATTAGTTACAAACAATAATAATGACGATATAATTAAACGTTTGGAATTTTTTAAAAATGATTTGAAATCATCGTTTAACTCTTATATCACTACCAACTCTATGAAAACAATGGAATCTTTAAATTCTATTCGTAGTGACCCTGATTGTCATCTTCAATCAACATCTAAAGTAACTACACCTGGGGGTCAATTCCCGATCTGTGAAACTGTGAAGTGATAAAAAATTATCATTTTACTTTTCACAGCGATTTTTCATTTTATCACTTCATGAACTCGCATAATGCGATTCTCGAACTTATTATGATAAACAGCTGTCAATGTGTGTACTAAAAAGTACTAAATGATACACCCAGAACAAAAAACAACGTTCAATCAGAGAAAACCACTTTATTTAAGCCTATTTAAAAAAAAAATTGCTTCGAATATGAATGTTTTAAAATCAAAGTTTGGGAAAAAAAATTTAAGAATGAAGCATAATTAAATCAAATTTACTCGAGCTACGGTACCATTATAAAACGGAAATCAAATTTAATCTATTTAATTTTAATTTGCCTTTTTGTCTCTCAGTGTAAGATCTGTCAGCGCGTTTTCACTGCTCTTCACAGAACGATTTTACTGTGATAAGATATTATCATTATGAAAAGTTTTGAAGTTTGTTTTCACAATTCGGGAATCGTATTTAACGCTAAGGCGTGAAAAAGTTTATCATTTCACGTTTTCACAGATCGGGAATTGACCCCCTGGTCTCCATCAACCCCTTGCCCTTCTAGAAGACGCCGCCGCGAGTGTTATTAATTTAATGAGCAGTGAAATGCTTGAAACTCGAATAAGCATTGGCCATCTAACCGTAGAAATTAAATATGCATCAAATAAAATTGATGGGATGCCAAGACAACTGCAACATACACCCGTTATGTTCGAGACTTCGCTACTGGAAGAATTATTGGACTCACCACCACATGCTCGTATTCCCTTACCTGCTATTTCCACCTCCTCCTGCAGTTCATCAATCTCCTTCTAATGCTTCATCTTCGCCTTCTGCTGCTTGTCAACTACGCCCTACTGAAGAAAAATTACAATCCCTGATAAGATTTGGAACTACTTGGTCTCTGTCGGAATGGAACAACAGGATTAGCAAGCTGAACAAATCTGACAACGTTCCATTTTTTATCAGAGGTGCTCCTCGTCATGCTGATGTTAATTGGATAAAAAACTTTTTTTCGCGTAAATTCACCATTTCTGTCAATGAATGTCAAAAAATTTCATCACCCCGATCGCGTCATCAAAGTTTTAAGGCAAACATACCATCGAGATACATATGGCTTTTTTCCTCGTATTCTGACGACTTTTTCCGTCTAGGACAGATGACCTTAACAAAATGGATTGACAGACCACAAAATAAATCCTTCAGTGCATTTAAACCTAATAGATCATCCATGAAGAAATCATCAGCGCATTTAGTTAAAAACAAACCAAGTATTAAACCCAAAAATGTACCCAAACCTAATATAATCCCTAAAAAAGTCCCTAAATAAGACTCAAACTGTTTTTCCCACTTTTTCAAAATTCACCTCTAACCCTTTAAGTAAGCGGGTCTCATTTGATCTAACTTGTAATCCATTCACCTCACCACACCTCCTCGTCTGATAACAACCCCCTCAATGCAAACTATCCTAATTTTATACACTCCCACACTCTCAATCCTTCCAAGTCACCTGCAACGAATATCCCTTCTAATAATCCTACTTCATCTTTTATATCTATTCCCCCTTCCTCACCCCATCCACCTATTTTCGACCCAATGATCCCTCCCTCAGTAAAACTGACTTCTCGATTGGTTGGTCCCACATCGACGGTCAATGATTTAGAGGGCCGTTATATAATGGCAAGATTACGGGATCAACGGCTCTATGATAACGTTCGTCTATATCTCTCATATTTATATGACAAACCAGACTCTATTTGTATTGATGGCAAGACAAAAACAAATGTCATGGTATTTATTCAGAAGGAAGGCCTCCCTACTGATCCTTCTCTTCTTAAACAAATATTCATCCGCTATCATGAAGGGTTTAACATATTCGCTAATACTGTGGAAAAGGATCTTTCAGCTCTTGCTTCACACATCAGTTCAAAACGTTATTCATACCTTCAAAGTACGCGCAAAAATGTCAAAAACTATTTTCGTCCCTAACTTGAAGACTCCCGTTACAGCCCCTAAATTTTTATCTCTTTACTACCAAAACGTCAGAGGTCTCCGCTCCAAAACATCTTCGGTCTTTCTTAACTCTCAAAAACTCCCTTATGACATTTTTGCACTGTCTGAAACCAATCTGTCCCAGGATATAAACGATTGCGAACTTTTTCCCTCCAATTTCAATGTCTTTCGGGTAGACGGGTCTTCTAATGATGTCGAATCTTCTGGTCGTGGAGTTTTACTAGCCATACATAATCGCATCGACTCAATGCTCTTTAAGACATCTCACAATACGTCTGTGTTAAATCTAAACTATGTAAAATTACCATTTTCACAATCTGCTGTTATATCAGACCATCACAGCCTATACAATCTTATCAGCTTGCAGTAGATGCTTATGATTCCATTTTGAAGCAGCTGATCCTTCCGATATTGTTATAGTCGTAGGAGATTTCAATTTTCCAAATCTTCAATGGGTTCTTTCTGATGAGGAATCTTATTATACAGCTCTCAATCCCTCTTCAGATAGAGAAATCCTATTTACCGACTGCTTGGTAGACTCAGACCTTTTCCAATTAAGTGGCGTTAAAAATAATTTAGGACGTCAGCTTGACCTTGTGTTTTCTTCTGACGCAGACAATTGTGTCGTTACTGCAAGTAACCATCTCCTTTCTAAATTAGATGCCTACCACCCTCCCCTTTTCCTCACATTCTCTTATGATTTTCCCCATAATTCAACCTTGACTGAGAGCCCTTTGTCTTTCAATTTTCGTAAAGCTAACTTCCGTAAACTTAACAACTTATTAGCCTCCGTTGATTTCGACAGCATCGCTCAAAACCCAAATATAGAATTAGCTGTATCTAATTTTTACTTTAGCGTGTTTAGCTGTCTTTCTCAATCTATCCCTGTTATTCGCCATAAGAGCACCTCTTCATCCCCCCCGTGGTACAATAGTGAGCTACGGTCTTTAAGAAATAAAAGAAACAAACTTTGGCAAATTTACCTTACTTCGCGTACTGGTTTCGACTTTACTAACTATCTGAATACCAGTACAATTTTTTCAGAACTTTGTGATTCTCTTTACAACAAATACCTCAATCAAAACATTCTAAAACATTTTTTCACTTTATTAATGCCAAACGTAAATCTGATAGCTACCCTTCTACCTTAACATTTTTGAATACAAGTTCAGATGATTCTAAAATAATTGCTAACTTGTTCGCCCAGTTTTTCAGTCAGTCTTTTTCAACGAGCACCTTAAAGCCCGATTCAGAATATTTCTCTTATCTAAGCAAATGCACGCAAACATCCTTAACCTCTATTATAATTTCGTCGGAAACTGTCGAGGCTAAAATAATAATCTGAAAGAGGATTATTCTGCGGGTCCAGATGGGATTCCTGCTATAATACTTAAACAATGTTGCTCTAATTTTGTTAAGCCCCTGACAGCCTTATTTCAGCTTTCAATTTCACAAGGAATTTTTCCTTCTCTCTGGAAAAATTCGTTTATAGTCCCTATTCATAAAAAAGGCCCGAAGAAAGAAATCTCCAACTACAGTCCAATCGCCAAACTCTCCTGTATTCCGAAGCTTTTCGAAAGCCTTATATACGATACAATGCTGTTTCATTGTAAACAACTTGTATCGCCTAAACAACATGGTTTTCTGAAAGGCAAATCAACTACTACCAATTTAGTAGAATTTGTTTCCGGTACTTTATGCGATCTCGAAGATGGCAATGAAGTTGATGTAATTGCAACTGATCTTAGCAAGGCCTTTGATAAAATTTCTCATTCTTTAATCCTTTTCAAGCTTAATGCTCTAGGCTTTCAACCAATATTTATAGCATAGATCCAATCTTACTTAAATGACCACAAGTACAAAGTTATCTTCAGATCTTCTGAATCGGATTCAATTCTAGCCACCTCTGGTGTCCCGCAAGGCAGCCATCTCGGTCCACTAATATTTATTTTAACCATCAACGATGTCGACTTCGTCATAAACGACTCTTTGATATCTATTTTCGCAGACGACAAGAAAATCTATAGGCGTATTTCCTCCCCTTCTGACTCCTGTCTTCTCCAAAATGATCTTAATCGGTTTTCAACTTGGTGTCTGAAAAATTTTCTCGAACTGAATGTGAGCAAGTGCCAAGCAATAACCTTTTCACGAAGGCGTATTCCTGTCCCTCCCAGAACGTATTTTATCAACAATGTACCCGTCTCCCCAGTTGATTCCCTACGTGATCTCGGAGTTATCTGTGACAAGGAATTGAATTTTCGATCTCACTTAGACTCTTCTATAAACAGAGCTAACTCCGCGCTTGGTTTTGTAAAACGTTGGTCAAAAGAATTCTCCGATCCTTATGTAACTAAAACTCTCTATGTTACATTTGTAAGGCCCCTTCTTGAATATGCTAGCCAAGTCTGGTCACCCTACTACATCTCTCACTCCCGTCGTATTGAAGCTGTTCAACGAAGATTTCTACGTTTTGCACTCCGTGGCCTTGATTGGTCAAATCGATACAACCTCCCTCCCTACGTAAACCGCCTAAGGCTAATTGATATGCAAACACTTGAAAAACGTCGTCAAGTGGCTGACATTGTCTTTATTCAACAGCTATTAGCCGGAAATATCGATTGCCCCGCGCTCCTCCAAAAAATCTCCCTCCAGACCAATCTCAATAATCTTCGTTCAGTACCACTTTTCAAAATAAACTTTCATCGCACTAGCTATGGAAGTAAC
Organism: Baccha elongata; assembly: GCA_951217065.1. Lineage (NCBI taxonomy): Eukaryota > Metazoa > Arthropoda > Insecta > Diptera > Syrphidae > Baccha > Baccha elongata. The sequence goes on from OX578272.1 coordinate 207,129,818, forward strand.
GAACCCATGACCCGCATGCTACGGTTAACCAATACCATGCAAAGCTTTTTCGACTTCCACCAAAGCAAAGATTCCTTAAAAACCTCCCTCTATAGAACCTCCAACCCTACCTAGCTTTCTTTAGATTTAAGAATTTTTAGACTTAAGTTATTATTGTTAGTTTCTAAGTGTTTGCTTGTATTAAGCTAATAAAGTTAAACAAACAACTTTAGACGGGAGGGGGTCCTATCCCCTTCCTTCTGTGGTGTTTGTTGCTAAATAAATAAACGTTTTGGAGAAGCGACTATGAAGGCCTGTTCATCATCCGTTTGCACTGATTTTGCAACATTGCATCGTCGACTTGGCCATTTGAGTGTGGGTGGCATGAAAAGGCTACGGGATGGTATGGCAGAAGGCATCGTTTTCAAGGGCCAGGAAAGCGATGGTGTTTGTGTTGGTTGTGTGAAAGGGAAGCAACACAGAAATCCGTTCCTGAAAGGAAAAGCACGTCGTGCTACAAGCAAGTTGGGGTTGGTGCATACCGACTTATGCGGACCCATGCAGGAGCCATCGATTGGAGGCAAACGATACGTAATTACTTTTACTAATGACTTCACACGTAAAACGTTTGTTTACTTTTTAGCAAACAAGGATGAGGCATTTGCGAAATTTAAAGAATTCAAGTTACGTGTTGAAAAGGAAACGGCATGCAAAATCTGAGCTATTCGTAGCGACAATGGCAAGGAATTTGTCAACAATCAATTTGAAGACTTCTTGAGGGCACAGGGCAGCATCAAACCACAATCCAATACAACCCTGAGCAAAATGGCGTTGCTGAGCGCATCAACAGAACTGTGAATTTGCCAAAGAAATATTGGGCAGAAGCAGTCAATACAGCTTGTTATCTGAAGAATCTGAGTCCAACTGTTGCAGTAAACGAAACCAAATATTAATCATTTAAGGGTTTTCGGATCTAGTGCTTACGTACATATTCCTCGAGAAAAACGTAAAAAGTGGGATGCGAAATCCCAAGAACATCTTTTTGTTGGCTACTGTGCAGACTCGAAGGGCTACAGAATTATTGATGTCGAAACAAATGAAATCATCAAATCGCGAGACGTTATTTTTGATGAAAACAAAATAATAACATCTAATGGAAGCGAAGAAGATGAGCCAGAAACACTCGTAGATGTTGAAGAGCAACTCCAAGAAAATGGTGACGAGGAAGTAGCTGGAGAAAACATTTCAATTCCAACCGAAGACTTTACAGTTGAAACAGCTGCATATGACATTTTGGTTCCAACAGAGGGTGATGAAGAAGCCAGTGTAGACTATTTTTTTGATCCAATTCAGCATCAAGAAGAAAGCTTTCTGGATACAGCTAAAAAAGAATCAACTAGTGAACGTGTTAAACGTAAATGCGGATTGCCAACGCGATTCAAAGACTATGTTCTGTCTTCTGCACTCGATATTGTGTCTGATGGAGATCCGAAAGATGTTAGAGAAGCTCTATCTCGTAGTGATGCTGAAATCTGAAATGTGGAAGCAAGCCATGCGTGAAGAGTATGACGCACTCATTAAGAAAAATACGTGGGAGCTGGTTGATTTGCCTAAAGACCGGAAAGCAATTTCATGCAAGTGGGTTCTTCGTAAAAAAAGGAAAGGGTTGGTGAAACAGTTCGCTACAAGGCACGTCTTGTTGTTCGAGAATGCATGCAGGTCATTGGAATGGATTTTGATGAAACTTTTGCACCAGTGGTTCGCGGTACAACACTTCGTTTTTTGATTGCGGTGGCTACACTTAAAAACTGGAACAAGGATGGATGCGGCATTCTTGCAACCTGAGATAAATAAAGATATCTATATGACACAGCCCAAGTTATTTGAAAGTGAAGATGAATCTAATCGTGGAAAGGTTTGTCGCCTGCGCAAAGCATTGTATGGCCTCAAGCAATCTGGATATTTGTGGAACGAGGAGCTGGACAAGGATTTACGTGATCTGGGACTTGTTCAAGCCAAATTTGATACATGCGTTTATCATTGCATTAGCAAATAAAAGGTTATTATTATCGCTATATATGTTGACGATTTTCTGCTCATTACAGACAATGAAAATCCAGTGTTTGGATTAAAGCAGAGCTTATGAATAGATTTGACATGAAGGACTTAGGTGAAATTCAGTATTGCCTTGGGATTCAAGTCATAAAAGACAAAAAAAAGAGGTCAAACAACACTGGACCAAACAGCATACATTGAAGCAGATATGAGCGATGCTAAACGGATTGCATTATAAGTTGGCCTAGCAAAAAACAACAAACGGTTGCACGTTCAACTACCGAAGCAGAGTATGTGGCTCTTGCACATGCTATGCAAGAGGCTTTGTGGCTCAGGATGATGGTAATAGAATTGAAAATATCATCGAGTGACATCATTATAAAAATAGGATGTGATAACCAAAGTGCTCTTGACCTTTCAAGAAATACTCTTCATCATGCACGGACGAAGCATATTGATGTGCAGCATCATTTTCTCCGAGACGCAGCAAAGAAAAAGCGAGTTGAATTCTTCAAGGTGGCATCAGAAGTTTTGGTTGCAGATTCGTTGACGAAGCCAGTTAACCGTCAAAAGCACGAATGGTGCAGATCAGCTATGGGAGTTCAAGTCTAAATTGAATCATCGATGCAGAGTAGCAGTGTATCAAGTGGGGGTGATGAAATGCGTATACGCCTTAAGCATACATAATGATACGCGCCATCTACACCTCAACGTCAGCTGATACATCTTCTTTTAGTTCAGCGAACTCAGCATATAAGCACTTCAGCCATACGTCAGCACATCAGCACTTTTATGCAGTTACATTTATTTTAAAACTCATTCGTTCTGCAGCTAGCAACAAATAAACTTTATCTTTTTTTTACCAAATTAAAACTGCGTTTAATTTCAGGCAATCACGATTTGGTAACAATAACATACACTTTCCACCCACAAATATCACCCAATGGTAAGAGAAGTATCCTTTTTCATATTTGGATTCTTCGCAGCTGTAGAATAAACAAAATTCATCAATATTTACCTATTGGCCTTTATTTTGCTTCCACACACTCAACACCTCCTGTAAAAAAATTCAAACCTACTCACCCTCAGTCTGCATAGGCGCATATTTTCTCAAAAATAACATACAATCTTGCATTTTGTGCAAAATATTTATTTCGCGCATACATTCAAACTTCAAACAAGTTCCTTGACTCTTGACTGATAAATTTCTATTCCCTTTGAATTTTCGTAAACAAAGCCCAAGAACCAGTTTTTTTTTCTATTTCCTTAAATTCATCATTATTTTTTATTCTGAATTGAAGTAAAAAAAAATAAAATCTTTCAATCCCTCCCACTTATAAAAATTTATTATAACGCGTTCTCGTTCTGTTTTCCCGCTCAAATTCTCCACCATTGGGTTAGTACTGCAACACGAATACAGGAGCGCTGCATGGTGTTAGAGTGAATGTTGCTAAGGCATCTGAGCATAATATCACTATATAAATGTATATACAATGATCCCACTCACACCTTATGTGGAACCCAAATTTGGGACACGTTCCACTCGTGTTTTACTAAACAGAGCTGAAAAAACATCTATGCATAACAACTGTGTCTAACCTGAGTGTTAACGTAGACTATAGTTCAGAAAAATTCGAGTTTACAATATGTCCATGAATATGGGCAAATATGTCTATGAATATGGGCGAATGTGAGAAAAGTTGATGCAAGGCATGTTTTATTGGTAAGTGTTTATTCACTTTAGCTAAATTTTGTATGGGATACGAAAAGTGGCGATAAATTGGTCAGTAATTAAAGTGAACATAAAAGTGAAGATAAAATCTTGGAATGCCTGGAAATTTTTGGCGCGAAATATAATGTCAATACATTTTGTTCTTAAAGGTTGGTGGCACCTATGACAGCTTAAGACATTTAGGGCCAATCTTTTCAGCTCTGGTTAAATCTTTGGTTTGTTCACCATAGAATTTTCTTAACCAGTTGTTTCGAAAGTCGGTTAACCACAGTTCGTCTTTTCACCATTTTATCTACTTTGGTTACCAAACCAGAGCTAGTTCCAGTTTTCCAGTGGTCCAGTTGTGAAACGGAATGTCTGGTTATGTTTGTTTATACTTTTTTGAATCCGAGAGAAAGAGATCGAAGATCTTGTCAATAATTGATAACAGCCTGTCTCGTTTCGATGTACATGGATAAACTGAATTGATTCATTTACGAACAAAGGAAAACAAAAATATTTACATAAAATATAGGGGTGTAATTTATTAAGATGGTAGATCATCATTTTTTTTAATTTTATTCTTTACGATTAGTAATAATGATCAATAAGTATCTAATATATTATTTATCATTCAACACAAATGTGAAAAAAATAATCGCTTACCATAGAATTTCTGTGGTTAACCAAGCAAAATTGACTGGTTAACGAAATCTCTGTTAACCATAGATTCTCTGGTTAAAATTTTGCTGAAAAGACCAAATCTCTGTTAACCGACTGGAATAATGACACTAACCACGGAAAATTAGCTGGTTAACGTAATCTATGGTAACCATAGATTCTCTGGTTAAGATTTTGTTGAAAAGACAGAATCTATGGTTACCAGCTGAAATAATCATTGATTAAACCTAACCAGAGCTGAAAAGACTGGCCCTTACTCCATTTTCAATGATTATTAATGGTTGTGTTCATTGTGTTTTCCTTTAGGGCCGCGTTTTGCGGAAGAAGTAAGAAGCTTTCAACCTACGAAAGTTTGCAAAAAAGTTTTGATGATTTTGAACTTTTCGCTTAAAAACAAATAAAAATTAGTTAAAGTAGGTTTTTTAAATAAAATTATATAATTTTGAATTTAATTTGGTAATATTCAAGCTAAATAATAATTATTTATCCGGTTTTTATTTGCTTGTAGTGGAAGGTGGGGTACAAATTGACCACCTTGGCATATACAAATAGCCATACTTTGCAGACACATCCATCAAATTATTTGAAACTTCGACTTGGCATATAGTCAAGAATACCAACTTTGAAATAAAATAAGAAAGTGGATACAAAAGTGAATATAGCATTTTATTGGTTCTTTCCAGTGCTGACTAAATAAAAATTACCAACAAAACACGACTGCAAACGATTGACACATTGAATTTTTTTTCCAGACAAAAACAAATCAAGTTACTGTTAGTGTGTAGGTCTATTCAATCCATATAGATTGAAATTAATTTCGGCCCAATCAGACTAAACTTAACTTTGCTCTATAAAATCGTGTGGTGTCAGATTGGACTAAAACTAGTTTTATTAAATATGTCTTGAATAGGCCTACACTCTGACAATAACTGAATTTTTTCTGTGTTGACTGGCAAAAAAAGTTACATTATGTTAATAAATGTGCATCCATTTTTCTCAAATTGACTATAATCGTTTAAATGGCTCTCTTATTCAATTCAATAAAATTTTAATTGTTTTAAAAATTTATATACAAATTTATAACATTGTTTGGTTTCAATAGATTGACATGGCGTTTATGCCGTCTGCCAGATTGAATATTTTAATTTACATAACACATAACCAATTATAGATTTCATTTTGTAATTTATGAGTGGCAATGGTAAAATGGTGCTTGCTTGTTAACCCAGAGATTGCCAGTTCAATTTTCACTCGGGTACAAAGCTTTTTTTCTTTTCAGCATACCTCCCAACTTATGCTGGACGTCTCCCATGTGGTATACAATGAAAAATAAAAATCAAATAGCTCTATCCATTGTACCAAAACAATTATTCTTTCCTATCATTCTGCTCCTTCTAACTAATGTCGCCTGTTGCATTTAAAAGGTAATGTGCTTTACAGACACATAGTTAAAATAAAAAAATATAAAAAAATTATTTGAAACTTTCAAACAAGCTAAAGTACTTAGCTTGTTTACAGTTATTAATAAGATTTTCCCAGCCACTATATTAATCATTGACGTATTAGGTATGGACCGCCAGTAGCCAACTTCACGCGTGTTCCAACATAACTAGGGGCGCCATCAACTACTAGCAGGGAATCTGCGTAGCAGTGATATGATTTTTTTAATTAATTATTTATTATTGAAATATTTTGGTGGAAATTATTATCAAACTACTTTTATTTTACAAAACACATCCACTCCTTATGCCATGAGTTACTTACAGATGAATATATTATCGTTTTCATTTAAATTCTAATGGTGAAATTAGAACACGTATTTAACACTAAAATATGATGGCGTTTTTAGACTGTTTTAAGATGGAACAACTTTTCTTGGCTGTTTGTATGAAAATTTCAACCGACTAGCGGTCCATATCTAGTACGTCAATGATATTAATATTCTTATTTTGTATATTAAACTTTCTAATAGTAATTTTGAAATGGGTAGTTAAAATTAGAACTAAGTTAACTTTGCTACAAACTTGACTGGGGTTCAATTCCCGATCTATGAAAATGTGAAATGATAAACTTTTTCACGCCTTAGCGTTAAATTCGATTTCCGATTTGTGAAAACAAACTTCAAAACTTTTCATAATGATAAATATCTTATCACAGTAAAATCGTTCTGTGAAGAGCAGTGAAAACGCGCTAATAGATCTTACACTGAGAGACAAAAAGGCAAATTAAAATTTAATAGATTAAATTTGATTTCCATTTTATAATGGTACCTTAGTTCGAGTAAATTTGATTTAATTATGTTTCGTTCTCATTTTTTTTTCCCAAACTGTGATTTTAAAACATTCGTATTCGAAGCAATTTTTTTTTTTAAATAGGCTTAAATCAAAGTGGTTTTCTCTGATTGAACGTTGTTTTTTGCTCTGGGTGTATCATTTAGTACTTTTTAGTACACACATTGACAGCTGTTTATCATAATAAGTTCGAGAATCGCATTATGCGAGTTTATGAAGTGATAAAATGAAAAATCGCTGTGAAAAGTAAAATGATAATTTTTTTATCACTTCACAGTTTCACAGATCGGGAATCGACCCCCTGCTTAAGCGCCACACGTATATGAAAAAGTTTAAATGCGCTACGGGTTGTCAAAATAAGCACTAAGATTTCTTTGCTCTTTAGTACAAACTTGACTACTGCAACGACACACAGCCCTATCCCCTAATAAAAGGAACGTAGGTATTGTATGTAACACAGTACGGATTCGAAAAAAGAATGTAAATAAATTAATGTCAATTGTTGGAATGTGGGTGGGACGGAGACGGTACGGAAGATTAAATCCTCTATTGATAACAATTGGTTTTGTACGATTCGTGGACGGGAGTCAACTGTATAAATAATAATAATTTTTATATTTTTTTTTCAACATTAAGAAAATGTCAGAAGAAATGAGCAGTAGTGTAATTGATGCTTTTGATACCATTAATATCAATGAAGAAAATGAAGGAGTACATCTAGAAGCAAGCGAAATTGTTTTGAGATCAAATACTACCGAGGTAAAATTCAAAAAACTAGTTTTGCTTTATAATAATCAAAACTGCCCCAGGGACCAGTTAGCTATCACTGAAACTCATCATTGGAAATTTGGTAGTTATTGTTATCAATTAACATTCACTCATCATTGAAAAAATTCTTTGTTAAGGCAAACTATCCAACAATGTTGGCGTTAATTGGTATTCAAATGAGAATAAATAGTAGAATTTGTATATAAAAAAAAAAACTCAATTTGATCTTCATTCGCGTAATATTGTCACTTGTTTTTTCAATAATCATTAAAAAACAAGTTATTTCGTGATTTTAGCCCAAATTGCGTTTTTTTTTTAATTATAAAAAATTTATAATTTACAGCCTTCATTTTTATACCAATTAACAACAAAATTGTTGGATAATTTGCCTTAAAATTGAAAAAGAAAATTTTCAATGATAGCTATAACTGGCCCCTGACAAATTGTCTAACAAAGTTTGTGTTGATTGAATGAATCTAATGAATCTTACGAATTAGTGTTTTGTTTAACAAAAAAATCTATAATAATTCATTACCTTAATTTTACGAATTAACACCAACATTGTTGGATAATTTACTTTGAAGAAAATTTTCATTGATAAGTTTCAATGATAGCTATAACTGGCCACTTAAGCATTTAAAGAAAACTTTTAAAGAAAACAAAAGAATTTAAATAGATCTATAGTATATAGAGAATTATTAAGTGATAGTAGAGTATAGGAATCGTTAAATTCTTTGGTATTCCTTGCAATGAAACTTAGCATCTGGTTGGCTTCATTAACCATGAAATCATAATCTATAAGAAACGATAGATTGACGTGCATAATAACTCCTAAATCTTTTTTCTAGGTTATTCTTACTAGCTTTGTGTTTTCGATACTGTAGTCAAAGATAGTTGGGTTAGGAATCCTAAAAGAAGACAATATTTGGCATTTAGCAATATTAAAGTGTAGATGGTAGCAGAAGGCAACAATACGATTCGCAAGTAATCCTACGGTAAAGCTTAAGATCATCTGCGAAAAGAATACAATGTGTATACTTAAAAAGTAGGTATGTTATTGACAAAAACTAGAAAGAGTAACGGATCTAAATGGCTACCTTGTGGAACACCCGAAAGAATAGAAATAGAATCTTTCAGTAAAGTAAGACTTCAACCACTTTAAAACAGCTGACTTGAACCAAAGGGTGACAGTTTGTTGAGCAGAATTTTATGATTGACTCTGTCAAAAGCTTTTGTAAAGTCGGTAAAAATAATGTTCGTTTGGAAGCCATTTTCCATATTTTTTTATGATGACATTCGCTATTGTCGTTAGGTTAGTTGCAGTTGATTTACCAGCTACAAACCCATGTTTGAAAACTGAAATTTTGTCTTGAATTAATTTTGAAATTCTGTTATACACTAAGCTTCCTGCTTAGGTTCCTATTGAAAAATTTGTGATAAAAATTAAATTTTAGAGGATTTCAAAAAGACCCTCAGACAAATGTACATAGAAAATTCGTTTAAGAAGCTGAGCCTAACCAATCGCACATTTTATTATATATTTTATGTTTTATATGTTTACATTAGAATTTTATCTGGACCTTCACTTTTGTTCAAATCTAGGCCTAATAATGCTTCTTCCACTTCCACTAAACCTATTATCTTCATTATCTTCGAGAGATTGACACATTTTATCAACAGTTGAAGAGTTTAATATAAAATTTAATTGTTAATCAGCATTCAAAGTAAAATGGCTAGCTTAAAATCGCTCATTAGTGTTTACAAAGCTAAAATCGAGAACATTGGCTAACCGGGCGTGCTTGCTTTAGCTATTTATTTTATTTTATTTTAAGTTTTTATTTGGCTCAAAGGCCATTAAGTTTTGTACATTTTGTTTAACATAAATGTGGAGTTGAATATATTCATTTTTTTTCTAGGAATTTGTTTTATATAATGTTAGATTTTTCATATAAACTAATTTCATTTTTAAAACAATTTAAGCTGTTTATATTTCTCATATTGGAAGGAAGATTATTAAAAGCTTGAAGTCCCATGTATAATATGCTGGCTTGGGCTCTTGTAGTTTTTGTTTGGATGATGTTAAACTCTTCAACGTTACGTAGATTGTACGGGATCACTCTTTGTTCAGGAAGACTTGCTTGAATATATTGAGGGCACATGTTGTGTTTTATTTTGAAGACAAATATCATCGCCATCATAAAAAGTCTTTGGTTTATATTAAGCCAATTTAGTGTATTTAGCATAGTTATTATTGGTGTGTATCTATCGCATTTCAGAATTATCCGCATGGCTTTGTTTTGCAGCTTTTGAGATATGTTACATAAAAACAATAAACTGGCACAATATTCAAAATGGGGCTTTACTGTAACATTAAACACTTTTCTTGCACTATTTTTTGATATATTTTGACGCGTTTTTCTGAGGACACCCAGTTTTTTCGACACTTTCTTACAAATAAAATCTATATGTTCGTTAAATGATAATTTATTGTCTATATAGACTCCGAGATATTTTATTGATGTTATTTGTTCTATATGTGTGTTGTCGATTGAAATTAAAATGTCTTGTTGTGAAGGGACATTTTAAGTCATGAATTTGGTTTTATCTATATTTAATATTAGTTTGTTCATGTTTAACCATGTATATATTGCACTTAAATCTTGTTTCATTTTCACAGTTAGTTCTCCTATATTTTTTCCGGTTATATAAAGTAGTCCATCGTCAGCAAAAAGCACGAGTTTACAGTATTTAATAATTGTTTCCATGTCATTAATGTATAATAGAAAAAGTAGAACACCTAAAACTGATCCCTGAGGGACGCCTATATTTACATTGACAGCAGTTGAAATATTATTGTTTACAGAAGTTTTTTGGGTTCTATTGGCCAAAAAAGTTTTAAACTATTTTAATTCTGTACCCTTTATACCATATTTTTCGAGCTTATTCAGTAAAATCATGTGATTCACTGTTTCAAAAGCGCGTTTCAGGTCTAGGAATACTGCTATTATACTATTTTTATTGTCAATTTCTTTTTTCCAGTCACTTATCACATAATTAACACAGGTTTCACATGAATGGTTGGACCTGAAACCCGATTGAAGAACACTTTAAATGTTATTATTGTCAAGATGATCTTGAAGTTGTATCATTGCCACTTTTTCAATAATTTTTTCATACAGCGGGAGCATATTAATAGGTCGAAAATCACTACATTTAACAGAACTTGTAACTTTCTTTTTAGGAAGTATAAGAGACTCTTTCCAGGACTTAGGGAATACACCGGCACTAAAGGAACTGTTTATTATACGTATAATTACTGGACCAACAATATCAATAGAGTCTTTTAACATTTTAACATTTAGGAAATTAAAGTCATTTTTTTGATTTATCACAGTTAGAATATTGAGAATATCATTAATGTCTACATGCATAAACTTAAATTCTATATTGCACTCCTCTATCAGAATTGTATATTCTAAATGTATCACAGCATTTCCAAGGTCATTCACACTTTTAATGAAAAATTTATTAAGTTTTTAATATATATTTTTTAACTGTCTCCACATGTCTTTTTGATTATTTGCTTGTTGTATTTTGTTCATTATAAAATTAGATTTAGTATTTTCTAATTGCTTGTAGCTCTTCCTGTTTCGGCGATATAACTGCCAGTCCTCGGAATTGTTCGATAAGACTGCTGCTTTGTAATGATTTACTTTAGTAATTTTTGCTAACTTAAGTTCGTTAGTATACCACTCACTATTTTTAAAAGAAACATTTCGTGAAACCACCATAGTATTAACTACCAAACTTAATTCGTTCGCAAATTCTTTCTTCCACACATACCACTGCATAACACAAACTCATCACTCCTGTTTATTCTTTTTTTCGCACAGTTAACTTCACTACACTGGCCTTCCATTTTTCACTCATTTTTTTATTTTATTATATACCTATTTTTTTTTAATGTTATAATTAAATATGCAAATTTCAGATTTTTAATTTGTTTAATTACAATTTCACTGAAATATTTCTATTATTATTTAATCACTATTAAATCAAATTAGCTATGTTTTGTATTTTTATTTCCAATAAAATACAATATTTTAACAAATTTCCTAGGAGATGTTATTTGAATGATCCGTTCACAAGAAAGTCACTCACTGTATATGCTAACAAAATATAACGGAATTTCAGTGTGATCCATTTCTCCTTAAGAAACGAAGATTTAAACAAAAAATACTAAAAGGGGGTAAAAAACGTCAATAATAACAGTTTATCGAATCACAATTTTAAGATGTGCTTCCGATTCTTGTAAATCTGCGGCAAGGTAGGTAGGTAGGTAAGAATATCGAATTATTCTAAAACTAGAATAAACCCAATTAGCGCTAGGTGTTTTGATTCCAATAACTCATGAGACCTATTAAATGGGTTTAAGTTGGGTTATCATGTTTATAGGGTGTGTTATTGGGAGTATGTCCCTTTAATGACAGCCAGTCCAAAAAAAAAAAAAGATTGATTGGAAAAAGAAAAGATTGGATTCCTAGCTGAGAAAGACCATTCGTGCCCCCAACCAGTTGGTAGGTCCGGCAGTTGGCTCCGGTATGTCTTGCTTCGCTTAGTGCCTATCTGGACGTGATACTGGATGGCTGAGGGCATGTCCGCTTTCCCATTAGGGTGTCCGATTTTTTTCTGAGAAGGATGTGAACGAGTATTTTATTTTAATTTTCAGGTATATATGTTACTTGGGAGTTAGTCCCTTTATTTCCGATTTCCATAAAAAAACAAGATATCTTCGGATGCCTCACCAATAGCTATTGGCTCGTTCTCCCCACCAGGCTTCATACCAAGGCTATTAGCTCCGATTATGGCTGTCTTCGCTAAGAAACCCTTATAGGCAGGTTCCTGGATGGCTTAGGGTAGGACCAGTTCGCCTGAGAAAAACCTGTTTCGCCTGAGAGAAAAACATGTTTCCCGTAGTCGTCATAGACCGCCTACACGGCTAAAGACGGCTTCGACGAGGATCATGTTGTTCTCTTGATCCATTTTGTCATCACTTTCGTCTTCGCAGCTACGGCAGTGAGTATTGTGTGGAATGCACATTTTAGCCGCATGCTCTCCTATCGGCCAGTGACCCGTGCTGACTGCAATAATTCTGGCTATGTCTGGCCGAGTTCTGCATAAGAGCTCACTTATACGGGATTTGTCATATGTAGGCCATTTTTCTTGAAATGACAACTAGACAAACCTTTCCATCTGCAATTGGGCTCGGATAGATAATGTGACATGATATTGCCCTTCACAGCTCCTAGCGGAATTCTTACCGCTTCAGCAAGCGAGCTGTGAAGGGCTGATCCTTGCCTGGCAAGCTGGTCAGCCCGTTCATTTCCATGAACACCACTGTGACCTGGTACCCACACCAAACTAACATTCAAGTTAACACTAAGTCTCGCGAGCTCGTTTAAGCTTTGTTTCACGAGATTGGAGGATACGGTGTCAGCGTCAGTAGGTTTGATTGCTGCCTGACTATCTATAAACATGGCGGTAGGTTTTGATTTGGATCAAGTTTCAATATCTTGAATGCTTCTCTGATTGCCAATAGCTCCGCCTGGAATACGCTCGCGAAGCTTGGACGTCCGAAAAAACACCAGCTCCGACACTACATTTCATCTTCGACCTTAGTAAAAATAAAAGTGTCATAATTATTCATCACATTGTCGTCCTTCTACTCCTTACGGGTAGGAAAAACGACGCTAAAGTTGCCAAGATTACAAGAGTGAATGCAGTAATCGGAAGTTGTCGAATTAAAGCTTGGTGACAATCATTTCTCACTGTTGCAGTGACCAAAAGGTTTTTCGGTCCAACAGCCAATTTCTCTAAGTATATGCAGTGCAAGATACAAAATATTGTATGTGTAAAGCGAGAGGAAGAATATTTAAGATCACGCTCAAGGCATCAGTAGGGCAGGATCGCAGTGCTCCTATTGTTCCCACACTGTCTGTTCTCTGTACCTTTTTGAACTTATCGATATTATAGGCTTTGCTTAGAGCAGGTCACCAGACAATCGATCCATATGTTAGTATAGGCCGTACAACTGCGGTGTACGTCCATAGAACCGTCTTCGACTGGAGACCCCATTTTTACTGCAGGCAAAAACATTTACGCAATGCTGGGAAGAAGTCGCAAGGTGTTAAATCACAAGATCTCGGTGGCCAATTGTGATCACCTCTTCGAGAGATAACACGGTCCGGAAACTTTTCCCGTAAAAGAACCGTCTTTGCCAAATTTTCACCATTTTTGTAGTGAATTTTAATAATTTCAATGCGTTGTTGAAGCGTGTATCGTTCCATTTTTATTAATGGCGTAGTTTCTACTTGTCAAATGTCAAAAAATGACAGCTTCAAAAGTGACAGCTACCGATATAGCGGGCTTTTCAAAATAACACCTCTTATTGGAAAACCCTTTATATTCAATTTTCAGTTAAGTTTAGGGTCGAGAATTACGCCCAGATATTTAGCCCGGTTTGAGAGTGAGTAAGTGTGACCGTTGAGGTGAGGCAGAGTGAAGGCGGGTATCTTGTACTTGTTTGTAAAAAGCAGCAGTTCTGTTTTGCTTTGATTAATCCGCAAACCGCAACTTTGTGCCCAGTTGCAAACCTTATTCAAAGACCTATCAGTGATTTCATCTCCTCCCTCAAGTTCGACAAGAATTTTAATCATAACCATAAGCCACGATAGCGAAGACAGTACCCCTCTCTGTGGTGTTCCTCTGTTTGCGTTTTTGATCGATCGTATATTACCTTACTTTGATTGAATTACTCTATTGCTTAGCATGGATACACTCATTGAGATTATACACATATAAGAATCAATATGGTTTTAAATTCACCGAAGTAGCGGTCGCTAAATAAGCATATCGAGTTATTATTATTTCCCTAGTTCTCTGTAACGAAAAATACTTGAACCGAACAGAACAAAATTTTTCTGCATACATTTGTATTTGTTTTTCTTTATTTCTGTTGCCTTTTATCTTACATTTATTTATTTCGAATTTGCTTACACAGTAAGATACATATCTTTTAAATTTATGAAAGCTTGGTTTGTTTCAAAATGGTTACAAAAACAGATATAAGATTGACAGAAAAAAAATTCAAGTCATTTAAGAATTATTTTAAAACAATAAATAACAACTTCGAACAATATTATTTCATTGAGAAAAATAATTATTATTATTATTATGAATTATTAACAAGTAATTAAAATTACAAGATAATATTAACGAGCCTAGCTGCGGAGACTATTGGCTCTAAGATAAGTAATATTTAAATTATAATGTTCTCTTTTGTAACGAACTTAGAGATGTTTTCAATATTTGTTGCATTAGGTATCTGTAGTATTTCATAAATTGAATTTGTTTTAAGTATGTGTTTGATAATAGGTTTAAGGGAAGAACAACTTTCTAGAATGTGTTTTAAGTCCAAAGTGGTGTTACAGGTAGCACAAACTGGAGGAGCATTTTCCGTGAGAAGATGTTGGTGAAAAGCTGTGGTATGTCCAAGTCGGAGTCGGATGAAGTTTTCTATTTTGTGTTTAGGAATATTTGAAGGATATATAGGATTGAGTTTACCAGGGTTTATTTTCTTGTAGTGAAGGTTATATAAGCTACAATCATGTTTAATGATTGCTGTTGTGGTATTTTGAATGTATTTTACTATACCTTTTTTGATGTAGACATTAAAGCTGTATACCGGAGTATTTTGTCGGAGTTTGCTGCGATGGCCGCATATTCGTTTCCCTGTATCCCTACATGTCCTGGGGTCCACATTAATTTTATTTTTTCTCGGGATTTGCTTAATTGACTCTTGATTTCAGAAATGAGTTCAGTATTATTGTGGGGATATTTATGGCATTAAGTACTGAAATGCTGTCGGAGCATATAATGTGTTTTTCTTGCCAATTCATAACCGACTTTGTGACTTGAAAAATAGCAAAAGCTTCTGCGTTCCTCAATGCTAGTTTTTTGTAGGAGTAGTCGGGAACGCGTTGATGCTTCTCCTGGCTGCATGGTGGTACGACGGCACTATTATTTTTTAAATTAATTTCGGATAGTGTCCATATATGTACAAACCATAATCAATTTGCTTAAAACTACCATTTTTGTAATATTTGCAAGAGTATTTATATTGATATTACTTTTTTTACATGCTAAATATCTTATAAAATTAGTTCTCGCGGCATGGGATTTCTTAAGTTGTAAACAATGTTCTTTCCAAGAGTATTTATTGTTAAAAAATAAACCTAAAATACTTAAATTATTGACATTTTCAATTTGTAGATTGTTGATATTGATGTTTTGAATAGATGATTTGGCGCCTGAAGTTTTTGTCCACTCTAAAATATCTTCTATGGCCATTTTAAACAAGAATTTGCTTCTGCTAATATCATTAACTTTACATAATAAATATAAATCATCTGCGTAGATGCAGTGGTCTAATAATATTTGATTTAGAAAAATTGTATTTATTTCGTTAAATGCGATTATAAATAGGACTACCGACCAGGGGCGTACCGAAAGGTCGAGCTGTCGAATTTGAACGACTAAGATGAGATACACTTTTCGTGTGCAAAAATACCGACTTTCACATTAAAATTAAAAACCCTTGACAATGCCGATGCATTAATTAATTTAAGAACTTCAAGAATTGTCGACTTTCTTTCTAATATAAGTTTGAAAACTTGCAAAAATGTTGACTTTCACACTTAAGTTCAAAACCATCGCATATGCCGACTCCCTCGCTGTTATAAGTATAAAAATCTGCATAAATACCTTGCTTTTAAAAGTTTAAAAACCTTTAAGAATGCCGACTTGCACAACTTATTTTAAAAATCTCGAATTCAATGACTCTAATACTTTTAAATATTTCAAAATAATAATAACAGGCGTTGGATAATGGCTCTCTATGGAGCCTGAATGATTCAACGCTCGAGCCGCAGAGCCTGTATTTTGGTTAGTAATGTTTTTATTATTGCGTTTCGACACTAAGTATTTCTCTCTCAGATATGTTTTTTTAGGCAGGGAGCAAAGCTTTTCCCTTTGACTGGTTAAAGCGCTCTTGAAGTTTTACTGTTACCGGGCAGACGCCAGCGAGATCTTTAGTTTTGAAGAAGAGATCTGCGATTTTTTGCGATTTGACAAAGATCAAAAGACTACCGTCACGGAGTTGGTTTATATTTTCATAATATTTGCTAATGTTATCAATAGCATTTTTAACAAAGAATGGGCGTGACGAGATGGGTTTTTCATTATTTTTGTCAGACATTGTAATGAATCGTGGATTTTTGGCATTGGAATTTGATGGGAGTTCTGGAAATATGTCGAAGAGTGAATTGTTTTGTTTTTGTTTTTTTCTTGTTTTTTTCTTATTAACAACCCCTTACCCTGTGTTCATTTTGCGAAAAGTTTGACCAGGTTTTTGCAATAAAACTGCATATTTCTGGTTGCTCTATAATGACATTATTATTTGATTTCATGCTCATTGTGAGTGATTTGTAATCACCAGTTTGACGGCGTTTGTTTTGCCATATCATAATAGCAGAAGAGTTTTGGTTTATGGTTGACGTAAATTCAGAGAAGCTTTTTGATTTACTAACTTTAAGCATTCTTCGAAACTTCGCATTTGATTTTTTGTATTTTATCATGTTTTGTCTGGTAGGTTTTTTTTGGAATTTGTTCAGGGCGATCATTTTATCTTCCCGTAGAGATGATAGTACTGGGTTCCACCAGGGAACGTCACATTTTCGTTTTATTGGAAAAGTTTGCGGTATGGCTAGATGTGCAGCCGTTCTTATTCCTTTTCGCAAAAGTGCAGCTTCCTTATTATTATTTGACGAGAAAGTTTTATCAGAGAGATACTAACATTCTTTCTAAAAAGTGGCCAGTCCGAAAGGTCTGTTTTAAATTTAGAGTTGGTTTCTATTGAATTTAAACAACTTGCGACATTCAATGTGGTTACTATTGGGAAATGGTCGCTATTGTGAAAGTCGTTCAAAGTCTTCCAGCTTGTTTTTGGAAGAAGCTCGGGTGAGCAACTGGTAACGTCAATATGTGTAAGTGTGTTGTGTGTTGAGAGATGGGTTGGTGATCCGTTGTTCAAAATTATTACGTTTGTATTCGAAAAGAAGTTTTCTAACATATTACCTTTACTGTTTGTGATTGGGGAACCCCAAAGCGTATTCCAAGCATTAATATCGCCTCCAAATATAATGGGAAGGTTGACTTGGTTTATTACATTGTTTAGGTCATTTTCATTTATTGTTTGGGAGGCAGTTATATAGATATATAGGTTTGCGGGTTGCTTTAGGAGAGCCAACATCTCAACCACAGCTCACTTAGGTCAATGTAGACCCATTGTGATGCATATATAGATATATAAGTAAATTTTGTTTGAAGTTGTACTTCCACAGCTAGAACTTGTAAATTTGAATTCAGAGCAAGGATTCTATGAGGTTTTTTTTTTAATCAAAAGGGCAATTCCTTGCATACATGAGTTATTGCCTGGGAGATTTTCAAAGTAGCCATCAAAGACTTGGATAAATTGGTGTGTTATTAAAAGGGCAGTGTGTTTCTTGTAGATATACGATTATCGGATTGTGTTCTTTAATAATGATACTAAGCTCATCAAGGTTATTTATAAATCCATTGATATTCCATTGCAGAATATTGAGAGCTGTATCAGGTTTACACTGGTTGCACGAGTTTGATTTACCTGATTAAGACAAGTGTGGCTAGTTTTGTTTTTAGGTTTTTGTTGTAAAATTTTAGGGTTGTTGGTAGTATGTTGTTCAGTTCTTTGACTCTGGGGGTCAGGCGTTGGATAATGGCTCTCTATGGAGCCTGAATGATTCAACGCTCGAGCCGCAGAGCCTGTATTTTGGTTAGTAATGTTTTTATTATTGCGTTTCGACACTAAGTATTTCTCTCTCAGATATGTTTTTTTAGGCAGGGAGCAAAGCTTTTCCCTTTGACTGGTTAAAGCGCTCTTGAAGTTTTACTGTTACCGGGCAGACGCCAGCGAGATCTTTAGTTTTGAAGAAGAGATCTGCGATTTTTTGCGATTTGACAAAGATCAAAAGACTACCGTCACGGAGTTGGTTTATATTTTCATAATATTTGCTAATGTTATCAATAGCATTTTTAACAAAGAATGGGCGTGACGAGATGGGTTTTTCATTATTTTTGTCAGACATTGTAATGAATCGTGGATTTTTGGCATTGGAATTTGATGGGAGTTCTGGAAATATGTCGAAGAGTGAATTGTTTTGTTTTTGTTTTTTTCTTGGTTGGAGATCAGGGTCAGGATCGAGAATCCCGAACCGACCACCTCTCTGGCCTGGCCCGAAGACCATTTTCACAGTTAAATGGTCTCACTCACGTGAAGAAATATAAATTAAAGCGATAAGAGAAATACGGTTCAACGAGAGAAACCGTTAGAGATTAAGTCACAGTAAACAGAACAACGATGTTATCGGCTCGGGAATTAGTTGGTGACTGTAAGAAAAATAAAAAGTAATTAAACAAAAAAAAAAAAATATAATCAAAGTGTCTCCAGGTAATGTCTGCGTTTTATCTTGAACTGGGTTGTACAGCAAGTCATTCTAATGGTACGAGGAAGGGAATTTCATAGTCTTATTACAATAGGGAAGAATTGACCATCAGATATTAAGTATTTGTAACGTATTGGAATCAAGTCTAGTGATCTTTCTGAGATAGGAAAACGAATGTTATTATACAGATAAAGCGGTTCACGGGTTTGTAGTATGGCATGTAATAAACTAATAGACCATATATTTAAGTAGATTTTCAAAGGTAAATCAATTAATGATAAAGCGAATAAGAAAATGTGGTTATATCTGTTTAAACCAAATACGTTAAGTGCTATACTATTGTAGGCAACATTGAGCCGCCGTCGATCTTCATAATCACAATTGGAAAAAATTTCACAGCCAAACAAGCAGAGTTTTGCTAGCATTTTTCTAGTGCTAATTGGTGTTAAGTAGTAAGTAAGCCATATCGTTCGTAGACCTCCATAAACTTTTCCAAGCGTCAAATTTATGTGATTTTTCCAAGTAAGTGTATTATTAAAAGTTATGTCAAGATTTTTGGCTGATAAAACAAAGTCAATAACTTTGCCATCAAGCATAACTTTTAAAAAATTTGCGGTATCACTATCAATGGCCTTTCTAGAGATTATAATGCAATGCGATTTGTTGGCATATCAACATAGCGCATTTCTTCGTGACCATGCTAGAACTTTTTTAATATCTTCATTAACATCATTTATGCCGCTTACAATACTTCTCAGAGGACAGCTGTATTGCATCTGCACATCGTCCGCATACAGGTCTTTGGTAGAATTTATTGAAATGAGGGAGAGGTCGTTTATAAGTAAGTAAGTAAGCATTTATTTACAATTTTTGATACATTTACATTGGTGTTTTGAATTTGAAAGCTTTGGCTTTGCTGTCAGCTCGACTAACAACTTTAATTTCTTGATTTTAAAGATACTGTTATTTTAATTTTCAGTTTTCATTTGATATTTTTGATTTTTATTTTTAATGTATGTATGTATATATGAATGTAGTTATACCTAATGTAGATTAATCATATTCTGTCATGATCAGTTTCCTAAATCTGCAAATTTCCTTCAGATAGTTAGAAAGGTTTTGCCAGTCCGGTCCATTCAATATTTGTATTGTCTCCTGCATTGAGAGTAAATTTTCCAAAATACGCGACCCTCTTATGTCCAAAAATTGGACATATGCTTATAAAGTGAAAGCAGTCTTCTTTGGATCTTGTATTACATAGTGTGCAGAACTGGTTAAAACTCCCATTGTAAGGTCGTCCGTTGAGACATAATACTTCGCTTCTTGCTTTGAAGATTAAAGAAATGTCTGGGCTTAAGATAATCATGGAAATAATTGTTGTTAATCAGATTATAATTCAGCTGGCAATGTATTATTCGGCTTTCTGATTCGATAGCAGTTTCTTCAAGTTGATTCCGAATCGAGTCTTCATTAAGCTGAATTATTCTATAAAGTTTTGCTTTCACACCAAGAATGTTGTTTGGATCAATTTGCAAATCTTCACCACATGCAGTGGCGATTCGTTGCCATTTATCATACCACCGGTCCTTGTTTCTTACTTCGTACAGCAGCATCATTTTACTTAATCGCTCATCTCGAAAACCTAACACTTTAATGAGATAATCAGCTTGTAGTTTCAGAGTGCTGGTAAATATCTTTGGTAGGCCGGTTTCTAAGTAAATCGCATAATTCGGTGTGTTGATTGGTAAATTAAAAATTTTTTTGATGAAATTTCTATGAAGTTTCTCAACTTCATACTCTTCCATTCCCCAAACTTGAGCTGCATAACACAGAGTTGACTTCACAACTGAATTGAAGATTTGGTATTTGACAGACAAATGTGTTTGTATATTTGAAAAAAATTTTCTCCATGTTAAGTTTATGAGACTTTATGACGCCTTGGCTTTTCCGTAGAGGTGCTTATTAAAATTCAGCGTTGAGTTTAGGTTCACTCCAAGATATTTATATTCCTTTGTCACTTCTAAACTCCTTCCATTGTACTTTCAATTGTTTCCAGCTTCAGTCCGATTAGGCCGCGAGAAAATCATAATTTTTGACTTTTCAGTGTTGATTTCAAGTCATTTCAATCATCAATTGTAAATTTTCTTTCGATTCTGACAATATAACCAAGTCATCAGCATAAAGCAACGCATTGATTTGATTCTGATTCCTCGAGGAAGGTGGTTAACAATGCCGTTTATAAACAGTGCAAATAAAAGTGCATTAAGCGGACATCCCTGTTTGACACCTGAATCAGTTCTAAACCGTTCAGGAAAATGCGATCAATCCCAAACGTTAGCTGCTGTATCTGTACATATTTTTGATGACATGTAGAAATCTGGTTGAAACACATAACTGTGTAAGTTTGTATATAAGAGCATTACGATTTACTAAATCAAACGCTGCTTTGAAATCGACAAACAACGCGAACACTTTTTTATTTCTAGCTTGAAATGATTTGACTATTGATGTCAGAGGAAAGATTTGGTCAACTGTGGAATAGTTTTTCCGAAATCCAGCTTGGAAGTCCGATAATATAATTTTTTCTTCTACCCATTTTTCCAATCGGTCAACAAGAACTCCACAAAATACCTTAGCTATGATATTCATAAAAGATATACAATTATAGTTGGCAACTTCATTCAAGTCACCTTTTTTATGAATGGGAAAAATGACAGTTCTTCTGAACGAAGATGGAACTTCATTCAAAATAATTTTGTTAAACAGCGCGACCAGTTGGATGCCAAAACTTTTAGTTGCATTTTTAAAAAATTCATAAGGTACACCATCTTTACCTGGCACTTTATTATTTTTAGTTTTTCGTAGAACTGTTGTTATTTCAAACATAGATATATCAGTGTCCAGTATATCATCGGTGATGAGAGGCTCAGCATAAGAAAACGTTGAGAGAGATTTAGTTTGAAGAAGGTTCGAGAAATTAATGGAAAGATCTTCGGCGGTTACACCTATACCTATTAAGTGATGTGAACCATTTATAACCTTAGCCAGTTTCCAAAATTCCTTTGTACTTTTTGTTTCACCGAGTGATTGGGCTTGTATATTTTTAAAATTAAGTTTCTTTGCTAAACACAGACTTTTATATTGGAAATTTGATGGAATGTACCATTTTCGTAATACATCATTGTTGGAGTTTCTTAATGCATTTAAAAGAGCAAATGATTTTTTTCTTGCTCTCATACACTCATTATCAAACCATTTTTGTTTGAACGTTTTCGTTATATGATGGAATGTACCATTTTCGTAATACATCATTGTTGGAGTTTCTTAATGCATTTAAAAGAGCAAATGATTTTTTTCTTGCTCTCATACACTCATTATCAAACCATTTTTGTTTGAACGTTTTCGTTACGTTAGAGCTAGATTTGTTTGCCGAATTTCGTATGCATGTTATTAATTCATTCGAAAGAATATCGGTAGACTCAATGCCAGCAGGAATTCTTGGGAGCCAAATGTCTAGATTCCGTTGAAAGATTTCAGCTTCTCCATCTCTCCATTTAAGACGAGGTAACAACTGTAGATTTGTTTGCGAAAAGTCACGTTCGGTTTTCCATTCTAATACAATTGGCATGTGATCAGAAATTTTTTTACATAAAACCTCAAACTTATTTATGAATTCAAGCCATTCATTATTCGCCATACAGTAATCAATCATTGACTTGCCTCGTCCTCCAATAAACGAATATTGACCCTCCATGTCTCCCTCGGTACAACCATTCAAAATAATAAAATCATACAATTGAAGCGTTTCCAGTAGTGCAGCACCATTACTATTGCATATCGATCTTTAGAAGTTTTAGAGTTAACGCTTAAACAAACATTGTTGTTGTTTTGAATTGAAGTGATTTGATTGTTGCTAGTTCTAGCGTTGAAGTCTCCAATTATAAGCACGCTCTTGCTTGCTGAAAGAGATAGATTATTGTTGAGTTTCTCAAAATCATCGGCCCACTTATTACAGTTTAGATAAAGAGGCATTATATACATATGATTTCTATTTAAAAGTTTGATTACAGTTGTTTCTTGTAAAACAGCAAAATCGTATAATTTAAGATGTGATGTATTTATTCCATGCAATCAACCTCCGCTTGCACGTCTCTTGATAGATGTTTTGGTAGCAGGAATCCAGCGAAGTTTATAACCGTTAAAATAATTTTTGAATTTAGATGAATTTTCTATGGTGATATGTGTTTCAAAAAGACAAAAAATATCAAAAGTTTTAACAAAATTGAAAAAATCTACTTACAATAATTTATTATTAAGACCAGATATGGTATAGGCTAATATTTTACATGAACTACGATTTAATGAGCTAACGGCATTTAATTTTCAGTTTCTTGATACACTACTAATAGTACTTTGTTGTTCTTGTTGAAGTGGCATCCCTGGTTGCCTAGAAGTAAGTGTTGATCTAGTACTTTCAATGTGACGTCCATTTGACAACTTAGTTTTTGTGACATTTCCGAAGTCTAATTGACCAAACATATGTTGTAGCTCTTGTTCACCATAATTGTCATTAATTTTTAGTTCAATATTATTATTTAAATAAAATATATTATCTTCATTAAGAAGAGTGTTGTTTTTTATTAGCATTCGAGCATTTGGTTTATTATGTTTAATTGATTTTCTATATTGTAGCAAGATTCTTTGTTTTAACTGCATTTGCTTGGTGAGATCTCGTTGGATGTAAACCCATGTGTTCTTCAGCTCAGCAGAGTTCTTAAGCATTTTCATCGCGGTTTCGTTACAGCCAGTGTTTAGTTTCATTTTGATTAAGTTTTTGCTTTTGCTTATTGTAATGGGCTTAGACATTCCTTGTATATCTTCATTGTCCAACAACAGTCGAGTTATGCATCGTACTTTTCCTTCTGGATCAGTGTTTTTAGATGGAATTGAAAAAATAATATTTTTGCCTTTTAGTTTTTTAGTTCACGGCTTTGCGCTTCAAGTTCTTCTTCTAAAATAGTGCATCTAGCTTCAAATTGATGAACTTTTTGCACTAAGTCTTCATTTTGTTTTCTCAAAGAGGTTATCTCCGCATTTAACATACTGAGATCTTCCTTCTATGCTAGGTTTGCGGTTGCCTTTTTGAGTTCGGTTTGAAGAGAATCATCGATAATGCATTTGATATTGATCAGATCAGAATCAGACATGGCCATTTTTGAATTATTTTTAAACAATTTACTCGCTATAAATGCGTTTTTTTGGTTGCCGTCGGATGAAGTTTGACAGCTCTTACGTTTGTTATAGCTCATGAGATTTCTCAAAACTTAAAGATTATTTGATGCGATTTTATATTTTGTTACCTCTTATAAAAATCGCTGAACAAGTAATTTAGATAAAAAAGAATATATTGGTTTAAAATAAATATTAAACATTTGGAAATTAAACTGAATTTTAAAAATTTAATGCCTGAGAGATATTTGTACACAACTTTTCACATTCACAGCAGCGTTGCCAGCAGCGTGGCCAGTCCAGTCTATTATTATTATTATTATTATACTTTATTAACAAGTAATTAAAATTACATAGTAATATTTAAACTCATGAGCCTAGCTGCGTAGACTATTGGCACTAATTAAAATTAAAGTAACTAAAATCGTTGCGAATAAAAATTATTCTTAAATTTGATATATCAATTATTGATTTGATTGATTGATTAAAAGTTGATTTTTGTTATAGATTTGCAAAAACAAAATAAATGGGTTATGAAACTAAAAAAAAATATGTAATGCGTTTTATTTGAGCGTTTTTAATGGGCAAACAAAATATTTTTGTTTTTATATAATATTTTTATAGCTATCGTCTTAATAGATTTTTGTTAGTTATAAATGTTTGCATTATAGATTAAACAAAAATACAGATTTTTGTCGTTATAAATTATATCATGATCCCGAAAAAAGCTTAGAGTGGTTTAGTTATAAGATTATAAAACATCTAATGCACAAACCAAATGTTTGATTATGTTATTTATTAGATGCGACGATGATGCAAGTGTCAGTAAAGATCCTATGAAAGTAGAAAATAGTACTCAAAAGAGTTTATTGGATAGTACTCAAGAGTAGGACTGCTGGCAGAACACTACTAAAAAAAGAACTCACCCAGAAGGTAAGTTTGAGAGCAGTAAACTGTGCTTGTACATGCGTATGCGTTTTCCTGTAAGCCTAAGTTTTTGGTTGTTTGTTGATCAGTTCAGTGCTCAGTCAGTAGCGAAAGTCCAATCTTTTAGAATGCGAGAAAGCAAATGTGTACGATGTAGCATTGGCACTCATAGGCAGAACATATACTAGTAGTTTTTCACTCACAAGGAAAGAAAGAAAAAAACAATACTTTTAACGGGAGCAAATTTTGAGAGAATAAGAATATGTATTCTCATATGAGAAATTGACTTTTTTTCACTAGTAATAATTCATATAGAATTATTATATTTCATACTTTATTAGCAAAAAGCAAAGTTAAACATGTATTTATGGCAATGAACAAAACAAACAGATTAAATACCCCAGGTGGCACTCCAGCAAAACTGGAAAATCCACTCTCTAATGAGATCGGTCCTACGGATTCTGGGGAGGACCAATTATTGCATATAAAATTTGATAGGAGTACAAGAACACCGAAAACTCCGCTAAAAACGCTAAGGGTTAATTCACCTTTAACTCAGACAACTACAAATGATGTAATAATCATTAACGAAAATGGAACCAATGACTATGAAAAGATCGACAAAATCGACGATATAGATCAAGAGAGTTCTAGAGAAAAGTGCCAAGTTGAATCCAAACACTACTTTGATGAATGGCAAATAGAAATAAAAGCTAGAAAAAAACTTGAAGTTTTAGTTCAGAATCTTCAACAACAGGTCAAAAAACTCGAAGAGAAAATTTCCTTGCTAGACGAGGAAAAGTCGGAGTCTACAATACAGACAAATGCAAACAAATCTGCAACTGTATATCAAACTGATGAAGAAGAACTTTTGATTGAAACCGAAAGTAAAAGAAAGAGGCGTAATGCTAAAAAAAGAAAAGCGGAAGGTAGCCCTGAGATTGATCCCATTAATCACAAAAGTTCTCCAACCGAAAATAAAAAACAATTGAGTACATTAAAACAAAAAGTAAAAGATGTGCCAGCTAATGTGCGAGCAGAATCTAACTCTAGAGGCAATAGAAAAGCATTGCCACCTCCAATTATGATCTCTGGATTGCCAATATTTGGAAATTTGAAGAAAATAATTGAGAATGTAACAAAAAAAGAGTGTAAATACACATCTTACAATAAAAACAATTGGAAAGTCACTGTCGAAGACGCCGATGAGTATAGATCTGTCACTGAAGAACTAAGCAAGCACGAATTTCAGTGGCACTCGTACGAGAACAAAGCTACAAGAGCCGTAAAAGTAGTGGCCAGAGGCCTCCATTCTTCATGCTGTGCTGAAGAAATAGTTGAGGACCTTGTTCAAAAAGGCTTTCAAGCAGTTGATGCAGTCAATCTTTTTAAGAATGAAACAACGAAAGACTCCTCTGGGGAAACCAAGACAAGAAAAAGATCTCTTCCTTTATTCATGCTCACTTTTGACAACAAAGAAAGTCTCGAAAAGATCTATAATATTAGATCGATTATGGGCATAATTGTTAAAATTGAACCTTTGCGAAAGCCGAAGATTGTTCCACAATGCAAACGTTGCCAGGCGTTTGGTCACACTCAAAAATACTGCAACCATGAGTTTGCTTGTGTAAAGTGTGGAGGAAAACATGCAACGAAAAGCTGTACAGTGAGCAAAGAAGTTAAAGCAAAATGTGTGAACTGCCAAGGTAATCACCCTGCTAGTTATAGAGGATGTCCTGTTGCTAAAAAATTCCAAGAATATAAAGGCAGTAATTTAAGAAAAAACACGTCTGCTGGAAAAAAACTTAGGAACGCAGAAAAAGTAAAAATAGCTGTGGAAAATAAAACTAAGAGAGAGCCCTCTAAGGAAGTTACCCAAAGCAGAACTGTTGAAAAAACATACTCGACTATAGTAAAAAATGCACGGAAAAATGAAGAAACTTCCGTAAAAGAAATGCTGCAACTTATTCTCAAAAGGATCGACCAACAGGATTTAACCATCAAACAGCTAAGCGAAGAAGTCGCTCTTAAAAAACAATGATGGACAGAATACTTAAAATTGCTACTTGGAATGCAAACGGCCTTTTGCAACATGCATCCGAATTAAACATCATTTTAGACGTAGAGAATGTAGACATTTGTCTCGTGTCTGAAACACACTTTGCCACTGGACAAAGTTTTGAGAATAAAATGCCAAACTATACGTGCTATCACGCTCCGCATCCAGCTGACAAAGCTAGAGGAGGATCGGCAATACTAATAAAAAAGTGCTTGGTACATCATGAGGAAGCCGGGTTAATAAATGAAAATATGCAAGTGGCAACAATCAGTATAGGCATGAAAAAGAAAGAGTTTAAAATAGCTGCAATATACTGTCCACCGAGGCGCTCTCCAACAGAAGAAGAATATAAAGAACTCCTTAATTCGCTTGGAAATAACTTTATTGTTGGTGGTGACTTCAATGCTAAACATACCCAATGGGGATCTAGGCTCATAAATACAAAAGGTAAACGACTTTATCTAGCAGGTCGCAAACACAAATGTGAATTCTTTTCCTCTGGAACGCCAACTTACTGGCCATCTGATCCTAACAAAATACCAGACCTTATAGACTTTTTCGTGGCCAAAGGTATAAAGCGAAATCATGTAAGTGTTGTAGGTAGTTACGATCTTTCATCAGATCATACTCCAGCTATTTTATCACTGAGTGAAGTAGAAATAAAAGAAAAAAGTAATCCAAAGCTCGTGAATAAAAGAACAAATTGGGAAGAATTTAAAGTAAAACTGGAAAGTTTTATTGACCTTAGATCCCCAATGGAAACTAGTGAACAAATTGACCACGAAGTTGAACAATTTATTGCTGATGTGCAACAGGCTGCAGAAGAAAGCACGCCAACTATTTTGAACAGAAGAGAAACAGAAATAAAATACCCTGTAGAAATAACAGAGTTAATATTGGAAAAAAGAAGGGCTCGAAGAAAATGGCAAACTTCGAGATTTCCGGGCGATAAGAGAGTATTTAATCGTCTAAATAACGAATTGAAAAAAAGAATCTATGAATTCAAAAATGATTCACTTAGCAATTTTCTTGAAAGTTTGACGACGGATGCTTCTACTGATTACTCACTGTGGAAAGCTACCAAACGTCTGAATAGACCGCAACAACAAAATCCGCCCATCAAAGCACAAGACGGAAAATGGACTGCAAATCCGAAACAAAAAGCTGACCTCTTCGCAGATCATCTCTCGAATGTCTTTAAGCCGTTTCCACAAAGTGCAGGGGCAAATAACTTACAATTTGTTAATAAAAATGATGACTTAGAAATTCCCTTAGTAAGGCTCAAAGAAGTAAAAAGCATGTGCCATCAAAAGTTATCAAATAAAAAATCACCCGGGTATGATCTAATTACGGCTCAGGTCTTGAAAGAAATGCCAACAATAGCCTTCAAAAAATTCCAATACATAATAAATGCATGCCTTAAACTCCGTTATGTTCCACATCATTGGAAAATTGCAGAAGTCATTGTTATACCAAAGCAAGGTAAGCCACCAACCGAAGTTACATCTTACAGACCAATATCGCTTATACCAATTATGGCAAAAGTTTTCGAAAAACTGCTTTTAAATAGACTAAGCAAAATAATAGAAGAACGAAAACTAATACCAAATCATCAGTTTGGATTTAGAAACAAACATTCCACGATAGACCAAGTACATCGAATTACGGATGTTGTTGAAAAAGCACTTGAAGAAAAACAAGTATGTTCCGCTCTATTTCTAGATGTTGCTCAAGCCTTTGACAAGGTTTGGCATTTGGGGCTCGAGTACAAACTGCACAGGGACCTTCCCAGGCAGTTCTATGAAATACTCAAATCATATATTACCGACCGACTTTTTAGAGTACGGTACGAGCAAGAGTATTCGGAACTTAAGAAAATCGAAGCCGGCGTACCACAAGGAAGTGTCTTAGGACCAACCCTGTATTTGTTGTATACAAGGGATATTCCAGTGGACAACAATGCGATCATGGCCACTTTTGCAGATGATACTGCGATATTAGTGTCAGATAAATGCGTTGTAAAGGCAACAGAAAAACTGCAATATGCAGTCGACAAGATAAGAGAATGGACGCAACAGTGGCGTATCAGACTCAATGAAACAAAATCAACGCATATAAACTTTACTAATAAAAAGATTAATAATGTTCCACTTTTTATTAATAGTAAAGTAGTACCTTACTCCAATACGGCCAAATACCTTGGGATGACTTTGGATGCAAAGCTAAAATGGAAAGAGCACATCAAGAAAAAAAGGGAAGAACTTAACTTAAAATATAGAAAAATGTACTGGTTACTGGGAAAAACCTCTGCCCTATCAATTGAAAACAAATTAATGTTGTATAAGCAGGTATTAAAACCTGTTTGGACGTATGGCATCCAACTTTGGGGTTGTACAAAGAAAACAAATGCGGAAACCATCCAAACATTCCAAAACAAAGTCCTTCGTGGAATAGTAAACGCCCCTTGGTATATAAGAAACAGCGATTTACATTGTGACCTTCAAGTAGAAATGGTTACAGAAGTAATTAGAAAACACGCTGTATCACACAATCAGCGACTGATTAGTCACACTAACTCCGAAATGGAGACAGTCTTAAATGTACGTACCAATGTTCGGAGACTAAAAAGAACCAAGCCTCATGAGCTGATGGTCTAAAAGCGATGGGAAAGTATTAAATCATCAAACTTCCCAAAATGTGAACTAAAAATTGAGAAACTAAAATCATTTGTCGATCTTTTATAGATTGGTCATGATTCTAGGTGGTTTTAGTGCGGTAGAAGTCCCACACTACTTGATACCGAATATTATCAAGTGTCTTTTGAAGATTTCCACCTACCGAAAGAAAAAAAAAAAAAAAAAAAAATACTTTATTATAGTATTTCATACTTTAAATTAAGTAAAAGAATTAACTACAGAACTATTTTGAACTATTTTTTTTTTTTAATTTCTCAAAAACTAAGATACATTTTGGCATCCGGTTTTCTGTTTTTGACTAAAAATTAAGAAGAGCATTGAATTTTGAAAATAAAAATAATAGTTAATTACATAAAATTTTGAAAAAAATTAGTTTAAATTTTTTTTTTTTTTCAAAATTTTGAGTTTGAATTTTTTTTTTTTAAAGCTGATCACGTAAACAACTTAATTTAATAATTAAATAAAAGAGTAGTTTTCTGGCTTTCCAAAAAAATATAACAAGGCTTTGTATCATTCACCGTTATTTTTAAATATTTTTTTTCTGATTTAAGTCAATGTTTTAGAAAATTGCCCCTTCCGCCTAAACGGGGGGAAATAGACCCCCCCATACGATTTTTTTCTTGTCTTAACTCCCCCTACACGCTCAACCTTTTTGGTGCATCTTATACCAATCACCCTGTATACTCAATCGCTAGCAGTACATACTCACATAGCTGTCAACCCATCCGTTATTAATTTGGACTATAACGAATCATGTGATTTAACAGCTATTCCAACGAAATCATAGGATAAATTCATAAGCTGCAATTTTATTCAAGGTTTTTTTTTTGTCCAATTAATTCTTTTTTTAACACATATAAGTAAAATCATTATTAATGTTTTTCTTTTTTACAAAACAATTTTTTTTCTTTTTAACAAAATCAAAATTATGAATCAGCCTTATGTATTTGTTGATTTGAATATCAAGGATTTGTGAACCAAGCACGACAGCAAACATTTTTGTTTTTTTTTGTATGTCCTAGTTGAAAAGAATTTATAGATTTTCGAAGTGATAAAACGCGATTGAGTTCTTTTCGTTTTGGTCTGTTAATAAATAAAATGGGAGGCACTTCCGAGGAAGATAAAACCGGTACCTTACACCAAAATTCCATGCCGCCGCAGCCAGACAGTTTGAATCAAACGCATCATACCTTTGAAGTCGCTTCGGTAAAACTTCCCACATTTTGGGAAAAGGTTCCGGCAGCATAGTTTATTGCTGTTGAGGCTCAATTTTTAACAAACAAAACTAAACGAAACTAAATATGCTCATGTACTTGCATCCTTCCGGTTGTCGCGATAAATAACATTATAGACATTTTGAACAATCCACCTATCATAAATAAATACGAGAATTTGAAAGAAATTTTAATTAAAAGACATACACTGTCTGAGCAGCGACGCTTAGAACAGTTACTATCCGCTGAAAATTTGGGCGATAGAAAGCCTTCTGATCTGTATCGGCACATGACGTCTACAGCTGGAAACATTTCATCCTTATGCGAGGATCTCATTAAATCGCTTTGGGAGCGAAAACTTCCAACTCAGATAAGTATTCCACTTGCAGTCACGTTAGGACACCCTTTTCAAACAAAATTAGATTTGGCAGATAAGATATGGGAAACAACACAATCTTTATCCATTAGTTCGGTTCAACAACCATCATGTAGTAAAACTATCTCTCACCCTGCTTCGACTATTGAGGAGCGCCTTATGAAAGAAATAAACGAAATAAAATCTTCTCTCAAAAATATATCGTTTAGAGATAGAGGTCGTTCACCTCATAGAAGAAAAAGTTTTCAAAATTTAAGAAGGGACAACCGTAGCAAAAGCAACCAGAAATTTTTTTGGTATCTAGAGTTCACGGATCTAAGGCATTCGGCAACCAATCTTTCATCGTCTTTTTATAAAAAAAACTTAATGTTTTTGATAGATATAGGTGCTGAAATATCAGCAGTTGTCTCACACAAAATTTTCCCAAACCATCAAAGTGTTTCTTCGGATCGTTTTCTTTCTGCAGCTAACGGGTCGTCTATAAAAACATATGGCTCAAAACTAATGAACTTGGACTTAGGTCTTCGGCGTGAATTTCCATTTCCTTTTATTCTAGCTACTGTAACGAGACCTATTATTGGCGCGGATTTCCTCTTCCATTTTAATTTGCTGGTTGATATCAAAAGACACGCTCTGATTGATCCTTTAACGAATTTATCTGCCATTGCAAGCATCTCTTTAAGGTCAATTGATACAGTTTCTCCTCGCCTCTCAATCGTCGACGACGAATATGGCAATTTGCTTAAAGAATATCCGTCTCTATCAAATACCCCCGACTTCACGCTTCCCGTTAAACATAATGTGGTCCATCACATAAGAACTACTAGACCATCACCTGTTTCTCATCCAAGACGCTTAGACAATGTACGTCTAAAATTAGCAAAAACCGAGTTCTCTTATATGCAACAACTAGGCATTTGCAAGCCTTCTTCATCATCAACATGCTCTCCCCTTCATATGGTAGCAAAATAGGACCCAGATGATTGGCGTCCTTGTGGTGATTATCGCGCACTCAAGGCTGCAACTATTCCAGGAAGATATCCCATATCTCATCTACATAGTTTTTCACAAATTTTACGTGGGTGTAATTTTTTTTCTAAAATCGATTTAGTGCGTGCCTACAATCAAATACCAGTCGATGAAGAAGATGTATTTAAAACAGCAATTACTACACCTTTTGGAATGATTGAGTTCAATCGTATGCATTTTGGTCTACGGAATGCAGCTCAAACATTCCAGAGGTTTATGAATGAAGTCTTTTTTTCACCGGATGTGAATGTTAAAGTTACCTTGTTCAACAATTTGTTAACACAGCTTTATGATCTATACGTCCCAATTGTAACAAAAGAACTGAAAATAAAAAGATGTCCATGGTACAACGGCAACATAAAGAGTCTTATTAAAGAGAGAGAACGTTTCTTTCGGAGGTATAAGAATAATCCTAATGAGTTTAACAAAAGACAATTTAAATATGCCCGAAATATGGTCAACTCCATGATTCGTAACTCTAAGCGTGAATACTTAATGAAACAACTTGATCCTTCTCTTACTTTCAAGGAACTATGGAGCAATTTGAAAAAGCTTGGAGTTAAGGAGGATAAAAATAAAAGTAAATGTCCGTTTAATCCTGAAGTTATGTCTAATGTTCTTATTCCGTTCCAATCTAGTTCAAGTGTTTCACAGAATATTTTTACTATTGATGAGAATGAAAACTCTTTCTCTTTTAATAGTATAAATGCTTACGAGCTTTTTGATTCTGTCAGATCGGTCAATTCTAATGCTATAGGACCTGATAATATTTCGCCAAAATTTTTAAAGCTTGTTCTTCCCATTGTAAGTAACTATCTACTCCATATCTTCAATTTCTGTATATACAGTGGTGAATTTCCAGATTTATGGAAAGGTGCTTGCATCATTCCAGTTCCCAAAAAAGCTAATCCTTTAAATCCCTCGGAATATAGACCAATTAGTATCCTATCTTTTACTTGTAAGCTTTTTGAAAAAATAATGCATGATCAAATCCAAGTTTATTTAAATGAACACTCTTTCCTCTCTAAATGGCAATCTGGGTTTCGTAGTAAACACAGTTGTGAAACTGCAGCCATTAAAGTTACGTCCGATATACGTTTTGCTCTTGATAATGACAAGTTTGGAGCCAGTGTTCTTTTGGACTTTTCTAAGGCCTTCGATTGTATTGATCACACAATGCTTCTCTCTAAACTTAAAAGGCTTTTTAATTTTTCTAATACTGCTACTAAGCTATTGTCCAACTATCTTAAAGATAGAGTTCAGTGTATAAAAACTGAAGTTGGTATCTCGAACCCTCGTATTACCAATATGGGGATTCCTCAAGGTTCGGTTTTGGGTCCTTTGTTATTTTCGATATTTATAAATGACCTTCCTGATATTGTTCGCAATTGTCAAGTTCATTTATATGCTGATGACGTAGTACTTTACATCTTTCGATCAATTGGATTGATGGAGGACTCAATAACAAGACTCAATGAAGATTTAAATTATATCCTTACATGGTCAATAGAAAACGGTATGAATCTTAACCCTGCTAAGTCGGTAGCCATGTTATGCTCTAGAGTTGATCTGAACCCCTTAGATTTTCCCCCAGTTATTCTTGATAGTGAAATTATTGTTTATGTGAAGGAGGTTAAATACTTAGGTTATAGAATAACCTGTAATATGAGCTGCTGTAGAGCCATCTCGGACACTATTCGAAATATATATTCTGGTTTACGAACTCTTAGATCTTCCTCAGACTTATTGTTACCCAATATGAAGAAACACCTTGTTAAGTCATTAATCTTGCCGTATTTTACCTTTAACTTTTCTTTATATCCTATATTGGATTGTGAGTGTAAGCGCAAAATGAATGTTGCTTTTAATGATTGCATACGCTTTATTCATAGTATTCCTAGATTTGTCAGTGTTACTCATCTAAGACACACTCTATTTGGATTGAACTTAGATGAGTATCTTAAGTTCAGGCTTGTTTTGAAGCTCCATAATATCATCCACAATAGGAGTCCTGGTTATCTAAGTGAAAGACTCAACTTTGCCCAATCACAAAGAGGGTTAAAATTAATCTTACCGCGTTTCTCACGCAACATAGCAGAACGCTCGTTCTACGTTTCTGCAATTCGTCTGTGGAATGCAGTTCCAAACGAATTGCAAACTACTACTGCACCTACAGCTTTTAGAAGAGAACTATTTTTGCACTTTTCAAATCAAATTTAAATATACCTGATCCTTTTCTCTTTTTTCTTTTTAAATTACTACTTGTTTATTTATTTATTTACTTAAATTTTGTATACGTATACATTTACATATCATATTTATTAGAAATTAAAAAAAAAAAAAAAAAAAAAAAATTAAAACAATAACAAATTATTGTTTTTGGTTTGTGATGTATAAGTGAAAGATTTTCACGAAAACAAAGGTTAGTGGCCTTTACATCATTGGATGCGTTTCGCCCAAATAGGTATATATACACGGTGGGCTTATCAATAAGATGCCGTGTACCTATTTTTCTTAGACGCATGATTTGTTTTGGTCGATGGAAGAGACCTTATTAAACAAATTTGCAATTACTGCTGTTAATTATATTGTCACGGGTAATCTTTCTTTTAAGTTGGTGCATAACCTTAAACAAGGTTCCCAACAATATAATTAACAGCAGTAATTGCAAATTTGTTTAATAAGGTCTCTTCCATCGACCAAAACAAATCATGCGTCTAAGAAAAATAGGTACACGGCATCTTATTGATAAGCCCATCATATTTATTTACACATACATATATATTATTTTTTTTTTATTCAATATTAAGATTAGCTTAAAATGATTTTTCTAAATTTTGAATACCGAGAAACTATGTTACTTAAATTATTGATGCTCTAAAAGATATAATTCTTAATGTGTCATTGTAAACTTATTATTTAGTCGAAATAAATGAAATGAAAAAAAAAAATGAAAAAAAGTTGTAAAAGGTTTGGATTTTTGTTTTGTATATATCGATGATATATTAATAGCAAGCAAAAATCGCGATAGTCATTTAAAACATCTCCGACAAATTTTTGAACGCCTGGTTACATTCGGTTTAACTATAAAGCCGGTAAAGTGTGAATTTGGAAAGCAACATCTTAAATTTTTAAGCCACAAAATTACAGATACTGGATCTTTGCCTTCAGAAAATCGCGTAAAAGCAATTATTAGTTTTCCCGAACCATCAACGTTGAAACAAACCCAACGTTTTGTAGGCATGGTTAATTTCTATCATCGTTTCATCCCAAAGCTGGCAGATCTCTTAACGCCAATTTATGCACAAATGAAACTGTTTGGAAATACCAAAAATAAAAATAAAACATTTCTATGGTCATCAGACTGCACAAAAGCTTTTCATAGCATTAAATCATCTCTGACAGAAGCAACGCTCCTTGTTCACCCAAGCGAGTGTTCGCCAACACGACTAATGGTAGATGCTTCTGATTTAGCAATCGGTTCCGTGCTCGAGCAATTTCCGGAAAACGAATGGAAGCCATTGGCTTTCTTTTCGAAAAAGATCAGTCCAGCCAGCTGAAACCAAATATTCAGCTTTCGATAGAGAGTTTCTGGCTATCTATCTGTCGATAAGACATTTTCACTATTTCTTAGAAGGCAGGGATTTTATAGTTTGTACTGATCATAAACCTCTGACGACAGCTTTATTTACTAAAGCTGTCCGAAGTCCAAGGCAGGCAAGACACCTTGATTGAGTATCGCAATACACCAGCGACATACGCCACATAAAAGGAAAAAATAATATTGTCGCCGATTTTTTATCGAGACTAGAACAAAATTCTGTATCAAAAACTCTGGAAAATCGTTCATTTACATTTTCACCCGACAGCATCATCAGTGCTCAAGCAGCTGATAAAGAGCTGAAGTGTTTATTGACACGAAAATCGAGTGCATCATTCAAACTGGAACAAATACTTTTTCTGACATTTAATTAAGCAATCTGGTGTGAAACAGCTACAGACTTTAAAAGACCATTTCTTCCAAAATGTCTAAGAAAATCAGTTTTTCACAGTTTACATTCTTTATCTCATCCAGGTATTCGGGGGTCCAGAAAACTTTTAACTGAACGGTACTTCTGGCCGAAAATGAATTCGGACATTAAGGCAATGGTCCTTTCGTGCATTCAGTGCCAACGTTCAAAAGTTAATCGACACACTAAATCATTACTAGGAAGCTTTAAAACACCCAGCAATCGGTTTGAACATATCCATATGGATTTGGTAGGACTTCTTGATGTTTCGAATGGTTTTAGTTATATCTTGACAATTGTCGATCGTTTCACCCGTTGGCCAGAGGCGTACCCATCAAAGGATATGTGCGCAGAGACGGTTGCAAGAAGTTTTGTATCCGAGTTTATATGTCGGTTTGGTGTCCCAGCAAACATCACAACCGATCAGGGGACACAGTTCGAATCAAAACTATTTTCGGAACTGACGAAACTGCTAGGCTCTCACAGAATAAGAACTACTGCTTACCATCCTCAGGCCAATGGTTTGGTGGAAAGGTTTAATCGTGTTTTAAAAGCAGCCCTCCGATGTCGTTAAAATACTATTCACTGGAGTTACGATCTTACTTTAGTTCTTCTTGGGATTAGGTCGGCCCTTAAAACCGATATAGACTGTTCTCCAGCGGAAATGGTCTACGGACAACCTTTACGACTTCCTTCCGACTTTTTCACGTCTCAAGGAGCAGAAAACGAATGCAATGAAGAAAATCTGCCAGCATTTGTAGCAAAACTACGCGTAAATATGAACTCTTTACGTCCGAAAGAAACTCGTAAAGAAGACGACCAGGTTTTTGTCTCTCAGACCGAATGAAAAAGAACTTAAATCTCTTTTGAATGCACTTTAACTCCGTGAGAATAATTATGTAACACACCAGTTTTAGTGTTAAAGATTTGAGTCTTATCTGGTGATCAAAATTAAGCTGTCGTGTGCGGTGCTAGTTAAAGACAATAAATTTAAAGTAAAGTTAATTAACGAATGTTAATTTATATTTAATTATATTTTATTTAAATGAAGTAAAATAAAATATTCATTTGAATTAAGAATATAAAACGTGGAGTACATATTTATTTTCGCATCGCACACGCAACAATTAATATAACTCCCACAGTACCATCCTCCTTTTTAGGAAAGGAGGGGTTTGGGTGCTCTTTGGACAAGATCTTCCCCAATCTTGCTGAGTCTCTGATATTTTCTATCGAATGACAATACTCTCTCCATGCTTGTTGCTTAGCTGGAGATCCGCACTCGAATCCAAAAGAGGTAACTTGCTGCTTGGTTGCGACGCCAATGCCCGACATGAAGTCTGGGGTAGCTCGGTAACCAATGAACGAGGTGAGTCTCTTTTTGATTATATTATTGAAAACAATTTAACAATCTGTAACAGAGGTAATACCCCCACCTTTACATTTCCTAGTTCTGAAAATTTTGAGGGATGGGAGGATGTACTTGACACTACATTCGCCCCCACTAACGTTAACTCTATGGTTTAAAACTGGAGGGTATCCCCGTTAAGGTCCTTTTCGGACCAAGATGTAGACTCGCTTCGTCCACGTTCTCCATCTTGACAACTGTCAAGTCAGAAGAGCTAAAGTTTGGACACAGAAAAGCTTTGATATGTTTTTTAACTAAAATACAACTTCGAGGCTTACCTTGGCTTTGATAATCGGGTTTGTTGTTATCAGGGGCCAGCGGCTGGCTGGCGACGTCGGCCTTGTCTCTAACTTGTTCGACATCCATGCCCAGGTTAGGGAGAACTTTGACTTTGGCACTCCTGATGCCGAAATGGAGCCTAAAATTGACAGTTTTAAGTGCAGCTAAGCTGTCATCGCTTATTGTCATCAGGAATGTGGCGGTGTTGTTGACTGGTTCCTCAGCTTTAATGACTGTCCAGTCATACATTGGAACTTGCGGGTTTAAGCGTTGTAGACCCCTTATAAGCTCTTCGCTACTGGGTTTAATGCTCATGACCGGTAGCCATATGCGAGCTTTGGGTTGAGTAGGGATGTCCCTGGCTGGGATAAGTCTGAGCTTTAAACCTTCCCAATTACAGCATATTTTATCTATGCACGACCCAAGGAAATCCCTAGAGAACCCATCGTCGCATTTGATCACTCTATGGCCTTTGAGCACCTCATCAGAGTCAAAGCTGGGGTAGAGGCCTACACTATTTGCCAGTGAGTAATTGAAAACCATCTCAGAGTTCCATGCTGTCTGCAATGCTTTGCTGCTTTTGGAGAGCTCATCTACCATCGCAACCTGAAGGTCGTCACGGACTACTTCGCTGAGTGTGCTTGCGGGTGGTGCTGCTTTCTGTGGTGGTACTAGTTTAGCCGGTTTACGAATAGGCGGACGAATGGGTCCACTCCCAAAAGGCTTACTTTTTTTCGGGGCCTAGGAAGACACTTCGTCTTGTGACCTATTTCTTTTGGAGGGATTATTACGTTGAAAACTGTTGTAATAATCAACAATTTTTTGAAAAATGGCCTTGTCCTGGATATCTTTGTCACTCAAGGTTCCGGCTTTCTCATTCTTCGCAATCTTGCTAAGGATAAAAATAGCCCTCTTGAATCTTTTGTGACTGCCATCTGTGGAATAGGTGTTTGTATGCGGTTTAGGTAGAACAGATGCACTATGACTGGTGCTACCTGAACTATCTGAAGGTTTTGGTGGGATAGGTGTACTATGGTTGGTACTAACTGAGCTACCTGACTGTGTAGGCAGCTCCGTAGCACTGGAGCTACCAGTATTTAAGATGCTTCCTACAACCATCTCCTGGCTAGATGCCAACAGTTCATCCTCAGATAAGCTGCTGGTTGGTTCGTTAATTAAATCATTGTCCATGTTCAGTTTTTTAAAGTTTCAAATTTGGTTCCACGAGTAGGTCGGAAAGGAGGTCCGCCCCGGTAGAGCCGATTACCGGGGTAAGGCAAAAAATATGTCGGGCCTTGTGCCTGGGCACCCGAAAGAGCTCGTTATCTCCCAGTCATCCATTTCTTCAGCACGGATTGTGTACAAAGTACGCTCACATCACCTTGAAAATCAGGGCAGGAGACTTTAAAAGCAACGTTCATTGCCTTTTCAAAGGTTGTAACTCTTTTTTCTAGCACTGCTACTGAATTCAGATCGACGTTTTGAATTTAGATTAGTGGTTAATATAGATTTAATAATTTGACTGAATTTCTGCCAGTCAATTCTTTTCGGGTTTCTAAATGGGGCGCGCAAAATTAAAACAAAAAGCAGGTGTTTATGCAAGTGTTTCATCTTAAAAAAATGAAACTTCAAACGAAACCACAACTCAACATGCAATTAAAATGTAGGCGTTTAGAATTATCTTGACCCTATAATGAGTTGGAAAAATTAACCTGTGTGTCATCTAAAACGAATGAAGCTTCAAACGAAGTTACCACTCAACATGCAATTAAAATGTGGGCGTTAAGAATTATCTTGACCCTATAATGAGTTAAAAAATGAAAGTATTCACGACCTGTAGCCCACTAAAAATCAATTAATTATAAAACTGCACATGTGGGCTCTTGTCGGTCAATTGGTGATCAAACCATTTACAACCGTTTAGCCTTATTGTTGTGGTTTTTTTTTTGCCCTTTATAGCCTTATTGTTGTGGTTTTTTTTTTTTGCCCTTTATAATACTGAAATTCCGTTCCATTTTGTTAGTTAATGAAGATAATAGACCTCGTGTCTATTGAGTTGTCGCAAAAAACTTAGGAAGCTAACCAGAGAGAAACGATTGGTACTGTTTGAATTATTCTTTTTGATTTCTGTTCTTAATAGAAATGATAAACAAATCACAAAGTTTGAAGGAAATGGACATCGCACTTGAAAAAAATGTTGTGCTTATTCAGTTGAATTGCGGTGTACATGTGAAGTGGTGAAATGATACAAAGGGGCGAAACATATAAGTTGGCGTATTATCCGCAGCCAAAAGATTTTGTTGATGAAGTACCTTTTCATTTTTTCTACTTCATTGTATTGATAAAAACCCTATACCTGTAAAGCATAGTACATAATTTATCGCATCACCTCTTCGAAAAGTTTGTTATTCATTATTTTCGTAAAGGCCTTGAATTACTTTTAGCATTTTTGTTGACATTCCTATCATATAGAAAATGGTACAAGATTTCTTTGTTATTTTGTTGTCCGAATAAGTGTTTCAGAATAAAATACGATGGAAACAAAAATTATTTGTATGAAAATAACAATAACACATATAAAAAAATTTCACTGAGAGCACAAAATGCACAGTAGATTCTCCGTTTTCTTAGACTATATATTATTTAAGGGAACGAGCGGGTCGAAATTCTGGTTTCAAAATTCTGCTTTTTTTTCCTTCTGGTTGACAAAATTCTGAATTTTAAAAATCTTCTTTTCAAAATTCTAGCCAAAAATTCTGCTTTTTGTTTTTTATTCAATTCTTTTATTTACAAAACAACTAATTAATTATGGTCATTAAATATGTATTTTATAAACAAATATCTTGTTACAAAAAAAGTAGGCTACATTCATATTAAACTCTTAAGTAGTAGTACGCTCTGGTTATCAACATTCTGCGCTTTTTAACATTTTGCAAACCTATTGTTTTCTTTATTATTTGCAGAATTTTGATAAGCAGAATATTGTAAAGCAGAATTTTGAAAAGCAGAACTTTGAAAGGCAGACTTTTGAAAAGCCGAATTTTAAATGCATAATTTTGCAAAGCAGAATTTTGAAAGTACAATTTTGACAAAATAATTTTGACCCCAACCCATTATTTAAACTAAGCAAATTTTGTATACCTATTGAATAACAAAGTTAAAGACCATTAAAACACCTAAACATTTGTTGGTGAAGCAGATCTTTAAGTGTTAAGGAAACAGAACAAGTTGAGGAAAAGAACAAGTTTGTGCGACCCAGACTTGTTTACTACTGTTGTTAGCCGAAAAGAAATAGCAATTTGAAATTATGAACTCTTTATTAGGGAGGTTTATTTCTGTATATTAATGATAATTAAATAATAAAATTTACAAAGCTGACATTCCTTACCCCAGTTTTATCTACTACTTCTTCGGCTGGCTGGCAGTTGGCAGTAAAATGATAGAAAAATAAGGAGCGCTGTCGCGATTACTCAATTTCAATGGCGACTTTTAAAACGAATTGTCATTGTAAGAAGAAGAAGAAAGAGATAAAGCTGTGTTCACATTACTAATCATTAATGTGGATTTCGTTTTGCTCGGCCAGTGTTGCACCCGCGGTGTTCGTTTTGGTCAAATTTGACAGTTGTAGCTGCTGTCATTTGCTGCACTCAGTTTCGTTTTGGCTACACTCGATTAAAAACAAGTGTAGAAATGACACAGTGCACACAACTATTTTCACTCACACAAAAGTATTTGACATTTCTCCCAGTATTATTTACTTTGGCTTCTTACTCGCAAGTTTGTTTGGTATTTAGCTAAGGGATTAAAGTGTCATTTCAACACTGGATTTTGGCACTGGCCAAGCAAAACGAAATCCACATAGAACAATTGGGCTTAAGGCCGTTCCGCAACAACTACAAAAAACAAGTTCTTGCGACAATTGCAGATGGAGCTGTGGACTCTCGCGTTAATGGCTACTGTTTTTATTTATTATAAATATTCATACATATATAGAACCAGTTCATGGTAGCTAGTTGTTTTTATAATCGTATTTTTCAGTGTGTTTAGCTCTAGGCTCTTCAACTGAACTTGTCGCAACATAGTCAGAATTAAATTCGATTAATGTAGACTTCCATGGTACTAAAAAAAAGATTTTTCGACCAAGTTTCAATTTCC
This sequence comes from Baccha elongata, assembly GCA_951217065.1. Lineage (NCBI taxonomy): Eukaryota > Metazoa > Arthropoda > Insecta > Diptera > Syrphidae > Baccha > Baccha elongata. Next base: position 207,172,285 of record OX578272.1, read on the forward strand.
ATGACGATTAGAATTCTAGATATGCGAGCAACTACACACATGGCACACACTCAAATAGATTTGACAAATATCAGTTTGAGTTTTGCATACTGCGGGATTGTCGCGATTGTGATTGGTCGCCGGGCTCAAAGCTGAATTATTTAAAAACTCATACGCTCACAAAAACAAAGCAATCTCGTTTCAATTTCCATGACAACCACAAAAGTGCCAACAATTTGAAAAGTACCATTGAAATCGACATAAGTTTTCGACGGAAATATGTTGCACTTTGAGGCTGGAAGTTGTTCTATACATTAAGTAGACACATTAATGGAGCCCAGACAATTTTTTGAAATGCTTAAAAGTTAGATTTTAAAAAAAGGCCAATAATTAGTTTTTTTTAGAAATGTAGTCTTAAGTTGGCCTGGCAAAAAAGTTAAAATTGCAACGAAAGTCTACCAGCGGCAACCGTGGTGTCACATTCCGTCATAAAATTTTCTAATAAAATTACTTTAATATTAAATATCTAAATTTGTTTACTTTTCTCATTTTTTCCAGAAGAGGGTATCATTAACAAGTCTTGAAAATATTCTGACGGCTGAATATGGCCATGACGGCATCGAAATTACTGTTTCCGAGCCTCAAAAAGTTGGAGATGGGATCAATTCATTCTTGGCATATAAGTACATTATTTCTAAATTCATTATGCATGTATTCATTTATTTTACACAGAGTATCAACAAAAACTAAAATTTCAAAATTCAAAAGCAACGAATTCAGTACACTGCGGAGATTTAGCGACTTCCTTGGCATTCATGCCCTACTAGTTGAAAAATACTTGCGACTTGGTCAGATAATTCCTCCTGCACCTTCAAAAAATATTATCGGTAGTTAAAAAAGTTAATAGACGGGGCAAGCCAAAATAAAAATACCGTTGGTATGGCCAAATTGCAACAGAAGCTTTTTACATTGGTTTTCAATAATAACTCATTTCTGAACAGCATATCCAAAATCAGACAAAATCTGACCATTCAATTATATTGTGCGTTTGATAATAGGTTGTAATTTTCATAACGCTGTAGTTTCTATGTTTCTGATAACATAATTTTTTACTGACAATGCCAAACTCAGGAATTTGGACAAAATAAAAAAATTAATTTAAACATAATTCAATTAAATCAAATAAACGTATAAAAAGTTTTAAGGTGGAAAGTAGGCTACAAATTACAATACCAAACAAAACTAAATAATACATTATGAAATAAAACGAATTAAATCCTTTGCTCTACCCAACGTTTCGTTTCGACAGGGTTTGCTGCCTTCTTCAGGGGTCTTTATTAAAAAAACATAAACATATTAACCAACTTAATAAAGTGAAAAACAAAATGTATAGAAAACAATTTGGCTGTTTTATATAAATTGTAAGTCACCTTTATATGTTTTTCACGTTAAGTTGGTATATGTAATGATTTGTTTTTTTGATAAAGACCTCTGAAGAAGGCAGAGAACCCTGTCGAAACGTTGGGTAGAGCGAATGATTTAATTCGTTTTACTTCTTTGCAACACACAATTGACTAAAATAGCCGAAAGAAGACTCCTTCATCTCAACATATATTCCAAATTTCTATACATTTCAAAGTTATGCTCCGAAACGATAAATCTCACAATGCTTTCCAATATGCAATGCCAGATGTTGTAATGAATTAACTAGATCGAGCTATTGAACCGGAAAGCTACTGGATCAGATGAAATTGCAAGTGAATTCTATGGGGGGCATATTCATAGTTGTTTTTAAACTCGAGTTTTCCTTAAACTGTGTTTAAACTTTAAATTACATTTTAAATAGGATAAGCTCCAGTTTTTCGTAAATACAACTTAAAAATCGTATATGAATATGCCCCTATAAGTTTGCAACATGCAATTTTGAGTTGAACTTTTGTGAATTATATAACCAAATTTATGGAACAGCAAACATACCAAGAAGCTTCAATGATGCAATTATCTTTCCTGTATTGAAAAAAAAGATGCTTCATCACCAGAAAACTATAGAGGAATTTCTGTACTAAATTCTTCAAGAAAAATTCTCGGACATATTTTGTACGCTAGGTTGAAAGATTGACTATACTTTAACAATGAAACAATGGAAGTAGTCGACGAATTGAAATACCTTGGTATAACTTTTACACCAAACATGAGTATTAAAACACATAAATAAAAAAATGCTCAGAAGAAAAAATTGCTATTAACGTAATGTGGACAAAATTCATCTGTAATAAACAAGTATGCTAGTGCAGTAAATACAAGGTGTTTAAAATGTAATCAATGCTAGACTTTGCTACGGAAATGAATTCGTTGGTATCGAACCCTTAAAAGACATAAAACAGGTTCAAAGATATTTTTTAAAAAGGTTCTTTAAATTACCTTGCACAATACCGACTTATGCCATCCATGTTAAATCAAATACTCCCGTGTGTTTAACCATCGAATGCAAAAGCTACTTGCAAACGTTGGAAAAGTTATAAAAATGGAGTACGAAAGGATCCAAAAACTTTGTTTGATACATTTTCTTAGGAGAAGATTCAACTGATTAGAAGTGATTTCATAAAATCATAATTTTGAATCTAATTTTCTTTCATACAATCTTGAAAGATGGCATGAATCTTTAAACAATCTTCTTGAAATGCTCGATGAAAAATTATCTCTTGAAGACAACCACAAGTGGAACACCTATAATATACAAGAACATCAATTGGGCAACAGAAATTATTTTAAAGATCATCTCCCAATCACAGCATTTAAACTATATTTTTTGCAATAATTCCTCTTCTAGACATGACCTACTTGAGCAACATGAACAAAAAAAAAGACATATTTCACTACATCGCTATATGTCCTTTATTATAAGAAATTAGAAGATTATACTTTATTAAGAGTTCAATTAATTTTTCAGAAATGTTTACTATACTTAATAAATATAGTGGCTGGGAAAATCTTATAAATTACTGTAAACAAGCTATGTACTATAGGAACAGCTATATTTAATTTGTGAGTTTCAATTTTTTTTTTTTTATTATTTTAACAGACACATTGTCTGTAAGGCACATTGCCTTTTAAATACAACAGGCTACACTAGTTAGAAGGAGTAGAAAGATAGGAAAGAATAATTGTTTTTGGTACAATTGAGCTAGTTGATTTTTATTGTTCATTGCATACCTCATGGGCGACGTCCAGCATAAGCTGGGAGGTATACTGAAAAGAAAAAAAGCTTTGTACTCGAGGGAGATTCGAACTGACAACCTCTGAGTTAACAAGCAAGCACTTTTTTTTTTTTTTAAATTCAATTTTTTATTTTCAATTTAACTTATAACTACTTAACTGCTAGACAAAAACCTTAAAAACTAGCTTACAGAATAACTTAACTAACTTACTGGCCCCATGCGGGCGCTCTAAATTATACTATAACTATATATTAAAAATGCCTTTCGGCGTACAAACTAACTTAAATTAAAATTCAATATTACTTCAAACTAAACGAGAAAATTCTTAAAAACTCGTTTTTCTATGGCATTTTATATAAAAACTTAAAACTACCCTGTACCTTAATAAAACTAAATTAAACTAAAAAAAAAAAAACTAAAATATACGTAATAACTATACGTAAATAACTTAAAACTACTTAAAAATACTTAAAATAACTTAAAACTATAACAGCAACCAGCAGCTTTTTTTTTCATCAGCCTACACAAAAGAATTTAATTAATACGTACAAAATTTTATCTTACAATGTAGCTGGTTTAAAAAATAAGACTTTATTTACCGATTTTTATAAATTTGTTAACGATTTTGATATTGTGTTATTGTATGAAACTTATGTAACTGAAAATTTTATGGAATGTATTGAAAATAAATTTTTAAATTTTGAATTTACTTGGATTCCTGCATTGAGAATACATACAATGGGAAGGCCAAGCGGAGGTTGTTATTTTGGCTTCAAACATATATGAAAAAACTGAAGTGTGCTATTGAAATTCAGGGTGGAAGTAACATTATCACTCTGGTACTAAATAATACAACTTTTTGGATTATCCCAACGTATCTTAATTGCTACAATTGGGAAAATGATTTCAAAAATACTGGAAGAATGCGTTGTAGAAAACCATAATATGAACGTGATTGTTTTGGGAGACTTGAATGCTATAATCGGTCAAGAGGGAGGTGAGGAAAATAGGATAACTGGAACACAAAGGAAATCAAAAGATAATTTATTGAATCCAAGAGGAACGAAGCTTATTAATTTCTAAAACTCATACGGTTTGAGGATTCAAAACGGTACGAGTAAAAGTGATTCTCCTGGAGACTTTACTTTTGTTGGAAGGCAAGGAACATCAGTCATCGACTATAGCCTATTAGGAGGATATTGGAAACAATATGTTACTGATTTTGAAGTTATGTCCCATACTCAGACCATCTACCAATTGTTGTAACATTCCAACACAACACATTTGAAGAAGACACTGTTCGGAATATGAAACTTTTTCCCAAATTGGTTTGGAAAGATTCAAAAGCAGCTTCATACAGAAGTATTTTAGATGCAAACCTACGAATGCAACAGGACCTAGACTTCCATACACTTCATAACATTATAACCATAAATCATTAACTTCACTTTAAAACTTCACTTCTTAAAAGAATATTGTTTTCTTAATGTGAAAGTATACCAAATCAATTAAATAAATAAAATAAATAAAATAAAATATAACAGGTGATAAAAGCTTCGGTTCCTAAAATAATAATGTCGAACCATGGTTTATCATACTAATGATAAACCATGGTTCGATGAAGAATGTTTCGAAAGTCAAGCGAAGGGTTTCATAAAAATAGCTACATTGACGCTAATTTTTCATACAAGACACTTTGCAAAAGGAAAAAAGAGCTGTACTATGAAGAGGAGGCTAAGAAGATAGCTTAATGTAGCAATGCAAATGAGTTTTGGAAACTGGCTTGGAAAATCAATGGCAAAAAGTTCACAATTAGTACGAATATTACATCCAGTTACCTCGGTAGTCATTTCAAGAATCTGCTTAACCCATCAGTCGAACTTTGTACCCATTTATATGCTCCACCAGATTTTAAAAATAATATTTTGGATTCTATTATTTCAGTCAAAGAGGTAACTATTGTGCTCCAGAGTATGAAAGACGGTAAAGCTGCAGGGTCAGATATAATACCGGTAGAGTTTTACAAGTATGGAACCACTGAATTAGTCAGGAATTTAGCACGCTCTTTAATGATAATATGGAAAACGAAACAATACCTGATACATTTAATGAAGCTTTAATTTTCCCAATTCACAAAAAAGGATGCAAAACTGACCCTGATATCTACCGAGGAATATCCTTCCTCAACGCTTCGTATAAAATTTTCACGGCAGTTTTACAAAAGCGGCTCACTACTTGGGTGGAACAGAATAAACTGGTTAAGGAATTTCAAGCAGGATTTCGGAGAGGCTATTCAACGGTGGACCATATATTTGTTTTAAGAAGTGTTGTAGAATCATTTTAAATGCGAGGAAAAAAACTATGTGCCTTTTTCGTTGAGTTTTCATCAAGGCTTTTGCAGATGACAAAGTGATGCTTGCAAGCTCCCCCGAATCTCTACAACTAATGATAAATCGGTTGAATGAGTACTGCAAACTATGGAACTTTAAAGTTAATCTGGAGAAATCTAAAGTTCATATATTCAATAGAGGTGGAGAAAGAAATGCGGCCAGTGAAAAGTGGAAATTTGATGGGGAAAACATTGAGATAGTAAAACAGAATAAGTATCTTGGTGTGTATTTTACTAGTAGTTTAAATATGGAAACACATTTGAAGGAAAAACTTAATAAATTAAAAACTGCAATTAATGCGACGTGGAGGACATGCTTCATGAATAAAAATGTAGCACATATGCAAATTTAAAGTCTTTGAAGCTGTTGCTGAATCTATTTTGTTGTACGCTGCACAAGCATGGGGTCATAAACGCTATGATACAGTTGAAAAGCTTCTCAGATTTTTTATCAAAAGAATGTTTCGATTGCCAACAAACACTCCAAACTACTTAATAATGTTGGAAATAGGACTGTCACCTTTATTTACCAAGACATTAAAATTACAAGTGTGTTGTCAGAGTTTTGAATTGGTCCAATGAACGCCTCACGAAGGAAGCTGTTCTTAGAACTGTAAGTACTCGAACTGGTTGGTACAGTGATTGGTTGGAACTAGCAAATAGCTGTGAAGTGAATATCGATCTAGAATCATCAGATTTGATCAATGTAAGGCAAAACTTATACCAGCATGTGGAAAAAATAGATGAACAGTGTAGAATTGACTTTAAAGCTGAAGCAACTAATTCACTACACAGATCAATATACAGTCGATTGGAACACAACTTAGGTCCCATAAACTATTTCAAGATTGAAGAAATATCGATGGTGGCAAAACTGCGCGGAGAGCTTCTTAGTCTCAATTTTATTCCACACAGAGACGATTTACCCATACTTTGCGATATGTGTAATTTGAAGGAGAGGGAAGATACCATTCATTTCATCGGAAAGTGTCCAGCACTGCGAGAAACAAGGCGAGATGTTTTCGGAAGCGACTTCCTATCTGAAGAGAGTGTTCTTAATATTTTAAATGAAGCCGATACTTCATGTTGTTCCGATATTGCAAAATTACTTTAGCATACAGGCAAAGAATAATTAACGAAGCGTTTTAAGTAACCAATTAAAGCTAAATTGTTTATATTGTACAAAATTATTATACATATTATGTTAAAAAAAATAAAATAAATAAAATTGTTGTCAATCAGGCAGACGGCACAGCCACGCTTTTAAGATTTTAAATTGATAATTGTGTTATATCTACAGTTAAATTAATAAAAATCAAATTATCTATCTATCTATCTATCACTCCGAAGAGGAAGGAAATATGTATCAATGGAACGGTGAAAAACCCACCCAATTTCAATTGTGTATGTAGCAGTGACCAAAGATTATTTAAATTTAATTTTTGTAACCTCAGAGGAAGCAAAAACAAATTAAAAAGTATTTTTTCAATAATTGTTAATTATTATTTAAGTTTCTGAATTGTAAAAGAGAAATGAAAAAACACTGCGAGCATTGTTCCATATGGCTTTGACCATATGATCGATGTAAACAATACGTATGTGTAACACTCCGTATTTTGACAAAATACCTGAATTTGACCTTCTGTCAGTAAAAAATATGTTATAAGAAATATATAAATGCAACATAGAAACCACAGCTTAATAAAAATTACAACATTTTACCAAACGCACAACATAATTTAATCCACCATTTTGAAATGGATTTTACGAGGTGTCGGATTTTGTCTGATTTTGAATATGTTGTTTAGAAATGAATTATGATTAAAAATTAATTTAAAAAGCTTCTGTTGCAATTTTGCCCATCTTTATTTACGCATTGCCTGAACTTAAAAAAATGAGAAATTATATTTCAAATATTGTATCGTTTGCTTAGGCAGTACCAAAGTTAAAATGAGCCCACAACAAACAGATCCTGGAAATAATTTAAACCTTGAATGGGTTGAAATACGAAGTGCAGCACTCCAAAGGTTTCTCAATAGAATTGCACAACATCCCGTACTGAAAGTTGATCTTGATTTTATAAATTTTTTGGAAAGTGATCAAGTAATAACTAAACAAGCATACAAATATATTTTTGCTATAAAATAAATTTCAGGAATTACCTCGTTCAGTTAATACAGCCGTGTTGAGCGGCGCTGGTGTCATGCGCTTGTTAAACAAAGTCGGAGAAACAGTTAACAAAATAACTTACAAGATGGATGAGAATGATCTCGTAAGACTCTTTATTGAATTATTCATTTATATGTTTAATGGACCAACGTTTAATGTTATATTTCAGTGGTTTGACAAAAAAATTTACGATGTTGAAAATTTAGATATCTTAATGCAAAAGTTACACACAATTTTAAAAGATTTAGTATTGACTAGAAAAGACCTTGCCGCATCAACTGAACTGGTTGCTAAATCCGCAGCGATGCTCAGCACTTGTGAGGAACACACGGATTTATCGCGTGCACTTTCTTCGTTGGCAGACGTTGAAGAAAAAATAGAAATTCTACGATCGGCCCAAGCCAACTCAGATTTCTTCATTTTCGCTGAGATTATTAAAGATTACTTAGGATTGTTTGCAGCTATTAAAAGTGCGTTTCACGAAAGAGTTAAGGTAGGTATGCAATTAAAATTTGCAAATATAAATTTAAATGCATATATAGGTATTAAAAACAAAGTTTCCCAAATCTATTTGTATTAATTGTATACAAAGACAACGAAGCAAGAAAATAAACTAAACACTGTAAACCCTATTAATCAAAAACTTTTTCAATGGAGTTTATTTAATCTAATAAAACATTTTTACGTTATATATTATTTAAATCAACATTTTTAATTTTTTTATGTTTTTACAAACTTACATTTTGAAATAATTGTTTTTACATTTTATATTTCGAGTATTGGTGGTATATACTAGTTTTCTATTTTGTTTAACACTAAAGTTTAATTTATTGACATTTATTTAAATGAAAAACAAATTAATAAATAAAGATTTAGAACAAAATGAATAAATTAAAAACCATAGTTTTCAATTGTGTTGTCTCTGTCTTCCTGCATGTTTATTGTTATTGCCAAGTTTTTCTGTATGCGAAGACTCTATTGTGTATCTGTTATTAATTCTCTTTTCTTTACCTGTTTTTTCGTGTTCTTCAAATTGGCTGAATGTCCACTTTCCAGGATATGTTATGATATGCCTGTTGATTGTATTCCATTTCATATGTCTGCTTGGCCAATCTAACTTCCAATGGTCTTTTCCTATGTAAATTAAATTGCACGGTTCCCCTTCTTTACCATTACAACCAATTTCGTATACCACATCATGCTGTTGTTCTTTTTCGATTTTCGATTTTCGATTTTGGGTTGGTAAATAAGTGTCTTAATGTGGTGTGATATTTGTGACCAAACGATACATTCTAATTTTGTATGATGGTGTTCAAGTTTCTCTTTTCATTTAAATTTGGAATAAATGCCAAAATATTATATAATAGGGTTGTCAACGTTTCCATTCGTGTGTTTTTGTTTATTGTCAATGTTTGTATTGTATTTGTTGATAATATTATTTATTAAATAATTTGGAAAACCGTTCATAGCTAAAGTCATTTGTATTTTTTTGTAATTATTTTCCTTAAATTCTTCATTTGTTTATGAAATTGTTTGCAGTGTTGATTTTCTGCTGTAAGGGTTGTGTCGAAAGAAAGTTGATCATTCTTCCCGATTATGTAGACTTAGAGTACCAATCAAATTTTATTTTGTTGTCTGTTCTATAGAGTCTTGTTTCTAAAAATGGTAAATTTTTATTTTCTTCTTTTTCGATGGTAAATTGTAGTTTTGTATGATAACGATTTCAAAATTTGAGAATTGTTTCTTTGTCCCGTTCGTTTATTATGGCAAAAATTTCATCAACGTTATGAATTTAATGTTTCTCTTTCAGATCGTCTACTGTTTTTTCAATTAAGTCGTTGAGACTTACCCCTACTGTAGGTGAAAGTGAGATTCCCATGGGCATGCCAAAAGTTTAAACTTAAAATAGTTATTTTATCGCAAGCAAAATTCCAATATTCTTAGGAATTGTTTTTTAGGTATTTTTTTTTTAATTTTTCAATTATATTCCACTTTTTCATAATGATTTTTATTGCGAGATAGGTGAAGAGTGGACCAACGTCGAAGGAAACCAAAAAATCGTCTTCTTCCAAATAGCATTTCTTGTAGTCTAAATGCATTCTTGATGTTATAATTTTGATTTATTATGTTTTTCAAAATTTCACTTGTTTTGAGAAGAAGATATGGTTCTTAAAGGTAAATCGGGCTTTTGAATTTTGGGTAGGCCGTATAGACGAGGAGCTGTTAAAGATGATGAATATAGTTTGTTTTTTTGCCTTATCTATGTAATTATTTTTGAAAAGTTCTTTTACGATTGCATTATTGATGTATTGAAGTTTTTGGGTTGGATCGGACCTTTCATTTTTTTAAACGGTTTTGTCTTCCAATAGTTTTGACATCTTACTGAAGTAATCGGATTTATACACTGTAACGGTTTTGTTTCCTTTATCCGCTTTTGTGATTATAATTTTGTTTTTATATGTTTTCAAAAATTGTTTTGTTTTTTTGTATGTGTTTAGAATACATTTTTCAACAACACTGTTTTTTATTTTCCGTTTGTATTGTGTTATTCTGTTTGCTGCTGCTGATCTGGCAATGTCTTTTTCCCTCTCGTTTTCTATTGTTCTTATACCTTGTTCAATGTCCGCGATTATGTGAAAATAGAAAACTAGTATCTACCACCAATACTCGAAATATAAAATGCAAAAACAATTATTTTTAAATGTATGTTTGTAAAAACATCCAACATTTAAAAATGTTGATTTAAACAATATATAATGTAAAAATGTTTTATTAGATTAAATAAACTCCCCTAAAGATATGGAATAATACTTGTAGTTATTTGCATTTATCATATATGACCAAAAAAGCCTGATATAAAATCGTTATTAAAAATTATTAAATAATTGGTCAAAACTCAAAATACTTCATTTTTCAAAAACTAATTTGTTAACATAACAAATGCGCAAACCGAAAAATTACCAATGAATTTTTTTTTAAGTTTAAAAACGTGCGTGTGATAGCGCTTCTGGTATTGAATCTGAATCAAAATCTAGTAGCATTTTTTTTAAAAGAGGAACTGTCATTCTGAGAATAAAGTGCTCAAAACAATTTCAAAAATTTGATTGAAAATCAATAAATTACTCCTTCTTAAACAACTATTATGGTTTATGTGAATTATGAATGCGATCTTATATTTTCGGTCATGCTCTTTCGATTGCTGCAATCAGAATTGTCCTATCTTTTTCAGTTTCGAGATAAAAAATGTGATCTTGTCCTACAGACCAATTTTTTCGATACATTTTATGCTTATTTGTCCCATATATGTACATATTTTGTATACAGTAGGGCAATTTTTGTATAGGCATTGGAAGTAACGAAATTCGTGCTTGGATGAAAAGTTCAAAATAATGATAAACTTTGGAAAGCTGTATCTCGAAAACTATTTTGTGTACTAAGAAAACTATAGTATCATATTGTAGCAATTTTGGTTAACTTTAAAAACGTCCTGAGCCTTTTCACATCGAATCAGAAACACGGTTTTTGACAAAAACTCGAAATTCGTTCACACCGCACATTTACCCGTTTTTGTTTGACATTTATTTTGTTTGTTAACAATTGTGAAAATTTTGTGATTTTAAATAAATATTTTTATGTTGTAAATGTACAACACTTTAGTTTCAAATGAAAATAAAATAAAAAAGAATTATTTAAAACTGACTTCAGTGCATTTTTAATAATCTTTTATAATGTGTGATAAAATCAGTTTCAAATGTTGACAATTTCAATTTAATCGTTAAAGCTCTGTTCAACAAGACGCCATGAGGTCGGAACAAAAACGTGAAAAAAACAACAACATCGAAAGAAAGTTGATCATTCTTCCCGATGATGTAGGCTTAGAGTACCAATCAAATTTTATTTTGTTGTTTGTTCTATAGAGTCTTGTTTCTAAAAATGGTAAATTTTTATTTTCTTCTGTTTCGATGGTAAATTGTAGTTTTGTAAATTTCATCAACGTTTGTTATGAATTTAATGTTTCTGTTTCAGATCGTCTACTGTTTTTTCGATTAAGTCGTCGAGACTTTCCCCTACTGTAGGTAAAAAAAAAACTTAACTAAATTTCTTCAAAACCGGTGCAGCGGTTCAAAAGATAGTCGGTATAAACAGGTAACGTTAATAATCTGATTCTGAACAAAGATATAAAAGTCATGACCGCATATTGGCAACAAATCACAACAATTTTTTATCGAAATTGCTAGTATTTTTTCGAGACAAATGGAAATATTGGTAATGCTAATAAGGTAGGTAACGTTACTACCAAGGTCAAAATAAAAAATAACATCCGGTTAAAGTTTAAAGAAAATCTTTAGGGCTGTATAAGTGTCGTTATAACCAGATTGACAGACAGATTAAAACCTATTTTTACTTATTATACCTATTTTATCGCAAATAAAAAGTTCAAACAGTCCCTGCAGTAATTTTCATTTTTCCAATTATTTAAGAATCGTACAACCATGATTCAGCATAGGTTAAAGTTTTTAACTCGCCAATTTCCATAGCTAATCCACCGAAGTAGTGGGTTAAAAGAGATACAACTATAAAACCAAATTTTGAAAATTTATTTAAAAATACATATATCGCCTTATTAAACAATGTTATTTTAAATTGTCGCGACCCACAGTTTGAAAAACACTGTTGATAATATAAATTTTTGAACGCTTAGCAAATATTATAAACATAAAAAAAAACATAAAGTAAAGTATGCATAGTATAAATTTAGAAGTTATTCTCAAAAAACGAAGAAAAAAATAAACAAAAATAAAATTGATACCATTAACAAAATAATACTTTTTTCACAAAATTAGTTCAACTGTTACTGTATACTGCAGTTAATGAAAGCGGTAAAACCGCAACCAAGATGTATATTTTGTTTGCGCATAAATTATTTCAGCGACGCTTAGAAATATGTGATAATTTAGATTTTCTATGTGCAAAAACATATGTGTATCTACGTACAGTAGAAAACAAAAACCAATATCTATATCAATATTATTATTTAGTTTGATAACATAATCTTTTGTAAAAAAGCGGGATTGGAGGGATTTGTCAGGATTTTAAAAAGCGGGATTATAATAGATCAGTATTTTAGAAGACGGGATTTTAAAAAATCGGCATTTTAGTAGACGGGATTATAACTTTTTTTTCGGGATTTTCGAAAAACGTCATTATAAAAAGCGGGATTCCGATAAGCTCCCTAAAATTTAAAAAATGTAATTAAAAAGAATAGTTTATGATAAAATCAATATCGGGTTGGTTTCGATATCCCGCTTTTTTTAATCCCGTTTTTTAAATCCCGTTTTTATAATCCTGTTTTTTGTATTCCCGCTTTTTTAAAATCCCGACTTTTTAATCCCGTATCTTATAATCTTTCTAGTGAGTTTTTGACCAAATGTGAATAATCGTGTAAGTTGAGAATATTGTGCTTATTTTTCTTTGGCTTTTTTGGTCGCAATGTTTTTATAAATGAAACAAAGATTTCATTTCTTTCCCAACGTTTCGACGGTGGTTGCCATCTTCTTCAGGGGATCTTTTATTAACAAAATGGAATGAACAATTATAAACATTATACACTTATAGCGGAACATTAGAATCTTACTTGAATTTACAAAAAAGTTACATAAAACAAAGATAAAAATATATTTAAATTTATTTTATTTGTTTACTTAAACACTTCAAAATGAAGATTTGTCATGGTTTCCTCCCAGTCACCAGTGAGCAGTAAACAGATGAAATATTTTGTGAGTCTTGTTTGCGGTTCATGTTGTTTTTGTTATTTATGATATGGAGGGTTTCTAGTGTGTACCGCTTTGAAATATGTCGCTCCGTTTCTAGTATTTCCGTCCTGTCAAAATCTGGTTTATGTCCGCGTTCTATGCTTTGGTAAGCCAGTGCTGTCTTCCCGCTGCTTTTAAGTTTAATGTCGGATTTGTGGTTTGAAATTCTTTGACGCAGGAATTGTTTTGTAGTTCCTACATAGCATAAGTCAAAATTTTCTTTTTCCTTGCCTAGACAATTTATATTATATACCACATCGGTGTACTTATCTTTCTCTGTTTTTGGCTTTAAAATGCTAAAAAGCGGTGCTAGCGTCTTTGTGGATTTGTAGGCTAATTTGACATCTTCGGTATTCTTTTTAATTATTGCTTTGAAGTTTTCTGATAATTTAGGGACATACACTATGCTCTTGTAAACCCCTATCTCTCTTTCCAAACTCTGAACACCATCAGGAGCTTTATGTTTTTGTCGGTCTAATAAGCTCCGTATTATATTCATTGGGTAGCTATTTTCTACGAGAATCTGGGTGATTTTGTTCTCGTTAGCCGAGTGGAACTCCTGATCACTCAATGTGAAGACTTTTGTTATAAGATTGGATGCTGTGTTCATAATAATGTGCTTAGCCTGGTTTGATCTAAAGTTGACAAGCCTTCCTGATGCTGTATCTTTTTGAAACCAGTCAAAAGAGAGTCGTTTATAAACCCGATGGATTTTGACATCTAAAAAGTTTATAACACAATTTTGTTCTCTTTCAACGGTAAACTGAATTTTATCATGGTAGCTGTTCAGGCATCGTAAAATTTCGTCAACCTTACCCTTGCTCATAACTGCGAATATATCATCCACATATTTGACAATCATCTTCGGTTTGTTCTCTTCGTTTAATTTTTCATCTAAAAGATTGTCCAATATCAAGTCTGCAATTGTTGGAGATAATGGATTTCCCATCGGCATTCCATTCTGCCTGTAAAGGATCTGGAGGTAATTGTTTTCTTTAAGACAAAACTCCAACAATTCCAAAAATTTTGACTGGCTTAGCTTGGTATTTTTGCTTATAATATCCCATTTCCTTTTAATAATTACAACCGCAAGTTGTATTGGAATATTAGTAAATAGAGAAATGACATCGTAAGAGACTAAAACATCGGTTGGTTCAACAATAACATTTTTAGCCTTTTCCTTAAACTCAAGTGAATTTTTAATAGAGTAGACTGAATCTCTTGTCACGCACTGTAGTATTTTTCCCAAATACTTTGAAAGTTCGTAGCATGGAACTCTCATCGATGCTGTTATCGGCCGAAGAGGCATGTTTTGTTTATAAATTTTCGGTAATCCATATATAGATGGTATTTGAGATGTGTATGTGATCATCACTGCCCTTTGCCTGTCGTCAATTATCTTATTAGCGTGAAGCCATTTCACAAGATCATTGTTTTTATTTTGTAGGGAAGAAAGGGGGATCCCCCGTGTAAGTCGATAGGTAGAACGATCAGATATCAGTTCTTTCATTTTCGCATCATACTCTTCGCGGTTCATTGCAACAGTTGTGTTGCCCTTATCATCTGAAACAATAACCACAAATCCGACATTAAACATAAAAAGCAGCGGGAAGACAGCACTGGCTTACTACAGCATAGAACGAGGACATAAACCAGATTTTGACAGGACGGAAATACTAGAAACGGAGCGACATATTTCAAAGCGGTACACACTAGAAACCCTCCATATCATAAATAACAAAAACAACATGAACCGCAAACAAGACACAAAATATTTCATCTGTTTACTGCTCATTGGTGACTGGGAGGAAACCATGACAAATCTTCATTTTGAAGTGTTTAAGTAAACAAATAAAATAAATTTAAATATATTTTTATCTTTGTTTTATGTAACTTTTTTGTAAATTCAAGTAAGATTCTAATGTTCCGCTATAAGTGTATAATGTTTATAATTGTTCATTCCATTTTGTTAATAAAAGATCCCCTGAAGAAGATGGCAACCACCTTCGAAACGTTGAGAAAGAAATGAAATCTTTGTTTCATTTATAAAAACATTGCGACCAAAAAAGCCGAAGAAGAATAAGCACAATATTCTCAACTTACACGTATCTTATAATCCCGTTTCTTATTATCCCGCTTTTGCAATCAAAACTAGTTGTTCTGTTATAAGAAATCGCGCGATTTTTTAAAATAAAACAACTAGTTTTGATTACAAAAGCGGGATTATGAGAAACGCAGAGAGAAAAATAAAATTGAAATAAATAAAATAATGAGTGATTTTTTTTAAATGCACTTTATTGTAGATAATATAAATATCATAATGAAGTAAAAAGTAATTTAAAAGATGTTTTTGAACGCTTAGCTAATATTATAAACATAAAGTAAATTAGGCATAGTATAAACTTAGAAGTTATTCTCAAAAAACGAAGAAACAAATAAAAATAAAATTGAAAATATTACTTTTTTCACAAAATTAGTTCAACTGTTATATGAAAGCAGTATATGAAAGCGGTGGAACCGTTACCAAGAGGTAAATTTTGTTTGTGCATAAATTATTGACAGGATTATAAAAAATCGGCAGATGGGATTTTAAAACTTTTCGGGATTTTCGAAAAACGGGATTATAAAAAGCGGGATTTAGATACGCTCCCATCAATATCATTATGCTCACTTTTCCGTTTCCAGAAAACTACACGGCTCAATTCCAACTTAAAATTAAATAAATTAAAACTACAGTGAAAGCTCTACTTGCGGACAGCTCCGATAAGCGTAAAATTCCCATGAGCGGGCACCTTTTCGGCACCCATTTTCTTATCTAGCTTTTTCAGTTCCCTCTCTAACCAGACACAAATTTGGCGACCGTGATTGTTCGCTTATGGGAGCTTTCACCGTATTATCACTATTAAACTAAGATCTCAAAGCAACATTTGGGAGTGATTGATAACCCCCATGAAGTTGACATTTTTTTGCGAGGTTAATAAGTTGTTATTTTGAAAAGTCAGCGTCTTGCAGTCCAAAGTGGGGGCATTTGTGAGAATGACTGCATCAGAAGAGCATTTTTTTTGTCGAGACACTAAATAATTGTGATTACACTAGAAATAAAATTTTAAAATTTACAGTTAAAGGCCCTGATAACAAATAAAAAGGTCCAAGACGTTTTGAAGGGGCCTTTTTTTTATCCCGCAATCAAAGAATTCACAAAATCCATTTTTTAAATAATAATTGTGATAACCAAAATTTATTTTTATGCAAATATTGCTGACACCTTTCCAAAAACAAATACACATACTGGGTCAAGACATTTTGTAGGGGGATTTCTGCATGCAAGACGCATTCAAAGGATGCAAAACTTCCATTTTTTAAATAATTGTGATAGCCGAAATTATTCTATTAAGGCCGTGTGCGAACAGTGTTAAAATTGTTTCAATTGGCTAAACTATGACGCTAGTGTGGCTAAAATTTTAGCTAGTGGTTAATTTGCTATGCTATATGCAGGATTGAGAAAGACAGTAGAATTTCTGCTTTTAACAACTCAACTATCTTTCTAACTTTGGATGAGAAGTAATGTTTTTGTTTTTGTTTACATAATGTATTTTGCTGTTCGTCGGCTTTGGTAACGGTTTGTATTTATTCGGCGGCGGTGGTTTCAATAAATTTTAGTTTTGATAAAATGAGCAAAAAAAAAAAGTAAGAGTTGTGGAAAAACCATATAATAAATGTAAGAATTTATTTTATATTTTATTTTTACTTATCATAATAAACTATTTAAAAGTTAATAAATTATTTGTGTTAATTTTATTACGTAAATAAAGAACTTAATTAAGGGTAACTAAGAGTTTACACGACATTCGTTGATTATTAGACGGTACGAAGATCGCCGGGTCCGCTAGTACTTGATAAAACAATATAAAATCTATCAAATTAAGTTTTCGAGCGGAAAATATTCAAATTGACAGCATGTGTGCTACATTTATTTACTAGGTTAACTACAATAATTACCACATTTATGTAACAGACTTAAAAAATTATGTTTTCACAAAAGTAGCATTTTTGCCATTTTGACTACGCGAATTTAATTGCGTAGTAGTCTAGTAAACTAATCTGACATCTCTGGTTGTTTGGTTTTGGTTGGTCAAATATTATGAATACGTATGTAAAGTATTCATAATCTTTGTGGTTGGTGGTTGGTTGATTTTCTTCCTCACGTTCCCGAAAAAAAATTCTTTGAAAATAATGCGGTGAAGCAAGCATATCATTGCATTAACTTGCAATAGGGGATGCTAATTATGCTTTTTCTGACTGACAGAATCCGAACAACAAAAATCCCGAGTCTAAATCTCGAGTACGAAATCCCGACTCCTATAATCCCGACAACAAAAATACCGAGTACGAAATCCCGACTACCAACATTTCGACTAATAAATTCGTGAATGATAAAATCCCGACTTATCCAGTACTTTTTCACTTTATTGTATGCAAATAACATTCTGTATATTTTTAAGAGAGAAGGTTTGTAAGAGATTAATTTTTAATCATGAAGATTTAGGATTTAAATTTGTACGGTAAATCTACTGCTTTAACAGGAGATTATGGATAAATCTGGTCAAATCAAGATTGACTGCTTGGTGGAAACACAGTATTACATATTTACTTTTTTTTAATCTACATATTTGTGTCTCTATTTATTTATAAAAAAATGTATACAATGTATCTTTTTTCACACCACCATGAGGTAAGATAATAGGCTCGTTTTTGAAGAAATAACTGCTGGGTACTTGCTTTACAGCTTCTGTTTTATTTTGCAAGTTCTAATAAATTTTATTTGTCGCCTACAATTTCCTTTTTTTTCGGCCCACTTAAGTCCTCTGAATATTTCGAACCCATATCAAACTTAATGAAGGAGGACAGCAACCGCAATATTAAAAAGTACACTTAAAACAAAAATACACAACACTTCGCTTAATAACACTTTACTTCATATACATAGGTTAGGTACAGCCATTTATAGGAAGGTACAAGAATATAGGTACAGAAATATGGGCAAACGAAATACCTATCATTAAACAAATAATACACGAAATATAAAAAAATAAATTCACAACACATAAAATCACTTTAATTCACATAAATTTCACTTAACATTAAATTCACAATAAAAATTTGAAATACAACATCACGAACAATCAACAACCGCGCGCACGTTAATAAAAAAAAACAAACACCAAATATGAATACCGACAGACCGCTATGAGAATCTACGCGAAGGAACTTTTTTAGAGAAACAGCTTACGTTTTTGTAACTGCATTTTCCATACTTTCAAAGAAATGTAAGACATCAAAACAAGCTCTCCAAGTCTCTAAGATCAAAAGTTCCTCAAAGGAAACCCAAGGAAAAGAAGAACAACAACGAGTTACCAAATTGACTAAGGTAACTCTGAATGTATGCTGTTAGCTGTTACTAAATGAGGGTTGTAAACGATTGCCCTTTCCAGTGTCTTATAAGAGGTGGTTCTCGTTATTTTTGATTTTCTCAAAAACTACAAAATATTTAAGCATTCGGTTTTCTGTCTTTGACTATAATCTAATAGACGGATGCTAGCTACAAAAATACTTACGTCATTTGATAACGAAAATAATTAGCCCAAATATCATCTACCAACAAGTGTGATATGTAATCGGGAAGTCTGCAACCCTTCGGTGGTGGGTGTGGCCACCATGCATTTTTAAAGTTAAATAAATAATGGGATCTTGTATAGGAACAAAATACAAGCATATTTTACCATCGGCAGGAGGGTCTATCTCCCATAATTTCGCCGGGAGAGGCAATTTTCTAAAAAAATAAAATTTATTTTATGTTTACAAAACTGCACCTACTGGCTAAATGGGGAGAGATAGACCTTCCCTCCCTGTAGTAAAATATGCTTGTATTTTGTCCCTTTTAAGATCCCATTATTAGTTTTAGTCTAGTTAATAAAGGGGTTGTAGAGTGCCTGAGAAGGGACCCTTACTTAAGAAGTTAACATACCAAAAGTCCTGACATCTGGGTGGTGATCCGGAAGAGGGGGAGGGGTATAAAGATCCTCTTTTTGGGACTTACGCTTATACCATGCAAATGGTACGTCGTAGGGAAAAATTCTCTGACCCTACATTAAAGCCCATCCAATTTTCTACAAGTTGTGTTGTATTAATTTTTTTCAATTCCCAATCGTTCCCGAGCTGCACGCATTGCAAAGAAGGGAAATTACAAAACATTGTGTTTTCCCCATATTTTTCATAAAACATTCCGTCATATCTTCCAAACTGTTAATCTGACAAAAAAAAAATCGTTGGAGCAAGTTATAGAGAATTAAATTTCCCTTAAAAATTTATTCTAAAAATTGGGTTTTTGAATGCATCAAACCAAAATGACCTTAAATGTAAAATGAAAAGTCATAATTTTACAAGTTAAAATAAATTCACATACACTCATACAAGGTTTATAAGGGATTGTAGAATGTGTGAGCTGGGACCTTAGCCATTTCTATAGAAACTTGTTCAGTGTGATTCAAGAGTTACCATACTAAAAGTCCTGACGTCTGGGAGGTGAGCCAAAGGGGTAAGGGTACGAAGTTCCCCTTTTTAGTTCTTACGGTTATATCTTAGAAAGGGTAAGTCTTAGAAACAATTCTTTGTGATAATATTAAAGACCATACAATTCTACAACTTTTGTTACTGGCACTTTCATTTAATTTCGCAACCGTTTCCGAGCTACATGCATCGCAAAAAAAAAAAAATTAAAAAAAAAGTTTTTACCTCATATTTTTTCAAATTGTTATATTAACAAAATATCCTTTGAAGTGGGTTACAGAGCATTAAATTCCCTTTAAGAAAATCAACTTTCGAAATCGGGTTATTGAGTGCGTAATGATAAAAACCATCCTATATGAAAAATATAAAAAAAATACGTATACAAATTTTAGTTTTCTCATATAGGATGATTTTTACCATTATGCAATCAATAACCCGATTTCGAAAGTTGATTTTCTTAAAGGCAATTTAATGCTCTGTAACCCATTTTAGCTAGGTAGGAATGGTGCGCCGTTTTGATACCATAAACTCATGAGACCTATGATTATGTGGAGGTTGGGATATCATTTCGTTGATTATGGAGTATTAAGGTTTGGAATTGTGTTGGGAGGTGATCCCTTTATTACCATTTACCATAGGAAAATAAGAGATCCTCGGGTACCTCAGCCAAGGGAACTGGCCCATACCCCCACCAGGCTTTATGCCAGGCTGTTAGCTCCGATATGTCTGTCTTCGCCAAAAACCTAAACAGGCAGAGTGCTGGGTGGCTTAGGGTAGAACCAGTTTCCTCGTGAGATCGATTTGGTTTAGGGAAAGACATGATGTCCGCCGTAGACACAACCTGCCTACACGGCTAAAGACGTGGTTCCTGCGGAAATCCTGTAGCTCTCTTGATCCATTTTTCGGCCCATGGAAAAGGTGAGATATTGGTACGGTGATTTATGTTATAAGGTTTGAAATTGTTTTGATTGGGAGTAAAACCCTTAGTTACCAACTTCCATATAGGAAGGCAAGGAGATCCTCGGATACCTCACCCAAGGGAAGTGGCCCATTCCCTCCCCAAGGCTTTATGCCAGGCTGTTAGCTCCGATATGTCTGTCTTCGCTAAAAACCTAAACAGGCAGGGTGCTGGATGGCTTAGGGTAGGAACGAATTTCCGTTGAGATCAGTTCGATTTAGGGAAAAACATGATGCCCGCAGTAGACTTAGCACGCCTTCACGGCTAGAGAAAAGGTTCCTGCAAAAATCATGTAGTTCTCTTGATCCATCTTATCTACCCATAGAAGAGGTGAGGTATTGATATGGTTTGTTACGTTTATAGCCATTTGGTTACATTCAAAAAGCCAATGAGGTTACTTATGCTCACAACAGTAAGTTCGTTAAGGTTGCCAATAAAGTACTGACCAAGGAATTGGCATCTTGGATTTGCCAAGGCAGGGCAGCAGCAGAGGTAGTGGGTCACTGTTTCCTTTTCCCTTTCATCTCCACAGCTACGGCAATGAGTATTATGCGGAATGCCCATTTTTGCTGCATGCTCTCCTATTGGCCAGTGACCCGTGCTAACTGCAATGATCCTGGCTATGTCTGACCGAGTTCTACATAAGAGTTCATTTGTGCGAGACTTGTCATAGCTGGGCCGCATCTTTCTTGAGGTGGCACAGTTAGTTAGACCATTCCATCTACGATTGGATACAGATAGATAATGAGACAAGAAAATGCCCTTCACAGCCTCCAGCGGAATACTAACTGCTTTGGCATGTGAGCTGTGAAGGGCCGATCCTTGCCTGGCAAGCTCATCAGCCCTTTCATTTCCCTGAAAACCACTGTGACCTGGGACCCAGTTCAAAGTGACCTTCAGGCTATCATTAAAGCCTGCGATCTCATCTAGACATTGTTGAACGAGTTTAGAGGATATTGAGGCAGCATCAATGGCTTTGATGGCAGCCTGACTATCTATAAATATAGCAGTATTACGGTTTTGATTTGGATCTTGCTTTAGTATTTTGCATGCTTCTTTGATTGCAAACAGTTTCGCTTGGAAAACTCTAGCGTAGTCTGGCAGTCGAAGTGACTTAGATACATTTAGTGTTTCAGAGAAGACCCCTGCTCCAACACCGCATTCCATCTTTGAACCGTCCGTAAAAATGATTGTGTCGTAACTTTTCGTTATATCTCCATCCTTGCGGGTAGGGAATGCGACGTTGAAACTTTTGCAGAAATTCAGAGAGGGAGTGCGGTTATCGGTATTAGTCGAAACGAAGCCCGGGGGTAGCAATTTGGTAATATTGCAGTGACCGAAGGGTCTGTCGGTCCAACAACCAATTTCTTTAAGTCTGTGAGCAGTGCAAGATACTAAATATTTTATATGTTGGTCGAGAGAAAGAAGATGTAAAATAACGCTCAGGGCATCGGAAGGGCAGGATCGCAGCGCTCCTGCGGTCCCTACGCTAGCTGTTCTTTGTATCTTTTTGAGCTTATCGGTATTGTAGGCTTTGCTTAAAGCAGGCCACCAGACAATCGATCCATATGTTAGTATTGGTCGTACTACTGCGGTGTACGTCCATAGAATCATCTTCGACTGGAGGCCCCAATTTTTACCGAATGTTTTACTGCAGGCATAAAAAGCTATGCTGGCTTTTTTAACCCTTTCTTCAGTGTTCAATTTCCAGTTTAGTTAAGGTTCAAGAATTACACCCAGATATTTAGCACGGGTTGAGAGTGTGAGAGTGTGACCGTTGAGGCGAGGAAGAGTAAAGGTAGGTATCTTATATTTGTTTGTAAAGAGCAACTGTTCTGTCTTGCTTTGATTAATCCTCAAACCGCCTATCGAATGACAATATCCCAGCTGTTTACTTTACGCAAGTACCGGTCAGTGATTTCACTAATCACAGATAGGAACTTACCAGATGCCAGCAAAACTAAATCGTCGGCATACGCCACAACCTTCACCCCCCCCCCCTTCCTCAAGTTCCACTAGGATTTTGTTCATTACAAGAAGCCATAGTAAAGGAGAAAGAACTCCTCCCTGTGGTATTCCTCTGTTTACGTATTTGATCGGTTGTGTATTACCTAACTTAGCTTGAATTACTCTGTCACTAAGCATGGATACTACCCATTCTCTTAGAGAAGCATCAACTCCAAAGTCGATGAGAGATTGTAGAACAGATTCAGTTAGGACGTTATTAAAGGCTTCTTTTACGTCTAAGAAAGTTGCCATAGTATATTCTTTATAATGTAATGTATTTTCAACTGTGTGCACAAACTCGTGAAGAGCTGTCTCAGTAGACTTGCCTTTGAGGTATGCATGTTGTGATTTTGATAGAGGGGAAATAGTTAGAATTTCATTAATACGATTATCTAGGATGCGTTCTAGGGTCTTTAACACAAAAGAGGTCAGACTAATCGGGCGAAAATCTTTTGCCGATTCATGGCCCCGCCTTTCCACCTTTGGGATAAAAACAACTCTAACCTGTTTCCAAGACTGTGGAACATGATTAAGCAAGAGGCACCCTTTAAAGATATACTCCAGCCATGGAACTACTACGTCTTGTAGCTTTTGGAGCATTATAGGGAGTATGCCGTCCAGGCCAGGAGATTTATACGGAGAAAAACTTTTTATAGCCCAAACTATATTTTCTTTAGTTATGACGGACGTAATTTCCTCTAAATGTACTGACTGTACTTCAGGGGATCGATGTGATATTGGATAGCTGTCTGTGCAACCTGGAAAGTGTGTTGCCATCATTAGCTCCAGAGACTCAACAGGTGACTCAGTCCACGTACCATCCTCCTTTTTAAGAAAGGAGGGTCTATCGAATGACAATACTCTCTCCATGCTTGTTGCTTCGCTGATGCTAAAGTACGCTTGTATAATTTAAGACAGTCTTTATACGGTTTGAAATACTTATGCTTATAACATATATTGAAGACATCTCACGTCAATCTTCTAAGATTTGAAAGATCTTCATTCCACCATGGAAATAGGGTTTTTTTTTTGCTAAATTTTATTGGGCACGAGATCTTGAAGGCGACACCCATAGCCGCTTCAAAAGTTTTAACCTTTCTCTCAAGCTCGGCCACAGAATTTGGATTAACGTTTGGAATTGTGTTTAATTTGGATTTAATAATTTGACTGAATTTTTGCCAGTCAATTCTTTTTGGGTTTCTATAGGGTGGTGGCTTTATAATATTAAAGTTAAAACTGAAGAGGATCCATTTGTGGTCTGAAAAGGACCTTAACGGGGATACCCTCCAGTTTTCACCATAGAGTTAACGTTAGTGGCGGCGAATGTATTGTCAAGTACATCCTCTCATCCCTGAAAATTTTCAGAACTAGGAAATGTAAAGGTGGGGGTATTACCTCTGTTATAGATTGTTAAATTGTTTTCAATAATATAATCAAAAAGAGACTCACCTCGTTCATTGTTTACCGAGCTACCCCAGACTTCATGTCGGGCATTGGCGTCGCAACTAGGCAGCAAGTTACCTCTTTTGGATACGAGTGCGGTTTGGAGTTGTCCTATTTCGTCTGGCGGTGCCGGTTTGTCGTGAGCCATATATGCGGATGCAAGATATAGACTCACTGCGTCCACGTTCTCCATCTTGACAACTGTCAAGACAGAAGTGCTAAAATTGGGACACAGAAAAGCTTTGATATGTTTTTTAACTAAAATATAACTTCTAGGCTTATCTTGGCTTTGATAATCGGGTTTGTAGAAAAGGTCATACAGGTTGTCTTGGAGGCCTTTGATATTGAGGCGGTTCACCCACGGTTCTTGTACCAAGCCGATATCGATATTTTCCTCCCTAAGGAAAACTCGTAAATTGCCTGAGGCACACTTCGAGTGCTTCAGATTGACCTGTATGACCTTAAGCATGGCTGGTTTAGGGTCTGTTTTCTTCGGGGGCCAGCGGCTGGCTGGCGACGTCGGCCTTGTCTCTGACTTGGTCGACATCCATGCCCAGGTTAGGGAGAACTTTTACTTTGGCAGTCCTGATGCCGAAATGGAGCCTAAAATTGTGAGTTTCAAGATGTCATCGCTTATTGCCATCAGGAATGTGGCGGTGTTGTTGACTGGTTCCTCAGCTTTTATGACTGTCCAGTCATGCATTGGAACTTGCGGGTTTAAGCGTTGTAGACCCCTTATAAGCTCTTCGCTACTGGGTTTAATGCTCATGACCGGTAGCCATATGCGAGCTTTGGGTTGAGTAGGGATGTCCCTGGCTGGGATAAGTTTGAGCTTTAAACCTTCCCAATTACAGCATATTTTATCTATGCACGAGCCAAGGAAATCCCAAGAGAACCCATCGTCGCATTTGATCACTCTGTGGCCTCTGAGCACCTCATTAGAGTCAAAGCTGGGGTAGGGGCCTACACTATTTGCCAGTGAGTAATTGAAAACCATCTCAGAAAGTTTAGCCTCGATAGAGTTCCATGCTGTTTGCAACGCTTTGCTGCTTTTGGAGAGCTCATCTACCACCGCAACCTTAAGGTCGTCACGGACTACTTCGCTGAGTGTGCGTGCGGGTGGCGCTGCTTTCTGTGGTGGTACTGGTTTTGCCGGTTTACGAAAAGGCGGACGATTGGGTCCACGCCCAAAAGGCTTACTTTTTTTCGGGGCCTGGGAAGACACTTCGTCTTGTGACCTATTTCTTTTTGAGGGATTGTTACGTTGAAAACTGTTGTAACCATCAACAATTTTCTGAAAAATGGTTCTGTCGTGGAAGATATCACTCAAGTTTCCGGCTTTCTCATTCTTATCAATCTTTCTAAGGATAAAAATAGCCCTCTTGAATCTTTTGTGACTACCATCTGTGGAATAGGTGTTTGTATTCGGTTTAGGTAGAACAGATGCACTATGAAAGGTGTACTATGGTTGGTACTACCTGAGCTACCAGACAGTGTAGGCAGTTCCGTAGCACTGGAGCTACCAGTACTTAAGATGCTTTTTACAACCGTCTCCTGGCTAGATGCCAACAGTTCATCCTCAGATAAGCAGCTGGTTGGTTCATTAATTAGTTCATTGTCCGAGTTCATTTTTTTAATGTTTCAAATTTGGTTCCCACGAGTAGGTCGGAAAGGAGGTCCGCCCCGGTAGAGCCGATTACCGAGGTAAGGCAAAAAATATGTCGGGCCTTGTGCCTGGGCACCCGAAAGAGCTCGTTAATGACTGGCTTATCCCTTAGCCTTCCATTTCTTCAGCACGGATTGTGTACAAATCAGGAACCCCGTAACTATAATCAGTCAGCATTTCTGATAGTTTAACTATTGAGAAGTTAAGTAACGTTACAGCGATGCAACCTGACCTTAGCTAATCACATGTTATTGCCAAAAACGCACAAAACAATTGTAGTGATCATTGCCCGCTCGGCACCCACTTGGAGGGTTTGATACGAGGGTTTGTGCCAGGCTAATGGATATTTTGTTAAGATAAACACTTTGAGGTAAAATAATTTTTTTTATATTTTTCTTTTGCGATGCATGTAGCTCGGAAACGGTTTGGAAATTAAATGATAGTGTCAGGAACAAAAGTTATAGAATTGTATGGCCTTTAATATGACTACAAAGAATTTTTTCTGACATGCACCCTTTCCAAGTTATACATAAGCGTAAATACTAAAAAGGGGAACTTCATACCTCTCGCCCTCCGGCTAACCTCCTGACATCTGTCAGGACTTTTGGTATGTTAACTACTTAAGTACCCTGAACAATATTTCAAAAAAATGGCTTAGGTCCCTGCTCACGGGCCCTACATCCTCATACAAGCCCCATACAATTTTTAACACCTCTAAGGGTGCGTGGTGGCCACACCCACCACTGGAGGCTTGGCAGACTTCCGGATTATTTATCAAACGTGCTGGGAGATGATAATACGACTAATTATTTTCGTTATCAAATGACGTTAGTATTTTTGTCGCGAGCTCTTAGACTATAATAAGAGCATTGCATTTAGGAAACAAAAACTATAATCAATTTAAAATTTTGAAAAAATTAGTTTGACATGACGTCTCAACCCTGTACATGTATTTTGTATTGATGTTTGTGCTAGCTTTATTTATTTATTGTATTTAAATAACCTTCAGAGTATTTTAAAAATAACAAAATGAGTTTAATATTCATTAAATTACATAAAAGCATTGAGGTTATACAGATAGAGCAATCAAGATGGTTTCAAACTCACCGAAGTAGATATCGCTAAGTGAACATATCGAGTAATTAATATTGCAATAATTCCCTGTAACCAAAAACACTTAAACCGAACCGAACTGAATTCTTCAGCATACATTTGTATTTGTTTTTCTTTATCTTTTTGGCCTTTTAACTCAAGAATAATTGCTACAAGAGTAAACAAAAAAAAAAATAGTAACGACATCCTATGAGCAAAGTTTGAAACTTACACATGATTTCTCTATGCTTATAAACTCAATGATAAAAGTCCAGTCAGGTGATTACTAAAAAATGGTTTTTCGTTTATAAGATGGTTTTTGTAATTTTTTCTTTTCTCAAAAAGGACAAGCCAGTTAACATCCGGTTTTCTGTTTTTGACCAAAAACTAATAAGAGCATTGAATTTTGGAAACAAAAGTTTACATTTTGTTTGAAGATTTTTTTTGGAATTTTTTTTTTCAAAATTTTCAGTTTGAATATTAATTTTTCAAAAACTATTCACTAAAACAACTTTATTTAAACACAACATAAAAGAATAGACTATGGCTTTCCAAATATGTATGTATATTTACCGTTGTTTTTAAATATTTTTTCGGCACGAGTACGTAACTTTGGCGCCAAGAATTGATAACGGTTTTTTGCAGAACAGTTCAATACAAGCATTTTTTACTATGGGTAGGGGGGTCTATCTCCCTCCGTTTGGGCGGGAGGGGCAATTTTATAAAAACAGTGCTAAAAATTTAAAACAAATATTAAAAAATAACGGTAATACTTACAACTAAGTTTTATATCTTTTTTTAAAGCCAATACTTTTTTCTATTAGATGTTTTTTAAATCAAGTGAAACCTATGCATAGTCTTTGAAAAAAAGGACTTTAAACCCAAAAATTGCGAAAAAAAGCTAAAATAAAACTTTGAAGTGTGATTTTTCAAAACTGCAAAACAAAATACTACTTTTTTTTATAAAATTCGTTGCTCATATTAATTTTAAATCATAAACTGAAAACAAAATGATTTTATGTTTTCTAATTTTTGAGAAAATATAAAATTACTAAAGTGTATAAACTGTGAGGTATGTAAGGGGGGGGCATGCTGCCCCCCTGCAACCCCCCTGCTTGGACACACTATAGGATTTGGGGTGGGTGCGAGGTGGGGTGGGTGCTAGGTTGGGTGTATGCAAAGTTTCTGTTGCATTTAAAGATGCCCAAGCATCATTACAAAAACGAACCTACGTACAACATTCACCGTATACAAAAAAAAAGAAAACTTATAAGAAAGTAGTTTTAGTAATTTTCCATTTCCTCAAAAACCAGAAAACATAAAATCATTTTGTTTTCAGTTTATGATTTAAAATTAATATGAGCAACGAATTTTATAAAAAAAAGTAGTATTTTATTTTACAGTTTTGAAAAATCACACTTCAAAGTTTTTTTTTACCTTTTTTTCGCAATTTTTGAGTTTAAAGTCCGTTTTTTTCAAAGACTATGCATAGGTTTCACTTGATTTAAAAAACATCTAATAGAAAAAAGTATTGGCTTTAAAAAAAGATATAAAACTTAGTTGTAAGTATTACCGTTATTTTTTAATATTTGTTTTAAATTTTTAGCACTGTTTTTATAAAATTGCCCCTCCTGCCCAAACGGAGGGAGATAGACCCCCCCACCCATAGTTAAAAAATGCTTGTATTAAACTGTTCTAAAAAAAACCGTTATCAATTCTTGGCGCCAAAGTTATCGTACTCTCCCCATTTTTTCCTGTTTTAAGCCAAATTTTCAGAAAATTGCCCTTCTCGCCCCACCTCCTATACGATTTTTCGATCCAACTTACTCGCTCTTTTAGGCACACCGTATGTAAATCACCCTGTATAATTAATAATAATATATATACACATCTAAAAATGAATACAGATTAGATATACATGGATATATACAAGTGTGTTGTCAACAATTATCTTAAGGACACGGAAAGGTATGGAAAGAACCGCAAAGGAAGAATCAGAAGATCACTAACATGTAAGAAAAGGCGGGCGACACTGAGAACAGCTTCAAATTCAAGGCTCTCCGTAAGTAAAATCAAGGCAGAAACTGGAGTTAAAGCTAGTAGATCGACTGTTTTTCGGGCGATACAGAAGGCCGACCATATTCGCCATTAAAAAATAAAGAGCAAACCACCACTGAATGCCACACGGAAAAGCCAACGGCTTGAATTTGCAACAAGTCACATCAGGTGGAATCAAGAGTGGCATACCGTAGTCTTTTCTGATGAAAAAAAAAATAATTTGGATGGACTTGATGGATACAGCTTTTATTTTCATGATTTGAGAAAAGAAGAAATGCATCTCCAAAGGCAGCACAGCAAAGGAGGTGGTGTAATGGTATGGGCAGTAATAAGCTATTACGGAAATGTGGAGCTGGATTTCAATTACTTACAAATCGATATTGCAGAGAGCTTTTCCGCAGTTTTCTGAAATATTTGGTGGACATCGATGGACTTTCCAACAAGACAATTCACCGATACATACCGCACGGACAACAAAAGCCTGAATTCAGAGCCAAAATGTGAACCTACTTGCATGGCCACCATATTCACCCGACCTTAACATCGTGGAAAACATGTGGGGTTGGCTTTCAAGAAAAGTCTACGAAAGAGGAAGGCAGTATGATTAAACGGAAGAGATAATTGAAGCCATAAAACAAGCCTGGTCCGAAATTTCGCTTGGTTATTTGACAAAACTCTACACTCAAAAAAAAAAAACATTGTTGTCCGAAGAATTTTCCATTCTTGTAACATTGTGATTTAAAAATTGTTGACTCAACAAATAGTTGTTGAAGCAAGAACTCATTTTTGATTTTTCAAGAATCAAAACGTCAATTTAAAAATAAAATTCTTGAAAAAACAATTTAAACATTTTCAAAAACGGAAAATTGTTAGCCCAAGAATAAAATTTTTGTTTCAAATATTTTTATTGCCAAAACATCCTATTAAGAATCAAATTGTTGAGATAACAATTCGTTCTCCAGTTAACAATTATTATCAAGAATATAAAAAGTTGAAATAACAATGGAAAATGTAAATTTTTTGTATTATTATCTGAATTCAAGAATTAGTTCTTTACCCAAGAAAAAAAGATTTGTTTTAAAATCAAAATTAAGTTATTTTGAAAACAACCATGAAAATTATTGTTATGAAATTGAAGATAAAATCATTGTTCTAATGTCAACAGTCTGTTTTCATTAAGTAAAAACCTATTGCTTTTTCTACCCTGTTCAATTTCATAACCCTTAAACTTCATCTATCTCTCAATCACACAGGACACAGTAAAAATATCTTTCATTTTCTTGGGGTATATTACATTTGTATATTGTATTGTATACTCAATGGCATACTTTGTATGTATTGCATTTGCATACTCAACAATAAAAGTTGTTGGCACAAGTATTGCATACTTACTTGAATCGTTTTTTTGTATATTATAATTGCAACTGTTTCTTTAACAATCAATTCTTGAGATTTAAGTATAAACTGTTACTTTTCCAACAACTTGTTCTTGGCACAAAAATTTGTTCTTGGAACAACAATTTATTCTAAAACTCTTGCAAACCTAACTGTAAAATTGTCTCTTAGAAGAAGTGCAAAAAGCAGTGGAAAGCATTGTCTTGTGAAATGCGATCGGTACAACAGTAAAAAAATTAAAAGAAAACAATTAAACAAATAAAGAATAAAAATAAGAATGTTAAAAGTGGAAAACAATTAAATTAAAAATTTAAAATGAACGAAAAAGAACAATTAGTGATAAATTATATCGAAGCTGAAACCCTGGAACTTTTTTTAAGTCGGCGATTATCCTGCGATGGGATATCTGCACAGATGAGTGCCGCATAGCTTCTTTTGATGTTATCAAAATTCTAGAACAATTTCAGGCATATAAAATAGAGCAAAATGTAAATTGCTTTTATATGAAACATATTGTTAATTTTTCGACGTGTGTAAGGCGTGTAACTTTAATTGACTCGGAAGAAGTTGTTCGTTTTTATTAATACTTTAGTTTGCTTTAAATTTATTATTATTTATGTACATTATTTTTAAGTATGGCTAATATAAAAAAAAATAAAATATGAAATTCGTTACATTAGAAAACTTTTAGCGTTTTTTCTGCTTCATCGTCTATGTTTTATTTTGTTGAAGAAAAAATTCTCCGTTTACTGAAACCAAGGGGTGTTTCAAAGTTTAAATTTAAACCTACAAATTTTTTATAGGTAGATATCAACTTTATTCTTAAAGTAATTTGATGAGCAATATTCAACACAACAATTGGAAATCCCACATTTTTAGTATTTGAGCCAACAATTTCATTTTCATTTTTTATTGACAATTTGTTCTTGGGTCAACAATCTATGCTTTTAAAAGTCTGACATATTTTGTTCTTGATCCAACTATTAAATTTTCAATTTTTATTAACAATGCATTTTTCCCGCAACAATTTTCGCTCTTGAAATTTTAAGTATTTTAGTATTTGGCCATACAATTTTAATTGTTGAGCTTTTTTAACAATTCGTTCTTGAGGCAACAATGTACATTCTGGAAGTTTTTACATTTTTTATCTTTAAATCAAGAATAAAAGTTCTTGCTGCACGTTCAACACTTGCATTCTTAAGTTAAGAATTTTAAGTACTTGGGTTCATTTCAAAGTACGAAAATTGTTGGGCCAAAGTATAAAATTCTTGATATTACAATTTTTTTTCTGAGTGTATGAATCTCTACACAGCAGGCTACTTGAAGTGATTCAGCGATCAGGAGGTAGTACCCATTACTAAAAACTGTTGCAATTCTTGGAATAAAACTAACATTTATTTATACAAACAAAAATTTTACTGTTTTATTGTTTCATTAAGCGTGAAACAGGTAAAATTGTCTACTGTTCTTATTCAAGTGAAACAAAAAAAGCAGGTACATGATGCAATTATCAACATAATCGTAATTTTTTTTTACAATATAAGCCTAATATATCCTTCATTCGTTCTGCATTTGGTTTTACCCAAAATACCGAGGGGTTTGAAAAATATCGCAAAATGAAAATAGAAAACTGCCTGTCCTTAATCAAGTGACACGGAGTAATACATATATGTCTCACTGTTCGTTCTTTGCATCTTACAGTGTTCAGTTTTTGTTATTGCCAAATTTTTTTTGTACGAATTTTTGTTATAAAAATTTTCACAACACAAAAAAAAATACTTTTGCACTTTTTTCCGGTCTTCACTCACTGAAAGCACACGCTCAACTGTATGTTGTTCGGAGTAGAAAAAAAAGTTGCACAATGAAAAAGAATTGTTATTGCTTGCAGCGAAATATCGTGTTTCGGGGAAGCAGCAAAACTTAAGCGTTTTTTATTTACAATTTTTGTGTTTCATTTAAATGAAAAGAGGGGAAAAAGAACAAATCTCAACAAGAAAGAAGCGATCTCCCGAATTTGGGAGATTTGATGTTAGCACTAACACATGCAAACATTTTAATGGGGGATTTTTGCTTGCGCGTTCTTTTTTATTCTAAAACTATTGGATAGCTTTGTATTGTTTTACCTTTTTGGACGGTATAGGTATAGTATTTCACTCAAATTCATAATATTTTTCATAAATTTTACAATTTTTTTTAGAATTTGTACAAATGATCAAGTAAACAAACAATGGTAATGAATAATGATACTTGTAATTGAATGGAAGTGTAAAATATAAATGACGGCTTATTATTTCTTCAAGGATACAAAAAAACAAAGCTATCTGGATTGTATGATGCCTATGCTTGTTTTATCTCTGTCTTGGGGTGGGTGCGAGGTGGGGTGGGTGCTAGGTTGGGTGTATGCAAAGTTTCTGTTGCATTTAAAGATGCCCAAGCATCATTACAAAAACGAACCTACGTACAACATTCACCGTATACAAAAAAAAAAAAGAAAACTCTTATAAGAAAGTAGTTTTAGTAATTTTCCATTTTCTCAAAAACCAGAAAACATAAAATCATTTTGTTTTCAGTTTATGATTTAAAATTAATATGAGCAACGAATTTTATAAAAAAAAGTAGTATTTTATTTTACAGTTTTGAAAAATCACACTTCAAAGTTTTTTTTTACCTTTTTTTCGCAATTTTTGAGTTTAAAGTCCGTTTTTTTCAAAGACTATGCATAGGTTTCACTTGATTTAAAAAACATCTAATAGACAAAAGTATTGGCTTTAAAAAAAGATATAAAACTTAGTTGTAAGTATTACCGTTATTTTTTAATATTTGTTTTAAATTTTTAGCACTGTTTTTATAAAATTGCCCCTCCTGCCCAAACGGAGGGAGATAGACCCCCCCCACCCATAGTAAAAAATGCTTGTATTAAACTGTTCTAAAAAAACCGTTATCAATTCTTGGCGCCAAAGTTATCGTACTCTCCCCATTTTTTCCTGTTTTAAGCCAAATTTTCAGAAAATTGCCCTTCTCGCCCCACCTCCTATACGATTTTTCGATCCAACTTACTCGCTCTTTTAGGCACACCGTATGTAAATCACCCTGTATAATTAATAATAATATATATACACATCTAAAAATGAATACAGATTAGATATACATGGATATATACAAGTGTGTTGTCAACAATTATCTTAAGGACACGGAAAGGTATGGAAAGAACCGCAAAGGAAGAATCAGAAGATCACTAACATGTAAGAAAAGGCGGGCGACACTGAGAACAGCTTCAAATTCAAGGCTCTCCGTAAGTAAAATCAAGGCAGAAACTGGAGTTAAAGCTAGTAGATCGACTGTTTTTCGGGCGATACAGAAGGCCGACCATATTCGCCATTAAAAAATAAAGAGCAAACCACCACTGAATGCCACACGGAAAAGCCAACGGCTTGAATTTGCAACAAGTCACATCAGGTGGAATCAAGAGTGGCATACCGTAGTCTTTTCTGATGAAAAAAAAAATAATTTGGATGGACTTGATGGATACAGCTTTTATTTTCATGATTTGAGAAAAGAAGAAATGCATCTCCAAAGGCAGCACAGCAAAGGAGGTGGTGTAATGGTATGGGCAGTAATAAGCTATTACGGAAATGTGGAGCTGGATTTCAATTACTTACAAATCGATATTGCAGAGAGCTTTTCCGCAGTTTTCTGAAATATTTGGTGGACATCGATGGACTTTCCAACAAGACAATTCACCGATACATACCGCACGGACAACAAAAGCCTGAATTCAGAGCCAAAATGTGAACCTACTTGCATGGCCACCATATTCACCCGACCTTAACATCGTGGAAAACATGTGGGGTTGGCTTTCAAGAAAAGTCTACGAAAGAGGAAGGCAGTATGATTAAACGGAAGAGATAATTGAAGCCATAAAACAAGCCTGGTCCGAAATTTCGCTTGGTTATTTGACAAAACTCTACACTCAAAAAAAAAAAACATTGTTGTCCGAAGAATTTTCCATTCTTGTAACATTGTGATTTAAAAATTGTTGACTCAACAAATAGTTGTTGAAGCAAGAACTCATTTTTGATTTTTCAAGAATCAAAACGTCAATTTAAAAATAAAATTCTTGAAAAAACAATTTAAACATTTTCAAAAACGGAAAATTGTTAGCCCAAGAATAAAATTTTTGTTTCAAATATTTTTATTGCCAAAACATCCTATTAAGAATCAAATTGTTGAGATAACAATTCGTTCTCCAGTTAACAATTATTATCAAGAATATAAAAAGTTGAAATAACAATGGAAAATGTAAATTTTTTGTATTATTATCTGAATTCAAGAATTAGTTCTTTACCCAAGAAAAAAAGATTTGTTTTAAAATCAAAATTAAGTTATTTTGAAAACAACCATGAAAATTATTGTTATGAAATTGAAGATAAAATCATTGTTCTAATGTCAACAGTCTGTTTTCATTAAGTAAAAACCTATTGCTTTTTCTACCCTGTTCAATTTCATAACCCTTAAACTTCATCTATCTCTCAATCACACAGGACACAGTAAAAATATCTTTCATTTTCTTGGGGTATATTACATTTGTATATTGTATTGTATACTCAATGGCATACTTTGTATGTATTGCATTTGCATACTCAACAATAAAAGTTGTTGGCACAAGTATTGCATACTTACTTGAATCGTTTTTTTGTATATTATAATTGCAACTGTTTCTTTAACAATCAATTCTTGAGATTTAAGTATAAACTGTTACTTTTCCAACAACTTGTTCTTGGCACAAAAATTTGTTCTTGGAACAACAATTTATTCTAAAACTCTTGCAAACCTAACTGTAAAATTGTCTCTTAGAAGAAGTGCAAAAAGCAGTGGAAAGCATTGTCTTGTGAAATGCGATCGGTACAACAGTAAAAAAATTAAAAGAAAACAATTAAACAAATAAAGAATAAAAATAAGAATGTTAAAAGTGGAAAACAATTAAATTAAAAATTTAAAATGAACGAAAAAGAACAATTAGTGATAAATTATATCGAAGCTGAAACCCTGGAACTTTTTTTAAGTCGGCGATTATCCTGCGATGGGATATCTGCACAGATGAGTGCCGCATAGCTTCTTTTGATGTTATCAAAATTCTAGAACAATTTCAGGCATATAAAATAGAGCAAAATGTAAATTGCTTTTATATGAAACATATTGTTAATTTTTCGACGTGTGTAAGGCGTGTAACTTTAATTGACTCGGAAGAAGTTGTTCGTTTTTATTAATACTTTAGTTTGCTTTAAATTTATTATTATTTATGTACATTATTTTTAAGTATGGCTAATATAAAAAAAAATAAAATATGAAATTCGTTACATTAGAAAACTTTTAGCGTTTTTTCTGCTTCATCGTCTATGTTTTATTTTGTTGAAGAAAAAATTCTCCGTTTACTGAAACCAAGGGGTGTTTCAAAGTTTAAATTTAAACCTACAAATTTTTTATAGGTAGATATCAACTTTATTCTTAAAGTAATTTGATGAGCAATATTCAACACAACAATTGGAAATCCCACATTTTTAGTATTTGAGCCAACAATTTCATTTTCATTTTTTATTGACAATTTGTTCTTGGGTCAACAATCTATGCTTTTAAAAGTCTGACATATTTTGTTCTTGATCCAACTATTAAATTTTCAATTTTTATTAACAATGCATTTTTCCCGCAACAATTTTCGCTCTTGAAATTTTAAGTATTTTAGTATTTGGCCATACAATTTTAATTGTTGAGCTTTTTTAACAATTCGTTCTTGAGGCAACAATGTACATTCTGGAAGTTTTTACATTTTTTATCTTTAAATCAAGAATAAAAGTTCTTGCTGCACGTTCAACACTTGCATTCTTAAGTTAAGAATTTTAAGTACTTGGGTTCATTTCAAAGTACGAAAATTGTTGGGCCAAAGTATAAAATTCTTGATATTACAATTTTTTTTCTGAGTGTATGAATCTCTACACAGCAGGCTACTTGAAGTGATTCAGCGATCAGGAGGTAGTACCCATTACTAAAAACTGTTGCAATTCTTGGAATAAAACTAACATTTATTTATACAAACAAAAATTTTACTGTTTTATTGTTTCATTAAGCGTGAAACAGGTAAAATTGTCTACTGTTCTTATTCAAGTGAAACAAAAAAAGCAGGTACATGATGCAATTATCAACATAATCGTAATTTTTTTTTTACAATATAAGCCTAATATATCCTTCATTCGTTCTGCATTTGGTTTTACCCAAAATACCGAGGGGTTTGAAAAATATCGCAAAATGAAAATAGAAAACTGCCTGTCCTTAATCAAGTGACACGGAGTAATACATATATGTCTCACTGTTCGTTCTTTGCATCTTACAGTGTTCAGTTTTTGTTATTGCCAAATTTTTTTTGTACGAATTTTTGTTATAAAAATTTTCACAACACAAAAAAAAATACTTTTGCACTTTTTTCCGGTCTTCACTCACTGAAAGCACACGCTCAACTGTATGTTGTTCGGAGTAGAAAAAAAAGTTGCACAATGAAAAAGAATTGTTATTGCTTGCAGCGAAATATCGTGTTTCGGGGAAGCAGCAAAACTTAAGCGTTTTTTATTTACAATTTTTGTGTTTCATTTAAATGAAAAGAGGGGAAAAAGAACAAATCTCAACAAGAAAGAAGCGATCTCCCGAATTTGGGAGATTTGATGTTAGCACTAACACATGCAAACATTTTAATGGGGGATTTTTGCTTGCGCGTTCTTTTTTATTCTAAAACTATTGGATAGCTTTGTATTGTTTTACCTTTTTGGACGGTATAGGTATAGTATTTCACTCAAATTCATAATATTTTTCATAAATTTTACAATTTTTTTTAGAATTTGTACAAATGATCAAGTAAACAAACAATGGTAATGAATAATGATACTTGTAATTGAATGGAAGTGTAAAATATAAATGACGGCTTATTATTTCTTCAAGGATACAAAAAAACAAAGCTATCTGGATTGTATGATGCCTATGCTTGTTTTATCTCTGTCTTGGGGTGGGTGCGAGGTGGGGT
Source organism: Baccha elongata (assembly GCA_951217065.1). Lineage (NCBI taxonomy): Eukaryota > Metazoa > Arthropoda > Insecta > Diptera > Syrphidae > Baccha > Baccha elongata. The sequence goes on from OX578272.1 coordinate 207,210,105, forward strand.
GGGTGCTAGGTTGGGTGTATGCAAAGTTTCTGTTGCATTTAAAGATGCCCAAGCATCATTACAAAAACGAACCTACGTACAACATTCACCGTATACAAAAAAAAAAAGAAAACTCTTATAAGAAAGTAGTTTTAGTAATTTTCCATTTTCTCAAAAACCAGAAAACATAAAATCATTTTGTTTTCAGTTTATGATTTAAAATTAATATGAGCAACGAATTTTATAAAAAAAAGTAGTATTTTATTTAACAGTTTTGAAAAATCACACTTCAAAGTTTTTTTTTACCTTTTTTTCGCAATTTTTGAGTTTAAAGTCCGTTTTTTTCAAAGACTATGCATAGGTTTCACTTGATTTAAAAAACATCTAATAGAAAAAAGTATTGGCTTTAAAAAAAGATATAAAACTTAGTTGTAAGTATTACCGTTATTTTTTAATATTTGTTTTAAATTTTTAGCACTGTTTTTATAAAATTGCCCCTCCTGCCCAAACGGAGGGAGATAGACCCCCCCCACCCATAGTAAAAAATGCTTGTATTAAACTGTTCTAAAAAAACCGTTATCAATTCTTGGCGCCAAAGTTATCGTACTCTCCCCATTTTTTCCTGTTTTAAGCCAAATTTTCAGAAAATTGCCCTTCTCGCCCCACCTCCTATACGATTTTTCGATCCAACTTACTCGCTCTTTTAGGCACACCGTATGTAAATCACCCTGTATAATTAATAATAATATATATACACATCTAAAAATTAATACAGATTAGATATACATGGATATATACAAGTGTGTTGTCAACAATTATCTTAAGGACACGGAAAGGTATGGAAAGAACCGCAAAGGAAGAATCAGAAGATCACTAACATGTAAGAAAAGGCGGGCGACACTGAGAACAGCTTCAAATTCAAGGCTCTCCGTAAGTAAAATCAAGGCAGAAACTGGAGTTAAAGCTAGTAGATCGACTGTTTTTCGGGCGATACAGAAGGCCGACCATATTCGCCATTAAAAAATAAAGAGCAAACCACCACTGAATGCCACACGGAAAAGCCAACGGCTTGAATTTGCAACAAGTCACATCAGGTGGAATCAAGAGTGGCATACCGTAGTCTTTTCTGATGAAAAAAAAAATAATTTGGATGGACTTGATGGATACAGCTTTTATTTTCATGATTTGAGAAAAGAAGAAATGCATCTCCAAAGGCAGCACAGCAAAGGAGGTGGTGTAATGGTATGGGCAGTAATAAGCTATTACGGAAATGTGGAGCTGGATTTCAATTACTTACAAATCGATATTGCAGAGAGCTTTTCCGCAGTTTTCTGAAATATTTGGTGGACATCGATGGACTTTCCAACAAGACAATTCACCGATACATACCGCACGGACAACAAAAGCCTGAATTCAGAGCCAAAATGTGAACCTACTTGCATGGCCACCATATTCACCCGACCTTAACATCGTGGAAAACATGTGGGGTTGGCTTTCAAGAAAAGTCTACGAAAGAGGAAGGCAGTATGATTAAACGGAAGAGATAATTGAAGCCATAAAACAAGCCTGGTCCGAAATTTCGCTTGGTTATTTGACAAAACTCTACACTCAAAAAAAAAAAACGTTGTTGTCCGAAGAATTTTCCATTCTTGTAACATTGTGATTTAAAAATTGTTGACTCAACAAATAGTTGTTGAAGCAAGAACTCATTTTTGATTTTTCAAGAATCAAAACGTCAATTTAAAAATAAAATTCTTGAAAAAACAATTTAAACATTTTCAAAAACGGAAAATTGTTAGCCCAAGAATAAAATTTTTGTTTCAAATATTTTTATTGCCAAAACATCCTATTAAGAATCAAATTGTTGAGATAACAATTCGTTCTCCAGTTAACAATTATTATCAAGAATATAAAAAGTTGAAATAACAATGGAAAATGTAAATTTTTTGTATTATTATCTGAATTCAAGAATTAGTTCTTTACCCAAGAAAAAAAGATTTGTTTTAAAATCAAAATTAAGTTATTTTGAAAACAACCATGAAAATTATTGTTATGAAATTGAAGATAAAATCATTGTTCTAATGTCAACAGTCTGTTTTCATTAAGTAAAAACCTATTGCTTTTTCTACCCTGTTCAATTTCATAACCCTTAAACTTCATCTATCTCTCAATCACACAGGACACAGTAAAAATATCTTTCATTTTCTTGGGGTATATTACATTTGTATATTGTATTGTATACTCAATGGCATACTTTGTATGTATTGCATTTGCATACTCAACAATAAAAGTTGTTGGCACAAGTATTGCATACTTACTTGAATCGTTTTTTTGTATATTATAATTGCAACTGTTTCTTTAACAATCAATTCTTGAGATTTAAGTATAAACTGTTACTTTTCCAACAACTTGTTCTTGGCACAAAAATTTGTTCTTGGAACAACAATTTATTCTAAAACTTGCAAACCTAACTGTAAAATTGTCTCTTAGAAGAAGTGCAAAAAGCAGTGGAAAGCATTGTCTTGTGAAATGCGATCGGTACAACAGTAAAAAAATTAAAAGAAAACAATTAAACAAATAAAGAATAAAAATAAGAATGTTAAAAGTGGAAAACAATTAAATTAAAAATTTAAAATGAACGAAAAAGAACAATTAGTGATAAATTATATCGAAGCTGAAACCCTGGAACTTTTTTTAAGTCGGCGATTATCCTGCGATGGGATATCTGCACAGATGAGTGCCGCATAGCTTCTTTTGATGTTATCAAAATTCTAGAACAATTTCAGGCATATAAAATAGAGCAAAATGTAAATTGCTTTTATATGAAACATATTGTTAATTTTTCGACGTGTGTAAGGCGTGTAACTTTAATTGACTCGGAAGAAGTTGTTCGTTTTTATTAATACTTTAGTTTGCTTTAAATTTATTATTATTTATGTACATTATTTTTAAGTATGGCTAATATAAAAAAAAATAAAATATGAAATTCGTTACATTAGAAAACTTTTAGCGTTTTTTCTGCTTCATCGTCTATGTTTTATTTTGTTGAAGAAAAAATTCTCCGTTTACTGAAACCAAGGGGTGTTTCAAAGTTTAAATTTAAACCTACAAATTTTTTATAGGTAGATATCAACTTTATTCTTAAAGTAATTTGATGAGCAATATTCAACACAACAATTGGAAATCCCACATTTTTAGTATTTGAGCCAACAATTTCATTTTCATTTTTTATTGACAATTTGTTCTTGGGTCAACAATCTATGCTTTTAAAAGTCTGACATATTTTGTTCTTGATCCAACTATTAAATTTTCAATTTTTATTAACAATGCATTTTTCCCGCAACAATTTTCGCTCTTGAAATTTTAAGTATTTTAGTATTTGGCCATACAATTTTAATTGTTGAGCTTTTTTAACAATTCGTTCTTGAGGTAACAATGTACATTCTGGAAGTTTTTACATTTTTTATCTTTAAATCAAGAATAAAAGTTCTTGCTGCACGTTCAACACTTGCATTCTTAAGTTAAGAATTTTAAGTACTTGGGTTCATTTCAAAGTACGAAAATTGTTGGGCCAAAGTATAAAATTCTTGATATTACAATTTTTTTTCTGAGTGTATGAATCTCTACACAGCAGGCTACTTGAAGTGATTCAGCGATCAGGAGGTAGTACCCATTACTAAAAACTGTTGCAATTCTTGGAATAAAACTAACATTTATTTATACAAACAAAAATTTTACTGTTTTATTGTTTCATTAAGCGTGAAACAGGTAAAATTGTCTACTGTTCTTATTCAAGTGAAACAAAAAAAGCAGGTACATGATGCAATTATCAACATAATCGTAATTTTTTTTTACAATATAAGCCTAATATATCCTTCATTCGTTCTGCATTTGGTTTTACCCAAAATACCGAGGGGTTTGAAAAATATCGCAAAATGAAAATAGAAAACTGCCTGTCCTTAATCAAGTGACACGGAGTAATACATATATGTCTCACTGTTCGTTCTTTGCATCTTACAGTGTTCAGTTTTTGTTATTGCCAAATTTTTTTTGTACGAATTTTTGTTATAAAAATTTTCACAACACAAAAAAAAATACTTTTGCACTTTTTTCCGGTCTTCACTCACTGAAAGCACACGCTCAACTGTATGTTGTTCGGAGTAGAAAAAAAAGTTGCACAATGAAAAAGAATTGTTATTGCTTGCAGCGAAATATCGTGTTTCGGGGAAGCAGCAAAACTTAAGCGTTTTTTATTTACAATTTTTGTGTTTCATTTAAATGAAAAGAGGGGAAAAAGAACAAATCTCAACAAGAAAGAAGCGATCTCCCGAATTTGGGAGATTTGATGTTAGCACTAACACATGCAAACATTTTAATGGGGGATTTTTGCTTGCGCGTTCTTTTTTATTCTAAAACTATTGGATAGCTTTGTATTGTTTTACCTTTTTGGACGGTATAGGTATAGTATTTCACTCAAATTCATAATATTTTTCATAAATTTTACAATTTTTTTTAGAATTTGTACAAATGATCAAGTAAACAAACAATGGTAATGAATAATGATACTTGTAATTGAATGGAAGTGTAAAATATAAATGACGGCTTATTATTTCTTCAAGGATACAAAAAAACAAAGCTATCTGGATTGTATGATGCCTATGCTTGTTTTATCTCTGTCTTGGGGTGGGTGCGAGGTGGGGTGGGTGCTAGGTTGGGTGTATGCAAAGTTTCTGTTGCATTTAAAGATGCCCAAGCATCATTACAAAAACGAACCTACGTACAACATTCACCGTATACAAAAAAAAAAAGAAAACTCTTATAAGAAAGTAGTTTTAGTAATTTTCCATTTTCTCAAAAACCAGAAAACATAAAATCATTTTGTTTTCAGTTTATGATTTAAAATTAATATGAGCAACGAATTTTATAAAAAAAAGTAGTATTTTATTTTACAGTTTTGAAAAATCACACTTCAAAGTTTTTTTTTACCTTTTTTTCGCAATTTTTGAGTTTAAAGTCCGTTTTTTTCAAAGACTATGCATAGGTTTCACTTGATTTAAAAAACATCTAATAGAAAAAAGTATTGGCTTTAAAAAAAGATATAAAACTTAGTTGTAAGTATTACCGTTATTTTTTAATATTTGTTTTAAATTTTTAGCACTGTTTTTATAAAATTGCCCCTCCTGCCCAAACGGAGGGAGATAGACCCCCCCCCACCCATAGTAAAAAATGCTTGTATTAAACTGTTCTAAAAAAACCGTTATCAATTCTTGGCGCCAAAGTTATCGTACTCTCCCCATTTTTTCCTGTTTTAAGCCAAATTTTCAGAAAATTGCCCTTCTCGCCCCACCTCCTATACGATTTTTCGATCCAACTTACTCGCTCTTTTAGGCACACCGTATGTAAATCACCCTGTATAATTAATAATAATATATATACACATCTAAAAATGAATACAGATTAGATATACATGGATATATACAAGTGTGTTGTCAACAATTATCTTAAGGACACGGAAAGGTATGGAAAGAACCGCAAAGGAAGAATCAGAAGATCACTAACATGTAAGAAAAGGCGGGCGACACTGAGAACAGCTTCAAATTCAAGGCTCTCCGTAAGTAAAATCAAGGCAGAAACTGGAGTTAAAGCTAGTAGATGGACTGTTTTTCGGGCGATACAGAAGGCCGACCATATTCGCCATTAAAAAATGAAGAGCAAACCACCACTGAATGCCACACGGAAAAGCCAACGGCTTGAATTTGCAACAAGTCACATCAGGTGGAATCGAGAGTGGCATACCGTAGTCTTTTCTGATGAAAAAAAAAAATAATTTGGATGGACTTGATGGATACAGCTTTTATTTTCATGATTTGAGAAAAGAAGAAATGCATCTCCAAAGGCAGCACAGCAAAGGAGGTGGTGTAATGGTATGGGCAGTAATAAGCTATTACGGAAATGTGGAGCTGGATTTCAATTACTTACAGATCGATATTGCAGAGAGCTTTTCCGCAGTTTTCTGAAATATTTGGTGGACATCGATGGACTTTCCAACAAGACAATTCACCGATACATACCGCACGGACAACAAAAGCCTGAATTCAGAGCCAAAATGTGAACCTACTTGCATGGCCACCATATTCACCCGTCCTTAACATCGTGGAAAACATGTGGGGTTGGCTTTCAAGAAAAGTCTACGAAAGAGGAAGGCAGTATGATTAAACGGAAGAGATAATTGAAGCCATAAAACAAGCCTGGTCCGAAATTTCGCTTGGTTATTTGACAAAACTCTATGAATCTCTACACAGCAGGCTACTTGAAGTGATTCAGCGATCAGGAGGTAGTACCCATTACTAAAAACTGTTGCAATTCTTGGAATAAAACTAACATTTATTTATACAAACAAAAATTTTACTGTTTTATTGTTTCATTAAGCGTGAAACAGGTAAAATTGTCTACTGTTCTTATTCAAGTGAAACAAAAAAAGCAGGTACATGATGCAATTATCAACATAATCGTAATTTTTTTTTACAATATAAGCCTAATATATCCTTCATTCGTTCTGCATTTGGTTTTACCCAAAATACCGAGGGGTTTGAAAAATATCGCAAAATGAAAATAGAAAACTGCCTGTCCTTAATCAAGTGACACGGAGTAATACATATATGTCTCACTGTTCGTTCTTTGCATCTTACAGTGTTCAGTTTTTGTTATTGCCAAATTTTTTTTGTACGAATTTTTGTTATAAAAATTTTCACAACACAAAAAAAAATACTTTTGCACTTTTTTCCGGTCTTCACTCACTGAAAGCACACGCTCAACTGTATGTTGTTCGGAGTAGAAAAAAAAGTTGCACAATGAAAAAGAATTGTTATTGCTTGCAGCGAAATATCGTGTTTCGGGGAAGCAGCAAAACTTAAGCGTTTTTTATTTACAATTTTTGTGTTTCATTTAAATGAAAAGAGGGGAAAAAGAACAAATCTCAACAAGAAAGAAGCGATCTCCCGAATTTGGGAGATTTGATGTTAGCACTAACACATGAAAACATTTTAATGGGGGATTTTTGCTTGCGCGTTCTTTTTTATTCTAAAACTATTGGATAGCTTTGTATTGTTTTACCTTTTTGGACGGTATAGGTATACTATTTCACTCAAATTCATAATATTTTTCATAAATTTTACAATTTTTTTTAGAATTTGTACAAATGATCAAGTAAACAAACAATGGTAATGAATAATGATACTTGTAATTGAATGGAAGTGTAAAATATAAATGACGGCTTATTATTTCTTCAAGGATACAAAAAAACAAAGCTATCTGGATTGTATGATGCCTATGCTTGTTTTATCTCTGTCTTCACACTACGAAAAAAGCAGCCCAACATGTTTCATTTAAAAGAGCACTTCTTGATTTTGAGGGCTATTAATGTCTAGTGTTCGTACTGTTTAACTGTTCCAACCTCTCCTCTAAACATATTTAATCAAACTATATTTTAATACCTACCCCGTCGTGGATAGCGACGAAACGTTCGGAAAAGATGAAGTAAATTTGTTTTTAGTTGCATTGAACTACAAATTTACGAAAAAAAGCCTACAAACACTATTAAGAGGTAATCGCATGTGTTTTAGGCGAAGCGCTGAATGAAGATCTTTTTCCTGTAGTTTGTTTATTGAAAAAAGAAAGAAATCACACTCACTTTGATTTCTTTCTTTTTTTTTTTTGATTAAGGAAACAAAACAAATTTATGAACCTAGCATTGAATATTAATTTATAATAATCAAGACCTTTCGGTTATTAAACATTTTTAAGGTTTTTCAAAACTGGCAGTATGCACAAATGCAACTAACAAAGCGTCGGGATAGCAAAACTAAACTGGAACAGGCAGGAAGAAATGACAAAATAGAGCAAATGCAAGAAGAAGTTAATGAGGTAAATTCGAGTTTTTTATTTAAAAAAAATTTAAATCGTTTTTACTATGTAACTTAATGTTTTTAGTGGGAAGCAAAGGTTCAACGTTGTCAAAAAGAGTTTGATGACATATCAAAAACTATTAAAAATGAAATGGAGCGATTTGAAGTCATAAGAATTAACGAAATTAAAACAAGTGTCCTTAAGTACGTTGAAGATCAAATGGCCCATCAACATCAGGTAAGAAGAACTGTGGAACGTTATACAATGTTATTTAAATTTAATCACTGATAGCTAATCGGTTATTGGGAAAGCTTTGCTCCATTTGCTCGTGAAATTATATAATAAAGTCGCCGAGTTTGAGAGAACAAAAAACACAAAGGGTTGATCAAAGTCCCGCAAAAAGTCATGTATACTTAAAAATCGATAACAAGCCAAGAAGGAATGTATACAAAATAAAAAAAAAAATTTGAAAAATGTTTTTAAAATTTACTTCATATACATACTGTGAAATAAAAAAAAAGTGTAATATTTTTGTATTTAAGTGTTGTTGCAGGGTACTAGATTTCGGAATGGAAAAGGAATACATAGGTAAGTATGTAATGAATCAGAAGCATGTTAGGAATTTCATAGTTGAAGAGTAATAATGGGGAAATAGAACGTAAAAGGAAGTATAATGATAGGCTACCTGAAATTACGCCATATGAAATTTCGCCAAAAAGTGTCTTGGAAAAAGAGCCCGAACATTTTGGGGTAATAATTTTGGAAAAAAAAACACCCAAATTTTGAAAAGGAAAATTCGCCAGAATTCTTGGTAATTGCGCGAAATTTTTGGAAAAAGAGCCACAAAGTAAAAATGGAACTTACTCCCCAAAAAATATATGCTTTTTGGCCTGATTTCCAAATTTAGTTTGGAAAAAACACCAGAAAAGTATATGCTTTATAGCCTAATTTGCAAATTTAGTTTGGAATAACACTAGTAAAATAGCTGTAAAATTATGTATTTTAATTGTAATTAAATACAGTGTTTAAAGATAATGTCTTTATTAAATCAAAGAGGGTTTCGCTTATAACAATGCTTGGCGGTTGACCATTTTGTGTGTATCTATATTTTATTTCAAACAGACAAACATCTGTCTATCGATCTGTTTGTGTTATCGGTTGATTAAGGCCTCGTTTACATTTGGACATTACATTCCTCCTCTTCTTCAGATTCAGATACGCTTCCCAAGATATATTCGTTCAAACGCTTTGGTGGTTGTCTAACTCTTCCAGATGTTCTTGGCTTTACAGTTGAACATTCGTTATTTTTGAATACTTCAGAGGTTGTTGGGAAACTTTTGCTGTTTGAGTAGCCACTGTGTACTGGATCATCATGAACGAGTTCTTTTAGTGGATCACTTTTTTCGTTTGAGTAGCCACTGTTTTCTGGATCATCATGAACGAGTTCTTCTTGTGGATCACTTTTGTCGTTTGAGTAGCCACTGTTTTCTGGATCATCATGAACGAGTGCTTCTTGTGAATCTTGACGTTGGCTTGGTGGTTTTGATGTCTTTCTCTGGTATTTTTCTTCTTCGTATCTAATGGCTGTTGTTAAGGATGAGCTACAGGGAATGGGAAATGTTTTTGGAATATGGGGTTTTGATTAGGTTATCCGAACTGCGTACTGGGGTCGGAAATGGAGGGACGTGTGTATATTTTGAAAAATGACGCATTTCTTTCGACGATCTTTCCTTTTCTTTCGGCGGTAGTTTTTGTTCCAGTTATTTTTGTAACCACAAATGGGTCAGGGTTGAAGATCGGGGTCAGTTTGTTGGTTTTCTTCTGTTTACATAGTACCAAGTCGCCTGTTCTTATTTTATTGTGCCGTGTTCTTCGTTTTTTTTTCATTGTTGGTAAAAATGTTCTTATTTTCCGTCCAAATACGATTTCAAATGGCGATATTCCAGTTGAAGAATGCGGCGCTGAGCGAAAGTTGAACATAAAGTCATGTAGTTGAAATGCTAAATTTTTGTTTTCAAGCTCTGCACTAATAAGATTTTTTTTTTAAGTCTTAACAAATCTTTCCGCAATACCATTTGCTTCAGGCCAATATGGAGTAACGCGCTTATGTTTGAAGTTGTATCGTTCTGCGAATTTCTGAAATTCTCGTCCTTGGAATGGGGGTCCATTGTCTGATGTCATTCTTTCTGGTATCCCAAATTCTGCAAATACTTTCTGTAGAACTTCTTTAACACAACTGAAATAAATTGAGTGGATGATTTTAGCGAAAGGATATTTCGATAAGTCGTCAACAATGACGAGAATGTATTTGATGTTTTTGAAAGGTCCCATAAAGTCAATTGATATATGCTCAAATGGATATTTAGCTGGTTCTGGCATTAGAAGTGGATCTCTATGGCTTGTGTTAGTGACTGCTTGACAAATTTGACAATTTTTTATTTTGTCTTCTACCAATTTATCTATGTTTGGAAACCAGACTTTGCTGCGATTTATCTGCTTTGTTTTTACTATTCCCAGGTGACCTTTAGGTGCCAATTCAATTGCATGTAAACATAATTCAGCTGGCAGTACTATCTTTGTGCCACGTAACACGATTCCATTGTGTACCGAGATTTCATTTTGAACAAGTTTGAAATTTCTTAGCTCTTTGTCATTCCATTGTTTGTTATTATTCACGGCTTGGATAAATGGTATTGCGCAATACCATTTGTTTGTTATCATTCACGGCTTGGTAACCTTTTGTAGAACAGAGTCATTGCTTGTGGCTAACTTTACTTGTTCAACTGACATAGCTTTTATCATGTTCTCTTGGATAATGAAATTAATGTAGTTTTCAACTTTCACTTTTTCTGTAGAATCTGTTGCTAATGGATGTCTAGACAAGTAATCGGCTGGATTTGATTCTCCTTTTTGGTGGACAACTTCAAAATTATATTGTTGTATTTTTAGGTACAATCGTTCGATGCGTGCACTACCCATGTTTCTTGGATTTTTTAGAATTCCAAGCAGTGCCTTGTGATCGGTATGTACGATAAAATTTGTTCCAAATAGATAAATTAGAAAATGCTGCATAGCCCAACTGACGGCTAGCATTTCTTTTTCAATTTGACTGTATTTGTGTTCAGTCGAAGTCAGAGATCGGCTTGCATATGTGACTATTTCAACGTTTTCACCATCGCCTTGACCTAAAACAGCACCTAACCCATATGGCTCTGCGTCTACATGCAAGTGAGTCGATTTCTTCATGTCAAAATAAGCTAACCTCTTGGCATCTGCAAGCGCTGATTTATTTTTTTCAAAACTATCTTGATGAGCTTCTGTCCATTCAAAATCGTTGTCTTTTTCCAAAAGTTTTCGAATTAACTTTGTGTCATTGGCTAGGTTTTTCAAAAATCGTTGAAGATAGTTCACCATGCCTAGAAAACTTCTTACCTCTGAGACGTTTTCAGGATATTTAAGGTCCTTGATTGATTCCACCTTTTGGAGATCTGGTTCCACTCCCTTTCCCGAAAAAATATATCCAAAGAACTGAATTCTTTTGTTTGTTGAAAACACTTTTTTCTTTATTTATGGTCAGTCCATTCGTACTAAGGCGTTCAAGCACCATTCGTAGGGATTTGTCGTTTGTCTGCTTTTGATTTTCCATAGACAAGAATGTCATCACTGGTGTTAAGTACTCCTGGGATGTTGATCAGTACTTGACGGATCGTCTTTGAAAATTTCTGCTGCAGAGCTGATTTCAAAGCTAAGTCTCTTGTATCTGAACAGACTTACGTGTTGAAAATGTGGTAATCGAACGCGACTCGTTATCTAAAATGAGTTGGTGAAACCCTTCACTTAAATCAAATTTGTTGAAAATTACTGAACCATTCAGGGCTATGAATATGTCGTCGATTGTCGGAGTTATATGGCGTTCTCTTCTGATCGCCGTATTTGCTGCTCTCATGTCAACACACATTCTGATCACCTCCGGTTTATTGGGTTTTAGCACAATTACTATTGGAGACACCCATGGAGTAGGTCCGTCCGCTTTCTCAATTATATCTCTTTCTTCCAGTCTCTTGACCTCCATATTAACCTTATCTCTCAGGTGAAATGGGACTCTTCGATGCTTTTGAGCTATCGGTTGTATGCTTTCATCAATATGGAGATGAACTTGCATTTGTTTTAGTCTGCCAACTCCTCGCGTAACACTTGGAAAATTTTTCTCAATGTATTCCATGTCGATGGTACTTTCATTGTTTTTGATTTTGTATGTCACTTTCACAACTTGTAGCTCTTGGCATGTTTTGTATCCTAGGATCGATTCAGCTTCCGTGTCTATTACTAGGATATCTGAAACTACTTCAGAACCTTTTTGGTTTAGGTTTGTTCTAAAACTACCTAATATAGGTAACTGTGTTCTTGAGTTGTATGAAAAAACTTTTTCTTTTGTTGGTGTTAAATTCGCAAGGTTCATTCCAGTTTTACGAAGTGTTTCACGACTGATTATGTTTACAGATGATCCTGTGTCGATAATAAATTCAACCATCATGTCATTTAGAGACAACTTGACCGTTGGTGTTTTTGTCACTTCCGTTGCTAGGCTAAATGTAGATTCGATGCTGGAACTGTCTTCCTTCCGATGCCTCGTTATGCTTTGTGTTTGTTTTTGTGCTAATTTGGGATTTTTTGAACGAGACACCTTTGCCCAATGCCCCTTTTTGTTGCACAAATTGCATGTTGATTTTCTATCTGGACAGCTAGAAAGACCGTCTTCATGCCATGCACTACCACAAAAGGAACACATGCGTCTGTTTGTGCTGCAATTATTTGTATTGCCACTAAAATGTGCACTAGGATGTCGATTAGTTTTGTTGTGCGAAAACTTCCTCTTTATGTTGATTGCGTTGGTGCGTTCACTTTGATCCTCATTGTTTCCTAACATGCCTTCTACTTGAAATTCTGTGGTTTCCAATGACTTGGCATATGTTAGCAGCTGGTCTAAAGTTGGCCTTTCTCTGATGCCATATCTTCGCACCAATGTTGATGCTGTTGCATAAAGGATTTGCCTTTTGATCTCATTTTCTTTCTCCTCGCCAACAGCGTATCCACAGTTTTCAGATGCTTTGAGCAGAGGGGGGTAAAATTGGGGGACATTTTTTCTGTGGACTCTTGTTGCATTTTACGAAAGTTGAAAATTTCGAATTCCTAGTTGCTGAGTGGTACAAAGTAATAAGACAATTTTTCCTTTGCCACTTGGTATTCGTCTTTCGGTGTTTGTGATTCGCAATTTCCCGTGTTAGTTGCAATTGCAGTTGCAGTGGGGGATAGGGATTCAGGAAGGGAAATATAAATATCAGATACTAACTCACCTGCTAGATGTAAGAGGAGTGCTTTCTTTCGTTTTACATCATCTATTTGAGAAGCCGCCAGAAAATTCTCGAATCTCCAAATCCATTTCTTTCATCTTTCACCAATGTTGGATGTTTCCAAAGTGTTAAATGGTGATATATTGTTGTTCCACTTTGATGCAACTTCCATTCTCGTCGCCAATTGTAAAATTATGTATTTTAATTGTAATAAAATACAGTGTTAAAGATAATATGTCTTTATTTAATCAAAAAGGGTTTCGCTTATAACAATGCTTGGCGGTTGACCATTTTGTGTGTATCTACACTCAGTTACAAAAAAAGTGGCGCAGTCATACTTTTTGATGCGTTGTTATCATTTTGACAACCTTATCCAAGGTATGCCCAGGCGAATTAAAGCTTTATTAGATGTTCGTGGAGGCAATACCCACTATTGAAGAAACAAGGACTAGTTAAAAAAAAAAAAAAAAAAAAATGTAAAAAATGTAAAATTGAAGTTTATGCCCATTTTCCTTAATTTATGGTTTATTTCTAAGTTCTTCCTATTTTTTCGGTTTTTATTACATGAATGACTTACTCTTATGTTAATAAACAAAACTGTACCAGAAAAACGTTTATTTGTTTAAGTTACTTCAAAATGTTGCAAAATTTCAAGGTGCGCCACTTTTTTTGTAACTCAGTGTATATATTATATTTCAAACAGACAAACATCTGTCTATCGATCTGTTTGTGTTATCGGTTGATTAAGGCCTCGTTTACACTTGGACATTACAATAGCTTCTTCCAGTTTTATTTTAAAACATTTCAGATTAGGAAATTAGGTCCAAAATTCGTTTTTAAAAAGTGGACCCATATAAAATGTTCGTCAGCGCGGCCGCCCGCAACCCGCGCGTGCCGTGAATTCGCCTTTAAATTAAAATTAAATTATAAAACATTCCTGGGTGGTGAGTAAATCCTGTTGTTGTTTTTTTCGCTCTCCTGCTGAAGTTTCTTCAAAGATCTCTGCATCTTTTCGACCTCACGGTGTTCAACTGTTTTTTCAGAGTAGGTGTTTCTCATCTCTTCTTCAAATAATGTACAGCTAAAGGAATCTCCATGTTTTCTTTGTTGTCATTTGTTATGACATGAGCTCATTCGCGCTATTCTTGACCAACTTTTTGCTTGCCAGAAACTTATTTTCTGGAAAATGACCAAACCCTGGGAAATAACATTAACGGACGAATGTGGAAGTTGTTGTTAGTTAGTAGTTGTTATCTGCGACAAATTCGAAAATTATTCGCCATCCAGTTAGAAAATTCACAAAATTTAACGAAAAATGTTGAACCGTGTTCATTGTTGGTTCCGTTTTGACAATTTCATTAAGTTTTTAGACAATATTTTTAAACAAGCTCTGATGGTAACAAAAAAAACATGGTAACAATTAAGAAGAAAGAACTTATGTCGAATTCCTTTGAAATAAAAAGTTGACTTTTTTCGGACTAAAGTCGCTTTTTTTCGGACTAAAGTTGCTTTTTTCCGAAAATCATGATCCATAGACAAGAAAAAGTTGCTTTTTTTCCCCTCAGATCAACTTTTCTTGAATCTCGATTTGATAGCAAGATTTACACATATTTTCACACATACTTAACAGATTTGATTTCTTCTGTCAGACGAGCAGTTTAATTATGTAGTTTGGTTTATTTTAATATAGATTTCTCAAATAAAATAATTTTAAAATAATCTATTGGACGTGAAACTTGTTGTTAATAGCGCAATATGTTAATAAAGTGAACTTTAGTGAAATGTTTAGATCGCGTCTATAAAATATACACCACACAATTACAGAAAAAAAGCAACTTTGTTTTTTCAACATCCATAGGAAGGAAAAAAAGTCAACTTTTCCGATCAAATCTGAAAAAATCAAAGGAATTCGACATTATTCAACTTGGCATTAGGTATTGCCTTACAACGTTCAAATAACACTAATATTAGCTGCGTTTTTATCCTCTCTGATCTGATCCGGATTGGATTTGCATAGCGAAATACATGCAAAAAACAACAATATCTTGCGTAATTCCCATCCGTTTTCCGTTTTGGATCAGGAGGGATAATAAATTACGGCTATTATTACAACAATGTTTTCTCCGTTATTTTTTCTGCGGCAGCAACGCGCCGGGTAACAGCTATTTATGAATAAAATACTCTTTAGTTTTATTTGTTTGTTTGTTTGGTTTTTAATCTTGTCAAGTTTTTCTCTGATCAGCAGACACAACTCAGTCACAATAATATTTTTGACAACAACAAAAATGAAAGCTCAACGACAGCCAAAAAAAACGAGTAAAGTTGAAACTTGAAAGATAACGTATTTTACGTAGTCGCATTTAAGCCAGAACAACCGAAAAGAAAAGAATCCATTATGCCCCTTTCCAAAGTCCACTTTACCCCACTAGTGGGCAAACCAGATAACTTGATATGGTATACATAACGCTCGTATCTGTACTGTTTTTCGCAGTATTGTACTGTTTTTTGCTCTCAAAAACTTCGTAAAACTGCGAACTGTTTTTTTTTTTTCAAAAATACTGCTTTTATTTTGAGATATACAGAACTTTAAATCAGCAGCTTGTAAGCAAACGTGAATGAGAGTGGGATATTTCCATCTTTACATTTTTAATCTCCGAGTAGGAAATTTGCTCCTCAATTAAAGAGAATTAATTTGTCTGTTATTTTAAAAATCGGCAGTTATTTTCAAAAAAGGATGAATTTCGTGGAGTGCGTTCCGGATTGAAACTTTTAAACTGCGTTTTCATTGGGAGTCACGACTCACGACGGACAGGTCGACTCGAACCTGTCTTTCCGCTTTCTTAAAAATGTTTGAATACGTGTCGAAATTCACGGGCTCACTCATTCATATATTTAAGATTTGTTATAAAATTTGTGCAGTATATTATAGTTTTGTTATTGCTTGTCAGTGATTTTGGGATGAAACATATACAAATACCTAAATATTGAAGATATTGCTCTACACGACGCAGTATATTGAGCAATTGCAGTTGCTTTAATAGGGCATATTCATAGATGTTTGACAAGTTCTTTTTAAGTTGTTTTTAAGCTAAACTTGCATCGCGAAATACATGCATACAGCAAAAACACAAGATCCAGCTTGTTTTTAGATCTTGCTAAATTCCAATCCGTTTCGGATCAGAAGGGATAATAAAATACGGCTAATATGACTATGAATATGGACAACATTTATAAATTTTGTTTAATACTCCACAAGGATATCAATACTTGAATGATATTAATATATCTCTATTTGGATCGACTTAAATCCCTAAACGCTTTTAGTTGACAATTCCTCTATTAAGCGTTTCTTTAATATCGACCCATAGAATAATAAATAAATAGAACATAAACTCAGGAGGCTCCACCCACTTTTGCCTACAAACTTTCAAAACTGCAGAACTGTCAAAATTGGCTAGACCATACATTCTTACAATTTCGCATTTTGCTGTTCACACGTATTCATGTATAGAAAAGCGCGTGTAAAAATTTTTTCTACGGGAGGAGACGGAGGATTACAAGTTGATGACCTGTGTATCGACGGTACATCAAAAAACATTTAAGCAAATTAAAGCAACTAGAACATGGAAAATTTAATCCGAATTTCGAACCTATTTATTTCTTATGAGCCTGTTTAGATTGAGACTCACGAAAATGGGTGAGGACTCTCGTGAGGCGGCTACAAATTATAAAAATTGGACTCATGAGTACTGTAATGCGTCATGAATACAAGATTTTGACACTTGTGTTTTTTATCTTTGTTCTTTTTTTTTGCCACTTGTGACGTAAGCACTAACAGAACAACAATAAAATGGTGGAATTTTGTTATAACTACCTCAACCTATGAGTGAAAGAAAGCAAGGTACTGTATCAGACGTCATTTAGTTAATTATTTCACACTCGCGTTTCTATACGTGAATACGTGTGAACAGCAAAATGTAAAGTTTTAAGAATTTATTGTTTAGCCAAATTTGACAATCCCATTTAAAATGCACGGGCACGCATACAGTGTTAAAACTTTGCAGTTTTGAAAGTTTGTAGGTAAAAGTGGGTGGAGCCTCCTGATTTAATGTTTTATTTATTTATTATTCTATGCATTTGAGCAACCAAAAGAAAATGTTAAAAAGTGGTCTTAAGTTGTAATTAATTTGTGACAGGTTTGACCCTTTTTAGTACTTAGGTGACTGGACTAAACGCGAAAATTTCAATACAGACATTGTATCCATGGGCCTTATGACTATTTCATGATCGGTCATATTGTCCATGGACATTGTGTCTATTTGAAGCAGCCATAATGTCCATGGTGGCTTGAGGGAGCAGTCTGTATGCTAAAAAGTATACATTAGAAAATGAAAAAAAAATAATATAATTGAAACATTAAATTGTAATAAAAGTTAAATTTTCTAGTAATCACTACTATCATCTTCCATTCCTCGTTTTTTAGTCTTCTTTGGACTGTCTGTATTTTCATGATCATCATCACTATCGCTACTACCATCACCTGAATCACTGCTAGTAAATTTATCACTTATAATTAGTCAGCCATCTTCAGCTGTTTTAAAGCCCCTATTCTTTTCTGTTTGCTTTTTCTTAATTGAAGTTTTCGTTGCAGAAGAAGATATGCTTGGTTTGTTTGCTAATAAAATATAATATTTAAATTTATATTATTTAAAAAAGCGATAATTCATCTTTACTCAGCACGTTTCCTATCGATTTAATATCAGCCAAGTCAACAATGTTTTCTGTATCCTCACGAATATAAGTCTCTTGTTCTTTTTTGGATTTCTTTTTAGATTTACCACTTTCCATCTTAACATCACTGTTCATTTCTTGTGGCAAATCCTTCTCCGAATCGAAAAGTTTTGTACCAATTGCGTCCAATTCATCAATAAAGATGATACCTGGAGATTTTCTCTTTAGCTAAAGCAAATGCATCATGAACAAGTTTGGCGCTATCACCGATGAATCAAGACTAGCTATGGTCCAGCCAGCTTGAAAAAAGTTGACTTTGCTTGGGTGGCACAAGCTCTCGCCAAAAGGGTCCAGGTGGAACATAGAAAAGAACACTCTTTGGTGGATGTTCTTTCAAGTTCTTGAAGTTGAAGAAACTCAATAACATTTGAGACCCAATAGGGAAGAGTTATGTTAACTTCAATTTTGTCCGTACTGTCCTTAATCGAGTAGCTCACAATTTCATCGCGTGGACATACGAAGCGCTTCTTCTACTAACGATTTTTCACCATCTTCTTCAGCGATGTTTAGTATAAATGTTTTAAAAGAATGAAAGTTCTTATAGAAATACATAAAAATGTTTATTAATTGTGCAACCTAGACAAACAAAAAAAGGAGAACTGTCAAAACAAATAAATTCACCTCGGTTCCCCTCTCAATTTTACACGGATACGAATCGAAATTACAAAAACAACAATGTAAACAAATGGTTGTTGGAGGGTAAAACCATTGTATATACATTTCTATAGTATTTTCATGCTGAATAATCACCGCCTGGCCATCTTGAGAAACGTGTGATAAACACATTTTTAGGTTCGTGCATTTAATAGTTGTCTATTCTGTAACCCTGACAACAGTCGTAAACATATTATTTTTGTTTTGTTTACGACTCTTGTCAAGGAAATATGGATTTTAGAGCCAATAAAATACATTATATATTATTAATTTGTTTCGTAGACGACTATTGTTAGGGTAACAGAATAGACACTTAGTAAATGTAAGAACCTCCAAATGTGCAGTTAACAACTTTCTTTAGATGGCGCTGCTCCATGGTTGTACTATAGAAATTTATATACAATGGTAAAACGTACGAAAGTTTCCCATCTTTATATTCTTAATCTTTGCTTTTCACACAATTCACTCTAGTTGCGTTGCGACAGATTGTTTTTGTCTTTTAAAGAAAATAACTGAATTTACTTTACACTTAAACGAATATAATTTAATTTTTTTTAAACACATAGGTATATAAATTATATAAATCAAAAAAAATACAAAATTGTGAAACAAAACAAAAACACCTTACTCAACACATTCCTCAGCGACGGAGAACGCTGAACGCTCTTTTGATTTTCTTCTCTCTCACACTATGGTGGGAAAAGTAGGTAACATTTTTCATCTTTTTTTTTTAAGCAAATGCAAAAGTAGAGGGTAGAAAATGACCAGATGTAGGAAATTATGGGTTTTTATGTGTTGTAAAAAAGAATTTGTAGAAAATACACACCACCGGGGTGTTGCTTTGAAGTTAAACAGGCAATGAGGCAATGCTTTTACTGATTTCCTTAGGAATGCAAGAAGACAATTTTTCTTTATTCGTAGCGTAGCATTCCATTCGGAAAAATCCCCGAATGGATTGTGTGATAGGGCTGATTATTTGTAAAGGTATTCTTAGTTATTATATTAGGTTCAATTTTATTTTTGTAGAGTTGAAAACTTGCTGCGGTGTTGTAAACCAAACGTGATTCAATCAATCAATCGTGCAGTGATGCGTTGCTGATGCCGATAAGCAATGTTAAAAAAAAAATATTGCGGTAAAAGTGGCTTTGATAATACAGCAAAATGATGTTCAATGAGATCATTTGCGTCATGTATTACCATTGAGTTTATACAAATAGAGAAATCATGTGTAAGTTTCAAACTTTGCTCGTAGGATGTCGTTACTATCGACTTGTTTTTTGTATACTCTTGTAGCAATTATTCTTGAGCTAAAAGTCAATAAAAACAAATACAAATGTATGCAGAAGAATTAAGTGCGGTTCGGCTTGAGTGTTTTTGGTTACAGTTATTTCCAATTACCAATTTGTAGGTCATATAGTACTCGTTGTATTTATAATTCATACAAATGATTTTATTTAATATATAATTAAACACTTAAAATTAAATTGAATTAAAAATTTCTTTGTTGACTTTGATTATGTTAAGAATATTAATTAAATGACTGCCGCGAACTATAGCTTGTGTCCAACTAACTAAAGAAGTTAGTTAAACCAAATTTGTAATATAGAGATTAGGTATGTAACAACAAATACGGTTCTCTTTATTTGTCTGTTTTCGTGGCGTAGGGAGTTTCGTTAAATTATAAAAGTAGTTGTCATTGACGTATAAGGTATGGACCGCCAGTAGCCAACTTCACGCGTGTTCCAACATAACTAGGGGCGCCATCAACTACTAGCAGGGAACCTGCGTAGCAGTGATATGATTTATTTAATTAACTATTTGCTATTGAAATATTTTGGTGGAAATTATTATCAAACTACTTTTATTTTACAAAACACACCCACTCCTTATGCCATGAGTTACTTACAGATGAATATATTATCGTTTTCGTTTAAATTCTAATGGTGAAATTAGTACACGTACATATTTAACACTAAAAGATGATGGCGTTTTTAGACTGTTTTTAGCTGGAACAACTTTTCTTGGCTGTTTGTATGAACATTTCAACCGGCCACAGTGCGGCGCTCCTTGGACAAAAAGAAAATAAATTATATTCAATTTTAACGAAATTAACGGCTTTTTTATATAGCCTAACAATCAAATCAAAAGAAAAAGACAATTTTTGTTGTTTGTGTATAACGGTACTATCAGAAAATCTTAGAGAACTTCACTGAGAAAACAAATAATAAATAGCAGGTTAGTTGATCTGATTTGGTGATGAGAAAAGGTAGTTAGTTTTATTAAGTGATTTAAATTTAAAACAAAAAACAATGTCGAATATTGAACAAGGTATGTTATCCTATTATATTTACTGTTTTGAAGGTCAATTGAACGAATTAAATGTTGATTTTTTTATTAATTTCCAAAGTGATCATTTATTTTACTTTTTTTTTAAATGCCTAACTTTAAAAGGCCATACGAAAATTTCGGCTCAAAACATCCTGTAATTTTTATCGAAATGCATAGTTTATACAATTGGCTTTATACTGTTATATAAATTTTCTGCTACAAACTGCTACCCTAATTTGGTGAATTATTTTACAGTTCAAGGTCGTGTGATACAAAATTGTGATCTGATCGATGTTTGGATAAAAAGTGATCCTGGTTTAAAAATGGTGAATGTGATCCAAAAAATTAAATATTTGTCAAATAAAACTAATTGTTCAAAAGCATTAAATTCAAAAATTAAATATATTGGTAAGATGTTTGACCTTTCAATGTCAAAGAAATGGAAAAATTGTTCAAGAAATCGAATACTGTTGTCTAAGCGTCACTCCCTGTGGTTGAGCAAATCATTTATTTTACCTGAGGAATCAGAAAACTCAAACAATATACCATCAACATCAAACTCAGCTTCAACAAGTACAGGCCCTCAGTACCGTGGTAGACCTTTGACAACATTTGCACAAGCATCTTTGAAATCAAAAAAACGCAGAGTACAGGACCTAATTAATTCCCGATCCGAGGAAGAACTTAGTTTTGCAGCTAGTCTAGCAAGAAAATCAAATCCACCAAACTCGCAACATTCATTGGCTGATCATCAAGTTCTTGGACTTTATTTTGACCTTAATCTCTCTGAAAGAAAATACATTATTTTAAGAAAATTTTTAAATTCTAGGGAGTCAAATTATTTTCCATCTGTAAAGAAACTTAGACAAGCTAGGCAGCTTTTTTTACCATCAAATATTATTGTTACGGAAATATCTGCGGAAGTAGGTTTGCAAGAGTTATTGGACATTACCCTTAAAAATATCTTAAAAATTACTGATGTTAATATTTTTGAAGATACTGAAGCTAAACTTATTTGTAAGTGGGGCTTTGATGGAAGTGCTGGGCACAGCCTTTATAAACAAAAATTTTCACAAAATATTTCACAGACTGATGAATATATGTTTTTGGTAGCATTGGTGCCTCTTAAACTAGTTGACAAAAATAGCAGTATTTTATGGATTAATCCCCGACCTTCTTCTACACTATTTTGCAGGCCCATTAAGTTTTTGTTCGTCAAGGAAACTCAGATTCTTGTAAGGGAGCAGGAAACATTGTTGAAAAACGCTATCAACGAACTTGTTACAATTCAGGTTAATGTAGAAGGTAAGATTGTGCAAGCAAAATACGAATTGCATTTTACAATGCTTGACGGAAGTGTAAGTAATGTTTTATCCAACACTAATTGTGCAGCTAAATGCTACATATGTGGGGCCAAACCAAAGGAAATGAATATGTCAAATGTTATTGAGAAACCTCTTCAGACTGAGAACTACCGGTTTGGCTTGTCCACTTTGCATTCTTGGATTCGATTCTTTGAATGCCTTCTTCACATTTCATATCGTTTGCCACTCAAAACGTGGCAAGTAAGAGGACCTGAAAATAAAAAGAAATTTGAAGAAAACAAAAAACGGATTCAAGATCAATTTAAAATTCGTTTAGGGCTCTTAGTGGACAAGCCAAAACCGGGCTTTGGTTCTACAAATGACGGCAACACTGCTAGGAGGTTTTTCAGTAACGTCGAAATCACTTCCGAAATAACCGGCTTGGATTTGAATTTAATCAAAAAGTTTCATTTAGTCTTAAGAGTGCTATCTTCAGGTTATAAAATCAATATTGTTTCATTTAGGGTTTTGCTTCGGGATACATTCAACCTCTATATAAGTTTATATAATTGGTTCTATATGCCAAGTAGCGTCCATAAAATTCTTGTTCACGGTTGTGAAGTTATAGACTGTTTCGAACTACCAATAGGTGCTATGTCAGAAGAAGCCTTGGAAGCACGCCATAAGGAAGTTCGGAACAATAGATTATATCACACAAGGAAGATGACTATAGGGAACAAACAAATATAGACTTGATGAATGTTTTATTGCTTACATCTGACCCTTTGATATCAAGTAATAGAAATGTTTATAGACATAAATCGACTAACGATATTTCAGAGATACGTATTTATCTACAAGATATCAACGTCCAAAATAATACAGTTTCGTTTGAAGAAATTAATTCAATTATTAACGAAGAAGAAGAATGCGACAATGTTAGCTCAAGTTCCTAATTATACTAGATTTTTGGCATTTTTGTTATTTGTTTAGTCTAAACTTGTTTTTTATTTTGTTAAATACTTTTATAAACCAACTATGTACATATAAATAAAAAAATATTTGAATAAATTGAAGAAAACTATTTTTGTCCAAAAATCATTCATTTGGCCGCACTGTGGCGGCGGTCAATATCTAGTACGTCAATGGTAGTTGTGTTCTTTGAATTTTACCAATTTTACTCAGGGTCGACCCAGGTTTTCTTGACAGCCCCAAGATCTGTGAAAAAAAACTGGGGTTTTTGGTTCTCAAAAAACGCTCAATGGTAGGTTTTGTGTTGTTGACAAAAAGAAAGAAACAAAAAATATTTGTTTCCGAAATTTAAAACTTGAAATTTGTTGCTTTTGGTACATTCCAAAACATGAAACAATTATACTTTGTTTTATTTGTATGTTTTCTATTTATTTTCATTAAAATAAATCTATAATTTCTTTTCTTTGCATTGCAAAAGCAAAATAAAATATTCAATTGTCAACATATGTTTGACAACACACATGTCAATTTGTTTACCTCAACTCGACCCAGCAAAATACCTAGATCTACTTCAGGGCGGGTTGAGGGCGACCCCAGGTCTCAAAAAACAGAATTTGTTACCCAGGGCGAGTTGAGGTTTTTCAAAAACCGCTTTGGGGCGACTTCAGGGCGACCACAGGGCTCAACGAACACAACGAGTTACTGAAAGGGTCACTACAACATTTCGACATATTGAGCTCCATTTTGTTAGTACGACACCATTAAACTACATTGTTTAGGTCACTTTGCAACCAGTTCGCTTCACTTTCATTTTTAAAATATAAATACAATTTAGCATCGTCAGCGAACATTTGGATATTTTATCGGACAATGCACATATCATTAATAAATAACAAAAACAGCGGGGGTCCCAAATGACTCCCTTGAGGAACTTTGGAAAACACATTTATTTGTTTTGAAACAGCACGAATTGATTTCTATCTGATAAATAGAATTCTTACCAATTTAAAACCCAGATAGGTAGTCCTATGAATTTAAGTTTTCGCAGTAGAATGGAATGATTGACATGTTCGAAGGTTTTTTGAAAAATCCAAATAAATAGTATCAATTTGGTATCCTACTTGATTTTTATTTACATCGGAGCAAAATTCCATTAAATTTGTAGCCGTTGATTTTCCTTGAGTGAATCCATGCTAATAAGGACAAATGATTTGTTTCCAATTATTTTTTATGGTATTGAATACAATTTTCTTAAACATTTTAGGAATGCAAGACAATTTAACAATTCCTCTATAATTTTCTATATTACATTTTAATTTCCTTTTTTATGGAAGGGTAAAATATACGAACTTTTTCATTGTGACGGAAAAACTGCACTTTTCAACGATAAATTAAATAAATAACATAAAGGACGTACTAGGATATTTACGAATTGCTTTACAACACAAGATGGAATTTCGTCAGTTCCATAGAACATAGAGTTTTCAGTCTTAAAATATAGTCTTAGCACAGTTTCGTTGATTACCGGAGGGGGAAAGCCTAGTTGCGGAAAGTATTGCACATTTTCTTTCAGAGTATCATAGCTAATAGTATCATAGGAATCAGGTTTTGTACAAACTTGTTGGAAAAAGTCCGAAAATATATCACAGATTAGTGGACAAGCCAAAACCGGGCTTTGGTTCTACAAATGACGGCAACACTGCTAGGAGGTTTTTCAGTAACGTCGAAATCACTTCCGAAATAACCGGCTTGGATTTGAATTTAATCAAAAAGTTTCATTTAGTCTTAAGAGTGCTATCTTCAGGTTATAAAATCAATATTGTTTCATTTAGGGTTTTGCTTCGGGATACATTCAACCTCTATATAAGTTTATATAATTGGTTCTATATGCCAAGTAGCGTCCATAAAATTCTTGTTCACGGTTGTGAAGTTATAGACTGTTTCGAACTACCAATAGGTGCTATGTCAGAAGAAGCCTTGGAAGCACGCCATAAGGAAGTTCGGAACAATAGATTATATCACACAAGGAAGATGACTATAGGGAACAAACAAATATAGACTTGATGAATGTTTTATTGCTTACATCTGACCCTTTGATATCAAGTAATAGAAATGTTTATAGACATAAATCGACTAACGATATTTCAGAGATACGTATTTATCTACAAGATATCAACGTCCAAAATAATACAGTTTCGTTTGAAGAAATTAATTCAATTATTAACGAAGAAGAAGAATGCGACAATGTTAGCTCAAGTTCCTAATTATACTAGATTTTTGGCATTTTTGTTATTTGTTTAGTCTAAACTTGTTTTTTATTTTGTTAAATACTTTTATAAACCAACTATGTACATATAAATAAAAAAATATTTGAATAAATTGAAGAAAACTATTTTTGTCCAAAAATCATTCATTTGGCCGCACTGTGGCGGCGGTCAATATCTAGTACGTCAATGGTAGTTGTGTTCTTTGAATTTTACCAATTTTACTCAGGGTCGACCCAGGTTTTCTTGACAGCCCCAAGATCTGTAAAAAAAAACTGGGGTTTTTGGTTCTCAATGTTTTCTATTTATTTTCATTAAAATAAATCTATAATTTCTTTTCTTTGCATTGCAAAAGCAAAATAAAATATTCAATTGTCAACATATGTTTGACAACACACATGTCAATTTGTTTACCTCAACTCGACCCAGCAAAATACCTAGATCTACTTCAGGGCGGGTTGAGGGCGACCCCAGGTCTCAAAAAACAGAATTTGTTACCCAGGGCGAGTTGAGGTTTTTCAAAAACCGCTTTGGGGCGACTTCAGGGCGACCACAGGGCTCAACGAACACAACGAGTTACTGAAAGGGTCACTACAACATTTCGACATATTGAGCTCCATTTTGTTAGTACGACACCATTAAACTACATTGTTTAGGTCACTTTGCAACCAGTTCGCTTCACTTTCATTTTTAAAATATAAATACAATTTAGCATCGTCAGCGAACATTTGGATATTTTATCGGACAATGCACATATCATTAATAAATAACAAAAACAGCGGGGGTCCCAAATGACTCCCTTGAGGAACTTTGGAAAACACATTTATTTGTTTTGAAACAGCACGAATTGATTTCTATCTGATAAATAGAATTCTTACCAATTTAAAACCCAGATAGGTAGTCCTATGAATTTAAGTTTTCGCAGTAGAATGGAATGATTGACATGTTCGAAGGTTTTTTGAAAAATCCAAATAAATAGTATCAATTTGGTATCCTACTTGATTTTTATTTACATCGGAGCAAAATTCCATTAAATTTGTAGCCGTTGATTTTCCTTGAGTGAATCCATGCTAATAAGGACAAATGATTTGTTTCCAATTATTTTTTATGGTATTGAATACAATTTTCTTAAACATTTTAGGAATGCAAGACAATTTAACAATTCCTCTATAATTTTCTATATTACATTTTAATTTCCTTTTTTATGGAAGGGTAAAATATACGAACTTTTTCATTGTGACGGAAAAACTGCACTTTTCAACGATAAATTAAATAAATAACATAAAGGACGTACTAGGATATTTACGAATTGCTTTACAACACAAGATGGAATTTCGTCAGTTCCATAGAACATAGAGTTTTCAGTCTTAAAATATAGTCTTAGCACAGTTTCGTTGATTACCGGAGGGGGAAAGCCTAGTTGCGGAAAGTATTGCACATTTTCTTTCAGAGTATCATAGCTAATAGTATCATAGGAATCAGGTTTTGTACAAACTTGTTGGAAAAAGTCCGAAAATATATCACAGATTGAAGCAGTGTCATTGGTAGACTTATCACAGTAGTTCATAAGGTGACATGCTCACGGGGGCAGATGACCTAGAAACTCCTTGTCAGAAACAGAATGAAATAATTTCAATTTTGAATTCTGATGGTCTAGATAGAACAGTGTCTAAATAGAACAGTAACTATCTTTCTTTATTCGAAGAATCTATACAAACGGACATAAAGCTTACTGAATCTAATCTTACAAGCACGTTAGGTATTGCATGGAATACTCGTGCTGATGAGTTTAGTTTTTTGTACAAACCAAATCGGATATATTCACAGTATACAAAAAGATGTATTCTCTTACTTTCTTCGTCGCTTTTCCTAGGGTTTGCTTGGGTCCCATTATAACTAGAGAGAAGATAATCCTTCAACAGCTTTGGATAAAAAATTTTGATTGGGATGCGTCTATTTCACAAAACCTCGAAGACGAGTGATTCACTGATTCCCTTCGGAATGCATGAAGATTTGGTAATTCGTAGCGTAGGGCTGATTATAAATAGGTTGTATGTATGTACATGTATACTATTTCCATCGTAATTTTTAATAAATGAACCACCTTAATACATACTAGAATCTCCCCTTTCAACAAAACAGGCGTATAAATTTCCCATCAATTATAACCATATTTTTTTTTTTTTTTTGTAAAATTTGTAAATACACTAAATTGTGGGTAGGTATTCATGAACAAATTTACTATATTCTTTAACAACTACCATTGAAAAAACTTACCAAATTCTTTTATACGATTGAATTGATATGTATATTTTTTGCGTTTTTGATTTATTTCAATTCTGTTTTGAAAATTGATTATTTTTTATTAATCAATTTTAAAATTTAACAAAAAATCAAAGTTCTGATTTTCTATTAGGGGTGAGTGTATCAAATTATTCATTCAGGGCCAGTTGTACATTGTGGGTCAAGGGGCCCAACTATGTAACTCGATTCTACTTTTGATTCTATTCGCAAATCATTTCCGATTCTACTTTCAACTGGCACTATGTATAAAATGAGAATCGAATAAAATAAGTCCCAAAAATATCCCACAATATTTCCTATTTTCGAACGAGTCTCGCATTCTATTGACAGATGAATTAAAAAAGGAGTCAATAAACATTTTTTTTTTGTGAAACATTTTAAATTAAATCAAGTTTTTGAATGAAAATATTAACTTAAGTTGTTGAGTATTATAAGATTTTGTCCAATGGGAAGTAAATTGGAACAAGAAAAAACGCTATAAATGCAATACATTGTACTTTGTACAAAACACGGAGGTAGGTATAATGGTGCTTATCTCAAAAAGAATTATTAAAAATGCAAGTATAATAAAGCGATTACAGAGTGAAATGTTTTAGTTTCAGTTTTGCAATAAAAATAGCGCTTTTAGAAGATGAATTTATGTGTTGATCCTTGAATTTTTTTTTGTAAAAATCGGTGCGTTTCGTCATTGTGTTGGCCAAGAACATTGAATTGTGTTCGCACTTTAAAGTGAGTCCTTACGTTGAAAATGTATTATTGATTAGTTAAAAACAGTTAAATGAATATTAACAATTACAAAAAAATATGTTTTCATGCATATTGTATGCTTTCTTTTAATTTTAAAGGATTGCTCGCAAACACATTTGCATGCGAACAATATTATGCGAATTCGAATGGTTTTGACATCTACTTTCGAGTTAGGTAGTTCCAAATTTGCGAAAGGAAATTTTTTCATTCGACTTTCGTTTATTAGAGCGTTCTTATAGAATTACAGAGTTCGGATTTTGCGAATTCGATTATTTTAATTGTAGAATCGAGTTACATAGTTGGGCCCCAGTATGTACCTATATATCCCACCGATTTTGGCAGATTATCTATGGAAATCAGTTTAAAATTTCATCAGTTTAAAATTTTAAAAATTCTTGGTGCAAATTTTTAAACCACTGATTTCCATAGTTGTACAATCGTGGTTCAAGTTTTTAACCCACCGATGTTGACAGATTATTATCTATGGAAATCAGTGAGTTAAAAATTTGAATCACGTTGAACCACGATTGTACAACTGGCCCTAATCTGCCAAAATCGGTGTTCATAATTCAATGCTTGGAAAATAAAATGCACGACTGGGTCACACAAACTTGCTCTCGTAGCAAACTATGGAACTGCAAAAATTTAAATTTATTAAGTTCTGAAGAAAGGCAAATAATATAAAGAAATGGCATAGACGCGAGATCAAGTTTGGCGGTGCAAAATCGTATCGTCACCACCATGTGGTGCCCTCTGGATAGCCAAAAGGTGATCTAAAGACTGACCTATTTATAGCAAAAAGCAAAGTTAAAATATGTATTTGTGGCAATGAACAAAACAAATAGATTAAATACCCCAGGTGGCACTCCAGTAAAACTGGTAAATCCACTTTCTATGAAGATCGGTCTTACGGATTTTGGGGAGGACCAATTATTGCGTATAGATTCTGATAGACGGAGTAAAAAAACACAAAAATCTCCGTCAAGATCACATTGTTAAGGGTTAATCGACATATAACCCAAACAACCACAAATGATGTGAAAATCATTAAATAAGTAGGAGCCAATGACTATGAAAAGATTGACACTATCGACAATTTAGATCAAGAGAGTTCTAGAGAAACTTACAAAAAGTTCTAAGCTGAACATAAAAATTACTTTGATGAATGGCAAATCGAAATAAAAGCAAGAAAAAAACTTGAAGCCTTAGTCCAGAATCTCCAACAATAGGTTAAAAAACTCGAAGAGAAGGGCCTCTATTACGGTTGTCAAACATCAATACGATAATTGATGTTATTCAACAAAATTGATCCGTCGGTATTATCGTTGTCAATTATCAAAATTTTTGATAAACTGTGCCACTCAGATTTGAGATCTATTGTGAATAGTTTTATTGACTAACTTGGTATTATAGTTGTCAAAAATATTTGTGTTTATCAAATTTAAGTCAAACGCAAATTCGCTGTTGCTAAATTATTTCGTTTTTTTTTTGTAAGAAAACGCAGTGCATTGTTCACTTTTATATTTATTTATACAATATACAAATAATACTGTTCGGTTAACATATTTTTATTTAAATTCACTTGCATCGACTGTTTTTCTTTTTGTTGTTTGGTGTGAAAATAGGAGGTACATGTAGTTACATACATACATTGTATCTACATAATGCACATTTCCTTTGCAATGTTCCATTATTTCCACAAAAGGTTTCATCACTTTTTTACTTCACTTTTTTACAACACAAATACCTATAATAATAAAAAAGACCAGTGATATTTACTTTAGTTACTCGAAAATAAATTAAAACAATAAAAAAAAACGCAATCCAAACACAAATGAAAAGAATAGAAAACTGAAACGTCAAACAAAATGCCCGTTCACAAGAGAATTTTGTCATTCACAATAGATCAAAAATTTATCAAACGACAATCATAATACCGAAATTTTGTTTGATTGATAAATGATATCGTTTATCAAACAATTGATCTTTGACAGCCGTAATAAGAGTCAACAGCTCAGAAAAGTTCAAACAATCCTGTAACTGTATATCAAACTGATGAAGATGAACTTTTGATTGAAACCGAAAGTAAAAGAAAGAAGCGTAATGATAAGAAAAAAAAAGCCGAAGGTAGTCCTGAGACTGATTATAATAGTCACAAAAAATCTCCAACCGTAAATAAAAAGCAAGACTAAAAGAAAAGTTGTACTAGCTGGTGTGCGAGCAGAGGCAATAGAAAAATTGCGCCACCTCCAATTATGATCTCTGTTTTGACAGTTTTTGAGATCTAAAGAAAATAATTGAGAAAGTCACTAAGAAAGAGTGTAACTACACATCATACAACAAAGACAATTGTAAAGTCACTGTTGAAGATGCCGATGAGTATAGATCTGTCACTGAAGAACTAAGCAAACACGAAATTCAGTGGCACTCGTACGAGAACAAAGCTACAAGAGCGGTTAAAATAGTACCCCGAGGTCTCCATTCGTCATGTTCTGCTAGAGAAATAGTCGAAGACCTTGTTCAAAAAGGTTGTCAAGCCTTTGATGCAGTCAATCTTATTAAGAACTGACAATAAAGAAAGTCTCAAAAAGATCTATAATATTAGATCGATCATGGGCATAATTGTTAAAATTGAACCGCTGCGAAAACAGAAGATTGTTCCACAATGTAAACGTTGCCAAGCATTCGGTCATACTTAAAAGTACTGCAACCGCGAGTTTGCTTGTGTAAAGTGTGAGTGTGAAGGAAAACACGCAACGAAAATCTGTACAGTGAGCAAAGAACTCAAAGCAAAATATGTGAACTGTCAAGGTAATCATGCTGCTACTTATAGAGGAAGAGGATGCCCTGTTGCTAAAAAGTTCCAAGAATCCAAGGCAAAAATATAAGAAAAACCACGTCTGCTGGAAACGTTAGGAACCCAGCAAAAGCAAAACAAGCTGTGGAAAAAAAACCTCCTATTCCAGAATGAATGAAGAATGAAGAATTTTCCATAAAAGAAATGCTACAACTTATTCTTAAAATAATAGACGAACAGAATTCAACCATCAAACAGCTAAGCGAAGAAAACGCTCTTAATAAACAATGATGAACAGATCACTTAAAATTGCTACTTGGAATGCAAACGGTCTTTTACAACATGCATCCGAATTAAACATCGTTTTAGACATAGAGAACGTAGACATTTATCTGGTGTCTGAAACACACTTTGCCTCTGGATAATAAAATGCCAAGCTATACGTGCTATCATGCTCCGCACCCAGCTGACAAAGCTAGAGGTGGATCGGCAATACTCATTAAATAGTGCTTGGAAATAACTTTAATGTTGGTGGTGACTTCAATGCCAAACACACCCAATGGGGATCTAGGCTCATAAATAAAAAACGTAAACGGCTTTACCTAGCAGGTAGCAAACACAAATGCGAATTCCTCTGGAACGCCAACTTACTGGCCATCTAATCCCTACAAAATTCCAGACCTTATAGACTTTTTCGTGGCTAAAGGTATTAAACGAAATCATATAAGTATTGTAAGAAGTTACGAATTATCGTCAGATCATACTCCACCTATCTTATCACTGAATGAAGCTGAAATAAGAGACAAAAGTTATCCTAAGCCCTTGAATAAAAGAACAAATTGGGAGAAATTTCAAATTAAACTGAAAAGTTTTATTGACCTAAGATCCCTAATGGAAACATGTGAACAAATTGATCATGAAGTTGAACAATTTATAGCTGATGTGCAACAAACAAAAGAGAAACTGAAATAAAATATCCTGTAGAAATAACAGAATTGATTTTGGAAAAAAGAAGGGCACGACAAAAATGGCAAACTACGAGATTCCCGGGCGATAAGACAGTATTTAATCGACTAAATAATGAATAAAAAAAAGAATCTTTGAATTCAAAAATTATTCACTTAGTAGATTTCTAGCAAGTTTGACGACGGATGTCTTACACGCCAATATCGCTTATACCAATTATGGCAAAAGTTTTCGAAAAACTGCTCCTAAATAGGCTTAGCAAAATAATAGAGGAGCGAAGACTAATACCAAATCATCAGTTTGGATTAAGAAATAAACATTCCACGATAGACCAAGTTCATCGAATTACGAATGTTGTTGAAAAAGTACTTGAAAAAAAAAAGTATGTTCCGCTCTTTTTCTAGATGTTGCTCAAGCATTTGACAAGGCTTGGCATTTGGGACTTTAGTACAAACTGCACAGTACTATGAAATACTCAACTCATATTTAACCGACCGACTCTTTAGAGTACGGTACGAACAAGAGTATTCGGAACTTAAGAATATCGAAGCTGGTGTACCACAAGAAAGTGTCTGTATATACAAGGGATATTCCAGTGGGCAACAATGCGATCATGGCCAATTTTGCAGATGATACTGCGATATTAGTGTCTGATAAATGGGTTGTGAAGGCAACCGAAAAACTGCAATATGCAGTCGACAAAGTGAAAGGCTTGATGCAACAGTGGCGTATCAGATTAAATGAAACAAAATCCACGCATATGAACTTTACTAATAAAAAGATTAATCATGTTCTACTTTTTATTAATAGTAAAGTAGTACCTTACTCCAATACGGCCAAAAACCTTGGAATGACTTTTGATGCAAAGCTAAAACGAAAAGAGAACATAAAAAAAAACAGAGAAGAACGAAACATGAAATATAGAAAAAAAGTACTGGTTACTGGGAAGAACCTCTACTCTATCCATTGCAAACACATTAATGTTATATAGTAGGTAATAAAAACTGTTTGGACATATGCCATCCAACTCTGGGGTAGTACAAAGAAAACAAATGCTGACACCATCCAAACATTCCAAAACAAAGTCCTTCGTGGAATAGTAAACGCCCCATGGTATATAAGAAATAGCGATTTACATCGTGATCTCCAAATTGTTACAGAAGTGGTTAGAAAAACAGCGTGTGCTGTGTACTAAGCGACTGCTTAGTCACAACAACTCCGAAATGAAGACGGTCTTAAATGTACGTCGCAACACTCGGAGACTCAGAAGAACCCTGCCTAAGAGCTGATGGTCTAAAAGAGATGGGAAAGTATTAAAACTGTAAACTTCCTCCAATGCGATTTTAAATTAAGAAATAGAAATCATTTGTCGATCTTTCATAGATTGGTCATGATTCCAGGTGGTTTTAGTGCGGTAAAAGTCCCACACTACTTGATACCGAATATTATCAAGTGCCTTTTGAAGATTCCCACCTGTCGAAAGAAAAAAAAAGTTGTATCGTAGCTATCATTAGGTTGTTTAGGGAAAAATGTTGAATGCCATTTTGTGTTAAATAGCTCACTTTAATTCTATACCAAATTTAAATATAATCGGTGCAGCCGTTATAGCTGAATTTGTAAAAACCGTTAACTGCATTTTAAGCCGAAATGCAGTTATATTCAGACTACTGAATATATAACGTACAGCAAGTTTTATCAAAATCGTTAGAGCCATTTACGAGAAAATTTGTAAAATCTAGAACCGTTATATGGGAGGTACCCGAGCGAAAATTTTTGAACGATTTGGCATCATACTAGAACATATTTAGCATCATACTAGGTCACAAAATAATGGCGCAAATTTTTAAAGATCATATTTTGTAGGTAATAGCATTATACTAGTTAACATTTGAAAGCATCATACTATTTTTTGCTGCTTTTAATTATATTAACTCTCAGTAAAAAAAATGTATCTCTGCAGCATCCACAATTAATTTTTGTTGATCAAGCGATGTTGTTGTTTGATTTATGCAGTGTTTGTGTGTAAACTGGTTTTAAGAGAGAGAGAATGGGTTTTCTTTCTGAGAGATTTTGACGTGTTGTTAAAAACTTTAGTAATTTGCTAAAAAAATAATACAGGGGGATTGATACTTTTAACATAAGTAAGATACTACTGGGAATACAAATTTTCAAATTCAACAAAATACGTTAGTAAAATGTTAAATTCACTTTAGCACTGGCATTACGTTAGTAAAATAAAATAATTTATCAAATAAAAAAACAAAAAACAAAAAAAAAAATAATTGATGTATACCTACTTCCATTTAACAGAAAATTCTTCTCTTTTTGAAAATTTCTTAAATGAAAACCATTCAATAATAACACATTCCCAGTAAAAGCATGCCGGTAAGCATGAAAAAATGAAATAATGATCAGATATAACTGAAAAAAATTTGTGTAACTAAATGCTATAAATCAGACTTTTCTGAGTTTATTTGGTTTACAAAAAAAAATCTTCCGTATTTTCATCTTTTAGACCAAGTCATTAGAGGGTATAAATATAATTAAAAAGTCAAACTTATCGCCTATTGTTCAAATTTTTTTTATCATCGCGCTTTCTGCTCGGAAGGGCAGAACAACGTCTGCCGGGACAACTAGTTTCAAATATTACTACATATTCAAATTCTGATATTATCAACCTCCTATACTTGGAAATATCTTTCAAAAATGATACGAGTTTTCCAGTCATTTTCGTTCAAAAGCTTTATTAATTCTTGCATTGTCAAAGTTCTTTTTCCGCAATACTATATCCGTTGGGATGCAAAACTGGGATATATTATACTAATTAAATGAAAGCAGTCTTCTAAAACGAATTTAAAAATTATTGACACAAATACATCAATTAAAATTTAGGGCTAAAGAACAGGGCCGATTAAATATTTGTTTAAAGAATATGTACAATTTACAAAATATGTTTACAACAATCGTTTAAGCTTCGCTTTGCCGTCTGCCCGATTGACATCGTTTCTGAATTATAATCTTCAAATAATAGTTTGTTTAAAGTATATACAAAATTTTGGGTTCTAACATTTAAAGTTTTAGAATTTTCATTTACTATAACAATTTTAAAATGCTTCATTTATAATTTGATTACGATATGACATAGCAGTTCGATAATAATTATAGAGTTCATTAATGTTCGATTCGCAATTGAGTAAGGCCAGTACTTCTTCTTCCGATATAAAGTTGCTGTGCAAAAAATTCCTTCTTATTTCACATAAAACTGGACATTTTCCAATGAAATGTATGATGTCTTCTCGTTCTCTAAGATTACATAAGTTGCAATAGATTGGAAGATCATCTCGATGTGGTATAAAATATAGACTTATCAACTCTCCTCTCATTTTAAATAGAGCTGAAATGAGCCCCTGATTGTTTTCGGGGCGAAAGTAATTTAGTTCGCACAAGTTATGGTTAAGACGGCTGTAGATGGATCTGTGTACCGAAGAAGAAGCCACGTTTATACAGTCCGTTCTGCACTGTTCGTCCACCTTCGCAACAAGGTCTAAGAGAACATCTTTATGGAATCCTAAGTTTTCTTCCCGCAAACTGAAGTAGATACCGCAGTTACTCCCAAGTTCTTCTAGCTTTTCATACCAAACGTTTTTCTTTCTTATAGCATCCAATGCTAAAATTTTTGGAAGCCTGTTATCTGGCATGTTAAGTACTTTATTTATGTAGTCGACATGATACTTTAGCGATTTAATGAAGAGGGGTGAAAGGCCTGTCTCAAGTGTGATCATGTAGTTTGGAGTGTTATTGGGTAAACCACTTCGATAAGTTCTCTGTTGATGTGCCATTTCTCACTCCTCGCAATGCGACCGGACCCTTTTCGAAATATCATCACCTTTGTTTTGCTCAGATTCACGATTAAATTCCATAATCGGCAGTACTCTCCGAGCCGATTTATCATAAGTTGCAAAGTATCGGGATCGCAACCGATCAATTTAACAGGGCCGAATCGCGTCTTACGTGAACGGATGGGCGATCGAGCTCATGAAAATTACGGCACTCGTCAATCGATTGAACGTATCGGGATCGCAACCGACGTTAGATGACGGAACGTAAACTATAAAATTTGTTTGTGTCATTGTAGCAGATTAATGTTGAAAATTGTAACAGATGAATTTCCAAACGCACCCATATGTCATTTTGATTTCGTTGTTTTTGATTTTGATTTAATATTATTTGTTTCAAGTGATAATTGTTTGTTTTTTATACGAAAAAAACTAGATCTGAATTAAGTAGCCGAGTTTGGAAGATAAAAACATCTGAACTGGGGTTTAAATGTTTGTACAACTGACCCTTTGTAATTTTTTGAAGTAAACCTTTTTTGGTTTTAATAAAAATAAAACAAATTAAAAACCTAAATTTGATATGATTAATGTTGTGAAAAAATTGGTCTACGGAATAAAAGCAACCCGTTCTATTTAGGCGTAAGATAAAAAAAACAACTCTTGTAATTTG
The DNA here is from genome assembly GCA_951217065.1 of Baccha elongata. Taxonomy (NCBI): domain Eukaryota; kingdom Metazoa; phylum Arthropoda; class Insecta; order Diptera; family Syrphidae; genus Baccha; species Baccha elongata. The sequence continues at coordinate 207,246,973 of OX578272.1, forward strand.
AATACTATCAAACATTACCAAAAAAGTTCTAGAGAAAATGGAGGACAAAATCTCTCCATCTCATATTTTGTTTTTGTACCAAGCGAATAAACCTGTAGCAAGGAGAAATTTTTTTTTAATTTCCAAGTATACATTTGTCGCAAATAGATAAATATTATTATGCAGATTTTTTCGTTAAATGCTAACGTATATTTACTTAATCAAAATTGTATTTATTACTCAAATTTTTATTAAATAAGTGAAACTTTAATACCCACGGGTTAACTCCGGACTTGACATATGACATTTCGAGTTAACGTACACAGTCAAGCACTCGTTAACGTAAGACGCGATACAAAAAGGATGACTTAATCATTTATTAGGTGAGAATTTTTGCTGATCGCTTGATCGATAGAATAGAAATTTAAAAATGCCGTTATGCTATTTAATAAAAATCATTAGAGTAAATTTGAAGCAAATCGGTTCTCCTATTTCCAGATGCAGATGAGACATACAAACATACTTTTTTCTCTTTTTCATCTTTATGCCTTATGCTTATTGATTATATTCTCAATTTTGTTTACGAATGCTGAAATTGCTTATATTGCATAATAATCGCAAGTAACTATATAAAAAGTTACCTATTTATACATAATTCAACCTTGAGCAAGCAAAGAAGCTAACTCACAAGTTATTATTATCTCCTCCACTCAACAGAGTACGTGCTTCGTTTTATTCATACCAAACGATGGAGTAGGTACTCTTTCCTGAGGCGGTCCTCATCGAACATGAAGATGTTCCACCTTTGAGGAGCTACTCAAGGTTTTTATTCATACCAAATGGAGTACCTCCTTAATAAAGCCGAGTTTTGAGGAGGTACTCCGTTTTATTCATACCACACATTATAAACGGTTTTATTACCTCTCTGCTTTTGAAATTATGATGTTTTTGGGAACCTTTAGAAATTTGTGAGGCTTCTCTTGTATTTTCAGTTTACATTTTTCTTTAATCGTATTTTTTATTTTATTTTATGTTCAGCTACTTTATTAGCAAATTTTATGTTCAGCTACTTTATTAGCAAATTTCGATCTGGTAACGTGTTTCTTCTTTATGTCTATAATTCCATGAATATAATTCCACTCTCTCGGTCTTGCGTAAATTTTTGACTTTTGAGTAGACATAGAATTAACTGTCGAAGTTGAATATAAAATAAAAAATGGGCCATTAACTTTTAAAACCAAACCAATGCTTAAAATCAGAAACGTACTTGAGATTCTACATCGACTACATAATGTGATATATGAACACCGAAACAAATGAGATAGGTTTTGTAAGTTTCGTAGTCGCTGATTTTAGTTTATGTATGTAGTGTAATTTAAAATACATTTTTAAATAAATTTGTAGATGTGCGTGCATAAGAAATACAGTTTATTTATTAATTTAATTTCAATAGATAAACACTCAATCCAGTAGATAGTTTCAAAAATTAACCTGATTCAATCGCCTCCTTCCTTTTTCTCCTTTATTGCATCCTAAAATATGAAAAAAAAATCGTATTTTATATTAAATTTTCATAAGTTTAATAGATACTAGATAAGATACACATACAATAGAAAGCAAGAGCGATAAGGACAAAACAAAAAAAAAACACGAATGGGAGGGTGTATCTAAAAACAATAATAATATTGTTCAGACTGCCTAAGTAGATTGATTTCTATTTATTTTTTTTCTTTCATTTTGAAAATTGACATTGGTTAACTCAAGAATAATGACATGGAAATCCTGCCGTCTGCCTGATATGACATTTCAAAAATTATTAAAATTAATTAAAATAAGAATAGAATAAAATAAAATCGAATATAATTTAAAAATACAACAATTTTCAGCAAATGAATTTTTTTTATTAAAAACAAAATGAGAATTAACATAATAAATATAAGATAAATATAAATAATTAAAAAAATTAAAATAATTAAAAAAAGGTATTTATAATAAATATTTAACAGTATTGATAGGAACCATTAAACTAATTAATAAATTAAAGAAATTTTCAGTAAATTACATTTTTTAAATGAAAAACAAAATGAAAAATTAGTTTTATATAATTTAAATTACATTTTTTAAATGAAAAACAAAATGATAAATTAGTTTTATATAATAGATATGCATAGTGTAATATACCCTTTAAAACTGTAGTAACTGAGTGAAATTTTTAAGGAAAGCTATTGCGATAAGAGAGAGCGTGTTGACAGTATTTATAAAGGCTAAACCATCCTGCAGTCCCATTTAAAATTTCGTAAGGTCGTTTAGTAGGGAAAAAACTATCTTGAAAATACAATCGACGGATTTCTTGTAGTAATAGACAGATTGCAATGAAGTGATAGATATCTTCAACCTCTCTTCGATTACATAAACCACAAATAATCGGGAGATCGTTTCGATGTGGTATGAAGTTAAGGTTTAAAATTTCAACTCTGGCTCGAAAAATTGTACCAATCATTTCAGATGAGAATTCATTGTTAAAATAGTTGGCATTTGATAACAGATAGTGGTTTAAGTTCTTGTATATATTTCTGGAATTAGACGAAATTGCTTTGCAAATATTTTGGCTATACAGTTTTTCGTCCACCATTGCGACATTCGCTGACATTCGATTCTTCCAAGGAAACATAAGTTTCATGATATACAGCGAGATGGAATTGACGTTTGACTAACAACTTTTGTAAGTCGCGCCTTCAAACAGCTCTTCCTTTTTTATTTTAAAACAAAGTCGTTTTAGTATTAATTTACCATCTTAAATAATACAAATATTTCGAATAAATAGTGCTTGTGAAATTTTATATTTAATTGTACAAAGTTTGGAAAAAATCTGTGAAAATTCAAAGGTAAAATCCAATTTAACATCAAGAAACTATTTATATATGTATAGAAAACGTAGCTGAAATTTCACCCGAACCTAAACTGCCAAACAAAAGAATTTATATGTCTACAACAATTTCTAACATCGAAGTGGGTAAGATGTCTGTTGACGATCTTAAAGGTTTGATTCGTAAATCACTAAAAGAAGTTGCAACGAAGAAAGACATTTTGGAAATTACCAAGGAACTTGAATACCTTCGATCACAGAACGCAAAGCTTACCTGTCAAATTACAGAAGTACCCGAAAGATGTGACCTTCTCGAAAGGATAGATAGATAGAAATTTTATTCAAATTTTTTCAATTTTGTTGACATTGTTTGCTTCTTATTTGAATAAATTAGAGCATGGCATTGCTGCCGTCTGCCCGAGTGACAATACATAATTTACAATTTTGTAATTTTTAATACTAAGTTTTTTAAAGATTAAGTATAGTTTTAAGTACAAATTTATCTTTCTTAAACAAGAATTGGAATGTTGTTATAGACTTTTAGTTTAGTTAGAAAGGGAAATTGAATTGTTGTTCCGAAGGTCAAATGATTCCAGCATTGTTGTCCATCTCCCTAAGATTTCAGAAAAGAATCCGACTGATCTAGCTATTGAAACTTGTGCGGGTTTGATCAATTGCACGTCCCCAGATGATCTGGATATCAAAAAGCTTTGGGAAGTCCCAATTAGAAATACAAAAAGATCTCTTGTTGTTTTAGTTCTTGTAAATGGAAACATGGCCGAAGATATTTTGGAGGCGGTGACACGTTCGAGGAAGACGGGGATTACAAAACAGTGCTAGTAGATAGGATATTTCTGTCTGCCAGAAACCTTTAAATATCTTATGATGTGACCTTTGGTTTATCAACTTTTTGAATTAATAAGTGGGCCCACTTATTAATTCAAAAAGTTTTTAAATATTTTAGGCTATAATATATCAGGTTTAAAAAATAAATTAATTTTCCCACATTTTTTTGAATATTTAAATAAATTTGATATTATAATTTTAGTTGAAACATTTGTAGAACATGAAAAGGAAAATGACGTTGTTAAGTATTTAGAAAAATTTGCACTTAAATGGATTCCAGCCACTAGAGTACATAGATAGGGGGAATAGTATGTGGAATAAAAAATAATATGTACAGAACGAGTGCCCAATTTATAATTAAATCTAACCAAACACTAATAGAACTTTCCTTAAAGCAGAAAAAAGTTATATAATGCCAATCTACTTGAATTGCAACAACTGGCAATATGAATTCGACACCTTGAACGAATTGATGAACAACTTTAACGCCGATTTAATGCTAATTTGAGACTTTAGCGCTCGTATTGGAAAGTAATAAAATGAGATTTCACCCATTTTGAATTTGTATACCAATTTTAGTAAGGAAAGACAAACAAAAGATGTACTGCAAAACACAAATGGAAAACATTTAATACAATTTATAGAAAATTTTGGATTTTTTGTCTTAAATGGGACAACAGTAAGCGATAAAATGGGGCATATTTCTTTTGTTGGAGGACAAGGAAGTTCGCTCATAGATTATTGTCTGATGAAAGGTCATTGGTTGCAGGTTGTAATAGACTTTGAAATTCAACCAGAAAGTTTCTCGGTCCATCTACCTATTACTATTAGATGCAACTTTGCGTTAGTCTCACATAGCAATCAATTAAACTTACGAGAAGCTTTGAAGTGGAACGAAGGCTACCAATTACAATATAAAACAAAATTAAATAACGCACTCAGCGACAGATCGGGAATTACAAATGAAAATACCGAAAACTTTTTCAATACCATCCAGGAAGTTATTAAAGAAGCAGCTTTAAAGAAAACACCGAAACACAATCACTCAGAAACCAAGCCTTGGTTTGATAATGAGTGCAAAAGGCTTCGTAAGTTATATTTTCAAACTCTCAAGCTTTATAGACGCACAAACCCCCAAATTATTAAAAAAACACTACCTAGAGTACAATAAAAAATATAAAAATATCTGCGTTTTGAAAAAACAGCAGTACTTTGGTTATATTGCGAGAAAAATTGCAGACTCCAAATTTTTCTGGAAAACCGTCAAAGGAATAGCTGGTATAATTTTTTCACCTCGAGTTTTCATCAACAGTGACGTTTTTGCTTCACATTTCGAAGTTCTCCTCCGCAACGATGAATAACACAATGTCTTCCATTATGCAATGCCCCAGATGTTGAAATAATTAAAGCTTTGAAGTCAATGAAGAACAACAAGGCACCGGGATCGGATGGAATCGCTATTGAGTTTTATAAGTTCGCAACAGACAATTTTAAGTTGAAACTCTGTGAATTATATAACCAAATGTATGAAACAGCAAACGTACAAAGGAGTTTTAATGATGCAATTATCTTCCCTGTGTTGAAAAAAGGAAAAGATAGAAAACTATAGAGGAATATCTGTACTAAATTCTTCGAGGAAAATTTTCGCACATATTATGTACACTAGGTTGATCAAATGGATTGATGAAAACAACTGCTTTAGTGTCTATCAAGCTGGTTTTCGTCCTTGTTTCTCCACAATTGATCAAGTTTTTGTGATCACATCAATAGCGAAACATTTCATATCAAATAAAAAGAAACTAAATTGTTTATTTGTGGATTTCAAAGCTGCGTTTGATAAAGTCAACCGACAGGAATTGCTATACAAGCTTTCAAAGATTGGTCTATCTAGAAAGTTTATACAAATGTATGGTGGCCTTCCTTCGGAAACAAGAGCAGCCGTATTTGATGGGGAGACTACTTCTCACTTTTTCAAAAGTTCAACGGGCTTACCGCAAGCATGCATCTTAAATCCTATCATGTTTTCATTGTTTATGTGTAGAATACATACCAGGAAGTGCTCGCTTCGCCGACCAAACAATCAAACTGCTTTTGTACGCGGATGACCTTGTGCTACTTGCGGAATCCCTCGCGACATTGCAGTTAATGATTAATAATCTTGTAAGATATTGTGATTTATGGAAGTTGGAAGTAAACAAAAAGAAAACGAAGATCATGATATTTGGAAACAACCGAAGAAGATTAACAGAAAGATGGACTATCAACAACGAACCTCTGGAAGTAGTCGACGAATTTAAATACCTTGGTGTAACCTTTTCTGCCAATATGAGTTTTAAAACACACGTAAAGAAAAAATGTGCAGAAGCTAAAATTGCGATTAACGTGGTGTGGAAAAAATTCTTCTGTAATAAACAAGTATGCACCAGCAGTAAATACAAGGTGTTTAAAGGTTTCATCAATGCAAGCCTATGCTACGGAAAAGAAGTCTTTGGCATCGAACCCTCAGAAGACACAGAAAAGGTCCAAAGATATTTTTTTAAAAGGCTCTTTAAATTACCTATTACAATACCGAATTATGCCATCCATGTTAAATCAGGACTCCCGTATGTTTACACATCGAATCTAAAAGCCAGTTGCGAATACATTGTAAATGTTATGAAAATGAAAGACGAAAGAATCCAAAAACGGTGTTAAACACATTTGCTTACGAGAAGTTCTGGACCATTAAATTTATTAATATTGATTTCAGAGTCACAATTTTGAAAAAAAATTTCTTCTATCTGACAATCTTGATATATGGCAGGAATCCTTCAACAATCTGCTTGAACTGGTCAATGAAAAACTGTATCCCGAAGACTTGGAAAAAGCAACCACAAGTGGAACCCGTACAATATACAAGACTCTAGAACATCAATTGGGCAATAGGAATTATTTTAAAGACTCTCTTCCAATCACTAGCATTCGAACTATATTCCTTGCAAGAATCGAGATGCTTAACCTATATTTCATTCCTCATAGACGTGACCTACCTGGTAATTGTACCCTTTGCAACATGAATGTAAAGGAAGACACATTTCATTTTATTGCTATATGTCCTAAACTGCAAGAAATTCGAACATTACACTTTATTTCAATGAAATTAACAGAGGTTCTCAATACACTTAATGTATATAGTGGCTGGGGAAATCTTATTAATTACTGTAAACAAGCTTTGTACTATAGGAAGAGCTATATTTAATTTGTGAAAGTTTCAAATAAATTACAAAAATTAAATTTATAATTCAATATGTATGTATGTAAATTAAAATTGTCAATCTGGCAGACGGAATTCAATCCTATTGTTAAAAAACAAATAATGTTATACATACATTTTATATAAAAAAAATACAGCAAGCTGGTTCCATTCCTTAATTGCAAAAGGCTCAAGAGGAGTGAAACCAAAAACTTGCATACCATAACAATTAACGGTGGCAATAAAATAAAGCTTGTAACTTATTAAATTGCAGTTGCAATGTAAACGGGTTATTAGCAAACAACACCAAATCGTCAGCATAAAGTAAAACTTTTATAAGAAGTTTGGCAAAAAGCACCCCCCCCAGGAAGTAGGTCACAAATGTCCTCAATAAATAAAGCAAAAATCACTGAGGTACCCCTGCCGTTTTTTCGAACCATTCTAAAAGTGTGGTGCCATCCCAAACCGTGACATTGGATTGGAAGATTAAAGAAAAACTTTTAAGACAGTCCTAAGCATGATAGTTTATAAATTAAAGCTTGCCTATTAACTTTGTCAAATGCAGATTTGAAGTCAACAAAACACGTGTAAATTTTTTTATTTGTTTCAATAATTTTTTTGGCAATGCTAGTTAGGGCAAAGATTTGCCTAAGTAGTTAAAATACTAAAAGTCCTAACGTCTGGGAGTATAGCCGTAGGGGGAGAAAAAGTCAGGACTTTTATTATGGTAACTAGATAGATAGATTTGATTTTAGATATATTTGATCTATTTATCTGATACAATTTACATTGGTTATACATACATATATACAAAATATCCTTACTGATCAGACGGGTTTAAGCCAGTCTGCCCCATTGACATTAGCTTACAAGTAAATATAGGTTATCTTTAATATCTAATTAGTCCACAAACAATTTAGATTTAGATTTAGATTTATTCATTGAATGCATACACAGTAAGAAATACATCTTATAATATTAGTGTTATGCTAAAAAATACATTGTATAAAATAGTGTACAAGCTACTCGATAGATGATTTTATATAAATATAATTATCTTATTCTTTAAATTTGATTAATTTTATTTAGAGGAAATGACAAATTAATATACATACATACATGTTGTTTACAGATTTGATTAGTTCAGTACATTATTTAAAGATCAAATATAAAATTCATACACATATCTCAACTATTATGAAGAATTATTTGAAAATTAGGCACTTTGAAAATGACTTCGGAGTTCGAATCGAAACCTAGCTTCGCCACTTATCATTTTTAAATTTCTTGGGAGAAGATTCCACAGACGAATGGCGTTGACGAAAAATTGTTGTTCAGAGGTACGACAGGAAAACCGAGGGTGTAAAAGCACTAATGATCTGCTTGAAGAGCTGAACTGAATCCTATTAAATAAACTAGAAGATTGTTGTGTGTTGATAATGTTACAGAGCAGGAGTAGTGTCCTGTATCGAATAACATGATCGAAAGACAAGTTGTAAATTTGACGTGAGAAATCCGAAATACGATCAAAACGACGTAGACCAAAAATGTAGCGAGCTATGTTATTGAAGGCGACATTCAATTTTCTTCTACTATTGGCATCACAGTTGCAAAATACTTCGCAACCATATGTTAATATAGGAATTACAACTGTTTTGGCAATCATCATCCGGATGTTCAAGGGCGTAAAATGTTGTGAAGACCATAACATTCTGAGAACTCCATAGACCTTACCCACCGCCGCATTAATATGGCTGTCCCAAGTAAGCCTCCTATTGAACAACAAACCTAGAATACGCGCATTAGATGTGAATTCGATGGGTATGCCATTTAAAGAGATGCTTGGGAAATAATTAAGATTTAGTACTGTCTTACTGATAACAATACATTTCGACTTAATGGGATTAAGGAAAAGACCATTGTTCTGAGACCAGTTGAATATTTGCGCAAGGTCATGGTTGATAATATGTGCACCGTCTTCTATTAGACCAAGTGAACAACTATGAATCAACTGTACATCATCAGCAAACATTTGTATCGCACACCCCGAAATCTGAGTTGGAATTTCATTTATGTAAAGAGAGAAGAGGAGGGGGCCCAAAATAGAACCCTGGGGAACTCCTCTGACTGTAGGAAGGAATGTTGACATTTTATTGTTAGCCGATACCGATTGAACTCTATCTTGCAGGTATGTTCTCATTAAGTTAACCGCCAAGGGAGACAATCCAAATTTACTTGAAAGCTTCTGACATAATACGTGATGGTCCACTGTATCGAAGGCTTTTGAAAAGTCTAATAAAACTAAAAAAATTACAAGGTCATCATCTAAGGCTAATCTAATCTAATACAATAAAGGTAAAAAATATACAAGTGTTTTATTTAAAGTTAGATTTGTATGATTGATTGACTTTTTCAAAGTTCTTCATTTAATATTTTCAATCTATATGACATTGTTTTTCTATAAAAGTTATAAAGCTGGGTAATATCTCCTTCGCAATTAATGCCCCTATTATGGAACACAACTCAAATTAGTTGAGTTGTCATCAAGTCAACTAAACCACTGGACAACCAAACAAATTGTTCGTATTACACAAGACAACTAATTTCAGTTGTGTAAACCAAAAATGTTGCCGTCTTTTAAGTGTCGTTTCTGTCAAAGTCAGAATCAGCTGTCAAACATGAATTCATTAAACCAAGAGAAGAACGAAAAATAATAGAAACATTGTTTTATTAAACAAAGTAAATTGTTTAAACAACGGGAACTTCCTTTGATTTGTTTTTATGTGAAGAAAAAGCTTACAAAATAAAAAAAATAGCACACATGTTGAGCATAGAATTTTATAATTGTGTTTTTTTTTTTCAGTAAATAAAATAATGTACATCATGTAACTTGCTACCTAATGTATATATAAAAAACATAAGTAAAAAAGAAAAACTATTCAAAGTACTAAAATAAAGTGTTTGCCTTGACAGGTTTTTTATCAAATATTTGTTCAGCAACAAAACAATAAACAATCTATTCAAAATAACTACCTACCTACAAAGCAAAAACACAATTTTTAAAGCTTTTAAAAACTCTAAAGTAAAAAATTAAAATACTAATGGAAATAATCACATATTAGAATCTATTATATTATCTGTACTGTCAAATTATCTAAAATAAACTCCAATTAGTAGGTAGACAACTGCTTATAAGCAGTTAATAGATTTCGATTTTTAAGACAACTCAAATACAACTCCTCTTCCGTAATATGAAAAGACAACTGAAAAGACGAACATTTTATTGGTTGACAGCTGAATGACAACTGGCTGTCTTTTGACAGTCAACTAGTTGCGATCGATAATACAAAATATGAGAATGACAACTAAACCAAATATAAGAATGACAACTAAACCAGTTGAGTTGCCTTCCATAATAGGGGCATAAGAATTGCTAGCACTTCTTTTCACATCACTACCAAGAACATTTCTTCGCTTTTCTTCTCTCACTGTTAGATTACAAAGACTACAAATCAAAGGCAAATCTTTACGATGCGGAATAAAGTTTAGTCTTATCTTACTAGCTCTCCTCTCATTTTGAATATATGTATGTTAATGTAGCTGATATAAGTTTTTGACTATAGTTAGCATGGAAATAGTTTCTTTCGCAAAGATTGTGTAAATCCACTTCTCCACATCTCTGCAGTTTACTGTTCTCTAGTTTCTGCACATACATTTTAAGCTTTAAATTTAAATTTAAAGTTAAACAAAATTACCGGTGGACATTAGTTGACTGATCTTCGTTAGATACGGTTCTATAGTTTGTCATTAATTTCAATTTTTTTTATTTCGTTTCCTTTTTCCACTTTGTTAAATTTCATATACAGTTTCATTTTTTAAAAATTCTTTTTTAACTAACTTAAAAAGTAAGTCAAGTCTATAATTATTAGTCCAGTCAATGAAAAGCTTAAATGCTGTGATGTTACTTTTTTATTTTCCAGCTAGGTAGTTCAGCGGTTGTCCAGGGTTGCTCAAAGAAAGCAAACGAAAAACTTTGATTATATTTAGGGCTCAGCAACTTCTTCTCCAATTAAATAAAACTCAATTTTAATTTTAATTTTGTCAACGCGGAATAAATTATCTGCCTCAGAAGAGTGGAAGAGGTACAAATCTTCAAATAAACCTGCCCCGTAGGAGCACAATTGAATATAATATCTGCACCTTAAAGAGCACAGATGATATAAAAAAAATCTGTCCCAAAACTAGAGGAACACAATTAACCTAACCCTTTGCCCTTGAAAGAGCACAATTAATTATAAACAAAAGAATCTGTCCCCTAAGGAACACAAACAAACTAAATACCTATATACCAGCCCTTGCAAGAGCACAACGGATATAAATCAAAAATCAGTCCCCAAAGGAACACAAAATAATCCCTATTAGCCCTTAAAAAGAGCACAATTATAAATAAAAAGATCTGTCCCCAAAGGAACACAAATAAATACTACGGCAACTTCTTGCCTCAAAAAAATTCTCTAAGACTAAATTAAAGCCCATTAAATTTCCTACAATTTGTGTTATAATCAGGTTTTCCCAATTCTTAGCCGTTTCGGTGTTAAACGCATCGCAAAGGGGACGAACAACAAAAATATGTTTTTTTTTCCATATTTTTCTTCAAACATTCCGTAATATCAACTAAACTGTTAATCAGACAAAAATAATTTCTTTAAAGAAGTTATAGAGAAATAAATTTCCTTTAAGAATCTAACTCTTGAAATTGGGTTGTTGAACGCATAGGACCAAAATCAATGAATTTGAAAAATGGAAAGTTATAAATACAAGTCAAAAATAATATGAGGCAATAATTAATCAAGGGGTTGTAGAGTGCGTTAGCAGGAACCTGAGTCTTTCCTTCAGAAACTTGGTCAGTATGATCCTGACATCTAGGAGGTGAGCCGCAGGGGGAGGGGTACGAAGTTACCTTATTTGGGCTATACGCTTATATCTCGGAAAGGGTAAGTTTAAGAAAAAAAATCTCCATAGATTTATTAAAGACCAAAAAATTCTATAATTTTTTTGCTTAAACCTTCATTTCATTTCCGAACCGTTTCCGAGCTACATGCATCGCAAAAAAAAATTAAAAAAAAAGTTTTTACCTCAAATTTTTCCATTTAATTTTGTTTTAATCTAAACGAAATTTCTATAAAAGGGTGGTTCAGTGCATTAAATTCCCTTAAAAAAATTTAATTTTTAAATTAGGTTATTGAGTGCATAAGACAAAAACAATCTTATTTCAAAAATTGAAAAAAAATATACGTACAATTTTTCATTTCTATGAACGTATTCCACTGTTCGAGTTGTTAAATTTCTGCGAACACCACTTTGTATTTTTACATTGAATAGAGCACACTGAAGTAGTATACTTGTTCAGGGAAGGCAAACGAATACATTCATGCAGACCTTTAATACACATACCTAAAAGTCCTTACATATTGTCTATCATCCATGTTTTCGATGTCAAAAAGCTATTTTATTTAAAATCATTAGCATTATAGTCGAGTCGGCAGATAGTTTTAGGTAGAAAAAAATCGGAGGTTCATGAAATTTTCAGATGTTGTTTTGGGATGGTTAAGATTTTCTCAAGTTTTGGACCTTGAAGACCCTGTGTTAAAGAGGGGGGGAAGGAAACTGCAAAATTTTCGGTTTTTCCATAACAACTTTTTTTTTTCTTACGTTCTACGGCAAAAGCGTTCAAATATGTTTTGTACAACAGGTTTGTATGTCACATCGTTAATAAGATATGGCGCTCCAAAAAATGGGGTAATTTTTTTTTCAAATTTTGTTAAAAAAAATTAAGAAAAATGCAAATTTTACCTTTTTTCGTCTCGTTTACCATTTTTGTCTTACGTTCAGGTATGTTTTGTACAGCGTTAAATTTGCTACAAAATTGACTGTGAAAGCTTGTTTGTATGTGACAAGGATTATCAACTCAGCGCTTTTACACTTAGGTGTAGAAACTTGTTTTTATTTAAGTTTGTTTTCTTTATCAGTTATTAAAATAGAATTTTATTATTATATATCATTCCTAAAATATTTTCTCTCAATAAAGAACATATGTATATAAATTTTGTTCAATTTATAATATCTAATAGGTTATCGGCCCAGACCATAACGAATAAATTAAATAACAAAAGCGAAGAAAATTAAAATTGGTACAAAATGTCTGTAGGCAATAATGCAATAAGGCCACTTACGTGTAAAAATTACGATACATGGGTAATACAAATCGAAGCAGTGATGACAAAATGCGGGACTTGGAAGCATGTAAGCAGGGCAGAAAAACCTAACGAAGATGATGCTAATTTCAATGTTAAGCTAGCAAAATGGTTGGAAAAAGATCATCATCATCATCGGCTCGACAACCGGGGTCCGGTCCTGGCCTCCTTCAACAAGTCTCTCCACCTATCCCGGTCTCGAGCCGACGCCATCCAGTTGCGCACCCCAAGGCTCCGGGCGTCCTGCTCTGCGCCATCTCTCCAGCGCAAGCATGGTCTACCACGCTGTCGTCTGCCATAGAATGTACCACAAAGAACTTTCCGAGCAGGTTCCTCTTCGCTCATACGAGCTAGGTGTCCTGCCCACCGCAGTCTACCGAGCCTAATTTTTGTCACGATATCTGCTTCAAGCTGGATTGCGTACAATTCATGATTGTACCGTCTCCGGAATCGTCCTTCCTCCCATATGGGGCCAACAATTCTCCTTAAGACTTTTCTCTCGAACGCGGCTAAGAGGTCAGAGTGCCTTTTGCTAAGCACCCAAGTCTCGGATCCATATGTGAGTACTGGCAGGACAATGGTCCTGTACAGCAGTAGTTTTGAAGTTATGGTGAGATTTCTGGATTTGAAGAGCTTTGACAGACTGTAGTAGGCTCTGTTGGATTTGAGAAGCCGCCCGCGTATTTCTTCTTCTATATTGTTATCGGCTGCTACTATTGACCCAAGGTATTTGAAGTGGTGCAATCCTTCGTGCTCCGCTACCTTGATTGTTTGACCAACTGTTCCTCTCGCATTCGACGCCACCATGTACTTTGTTTTACCTTCACTAATGTGCAGCCCCAGATTTTGTGCCGCCTGCTCGATCTGGATGAAGGAATCGTGTACAGCTTGCTCGGTTCTTCTTCGTTGATGTCGATGTCGTCTGCGTAAGCCAGTATCTGGCTGGACCTGTTGACGATGGTCCTTCTTGTTGTCGTGCCAGAGTCACGGATTGCTTTCTCCAACACCAGGTTGAAGAGGAGGCAGGCCAAACCATCCCCTTGTCGGAGTCCATTAAAGATGTTGATTGGTCTGGATAGCAATCCGGCTATTTGGTTGGTCATGGCCAACCTACATAGTTGGTCATGGTCAACCTACATAGTCGTGTCAATTTATTTGGGATGCCGAATTCTCTCATGGCTTTGTAAAGTTCTACCCTGGCTATGCTATCATAGGCGGCCTTAAAGTCTATAAACAGGTTGTATGTTGGGATGTTAAATTCTAGTTAAATTCTGATCAGTTGTTGATTTGCCTTGAATGAAACCACACTGATATTGTCCGATGATGGTTTTAGCGTTTGGGGTTATCCGGTCTTGTAGGATAGAGGAGAGTATCTTATAGGCGGTACTCAACAACGTGATAACTCTATAGTTGCTGCACTTTGTGACATCTCCTTTCTTTTGTATAAGGCATATTATACCTTTTTGCCAGTCTTCTGGCATTTCTTCATGCTCCGACTTGTGCCTCCACTTCTGCAGTGAGTTGACCATTTAGCAATTTATTTGGGATTCATTAAATTACACTTCCCATCGCTCCAGTATGCTTTGTGGATCGGTGATCAGATTTCCCTCTCCGTCCTTGCAGTATGTGCAGCGTGGTGTGTACTGCGTCATGTTTCGGACGGATTGGTAGAACTTCCGCGCCTGGTGCGGACCTCGCTCTCGGCTTTTTTCTATTTCACAGATTAAGTTCTTCTCCCAGGCTGATTTTTTCTGTCTGTGAAGCCGTTTTCTATTCTTCTGAGCTCTTTATATTCTTCTTCGCTTGCCCGCGTTCTATGAGATTGTTGCATTGCTCGGTACGCAACATTAGCTGTGTTCGCGTACTAAAATCAAACAGTTTTCATTTGTTTGCATACGTTTGCATTATCCCGAAAAGTGTTCGTGTACTGAGAGATGAACGAAAGAAAATAACAGTTATATTATTCTTTCGTTCATTTTTTTTCAAGTTTTGTCCCAGCGAAATTTCATCTGGTAAAAACTTATTCGGTGCCAAAAGTGAATGACGTTTACATGTCAACAAAAATTTCTAATAAAAAAAAAATTGAAATGTCTGATGAATTGGTTGTCGAGTGCTCGCCAAAAACTTATCAAAGGCTTCAAATTGGTAAGTTCTGCTTGATATACATAATTAAATAGATATTGAAGCTACCAAAAACTTCACATTGTTGTTTCAGATGATACTTACCGCAAAGAGGTGGCCAATCAACTCTGGAATGCCACAGATGGTGAAATTCCAACCACAAGTGGCACAAGTGGACAAAATGGCATAGCGGAAAATGAAGAAGACTTCATTGAAAACGATACCCAAGTCTACATATCAGAAAATGAAAATGACATGGAGGTGGAACAAACAAAAAATGTTTGGTTGGATGCTTCCACCAAATTGTTGTTGTCTCTGGTAGAGGAAAATCTTCCGAAAGTTGGCAAATCCATCAAATTTAAAACGAAGAAGAAGTTGTGGAAATTTGTCGCGGAAAAACTTGCCGCAGAGGGTTATTTTTTTTCCGTAAGCCAAGTGGAAGCAAAATATAGATCTCTGGAACGGCAGTATAAGAGAGTGAAGTCCCACAATTCGCAAACCGGACGAAATAGACGATCGTGTGCATTCGAATCGTAAGTTCCATATTTGATCAGCCTGAAGCATAGTTTTCTATTATATTCTTTTTCTTAATTTCAGTGAACTTGGTAATATCTTGGAAAAAAGAAGAGGAATGTTTCCAGAGTTTATTCTTGGGAACAACGAAAGCAGGACGAGGCAGGAACTGTTGTCACGAGCCAACTGTCGTGTGATGACCCTGGGAAGCCAACAAATATATCAATGAATTTTCTTTCCTCGTTGCAAATAGCTTGAAGAATAAAACTGATTTCTTTGTTCCTGTCACGATAATCGTCTTTGCACGTCTTGGGCGGATCAATAATTATGTGCGTACAATCAATGGCACCTATAAGATTCGAATTATCGTTTAATTATTGATTACATTTGGACGAATAAAGTATATGTACTTACCTATGACTTTGTTTAAATTCTTTTTAGATTTCAAGAAATCGCTTGTTTTCTTTTTTTCAGTTTCAGTTGGCCATTTAAAGACGTCCCTACTGAAGTTACTTATGAAATATGTCACTCTTTTTATTATTATGCTTGCTGTTGAGAGCGATAAGTCGAAACGATCACATAGATCTCTGAAACTGCATGCTTCATGGCCAGCAAACCAAAGAAACACTGCAATATGCTTACCAGCACTACAGCGTTTATCAGCTCGCAAGTTTTTATAGTCATCGGATTTTTCAAACTTAGCGCATAGAGATTCATAAAGCTCGCTATTGATTCGAAAATGTCCACGGAATTCTTTTTCCGTGTATGAAGGCACAACCATTTCAAAATAATTTTTTATGCAGTTCCTACGGTTTTTTTGAAGAAAAATCCTGGATATATAGGTGCCTATTTCTTCTTCATCACTAGAACTGCAAAGGTATTCATTTTCATCGTCGGTGTCGAAACATAATTCTTCAAATAAAACAGTTTTCAATATATTTTGATTCATTTTTAAGCTTTTTTATTTTTAAAACACAATTCAAAGTAAACAATTAACGTTTGAAATTGATTCGCACAAAAATTCAAATTTGACGTTTCTCAAGAATTTACACAAAAAGTGTTCGCCTACTTTTCGGTTTGTGAGAGAGGTTTTTCTCCCATTTGAGAAATTTTGACAGTTTTCATTTTTTTACGCAAAAAGTACACGAACAAAGCTATTCTTACGTTCAGTCGCTAGCTTGCATTCATCATCAAACCAGTCGTTCCGATTTCTACGACTGCTACCTAAGATGGAGTTGGCAGTACTAATGACAGTATTCTTAAGGCGTGTCCACTTCTCATCTACGCCCAGCATACTGGCTCCAGGACTTACTCTCCCTAAATCAAGTGATTCTAGAGCGAGTCCTAACGCATTACCAAAGGTGTTACTGGTTTGGAAGAAATTGCAAAGGCAAAATTAGATTTGATTATTGTCATTGAACCAAGTATGCTTCGTTTAGTGAAGGAACTAGACACGGCTTAAAGCGTATGGAATCGATTAAAATCGGAATTTGATTCTACAGGACCAGTGAAGAAGGCAACAGCTGAAACGTGTGGCAGCATACAAAATGCAAGAAGGTGACGATATCCGCAAGAACTTAATGGAATTCTTTGATGCAGTTTCGAAATTGAAGTGCATTGGTGTTGATATTCATGAAGAGTTGTTGTCGACTCTCTTATTAAATGGGCTTCCATAATGTTTTGAACTGTTTCGATTCACATAACAATTTACCAAAACCTGAAGTTCTGAGGGAAAAAAAAATTAGAGAAGAATGAATCTCAAATTCAAAGAAAGGTAGATGTTGATACAGAGGCATTGTATCCATTCCAGAATTAGTCAAAACTGGAACGAGGGATGCAAAATAAAAGGAAGTATAGTAATATAAATGAAAGTGATAAATCGTTCAAATACAAATGCTATAGATGTCATCAAATGGGTCACAAAGCGTCGGAGTGTACAGAAAACAATAGAACCTTCAAAAATTATTCAAGAGGCGAATCTCCAGCTAAAGTAGAGAGTAATTTCCACACAGCAGAAGCAGAAGATGAGGCTTTGGGAATAATGAAGAAAGGAAATGGTGGACGATGGTGCTCAGATAGTGGCTGCACATCTCATGTGTGTAATTATGAAAATTTATTTTTGTCGCTACTTTCAAATGTAAAAGAGAAACTTCCTTTGGCAAATTATTCTTCAGCCAAAGTCAATCCAAGAGGAACAGCTGGAATTATCGCTACAGACGGGAAGTCTGAAAGGTCAGTAAAACTTGAGAGCACGTTACTAGTTAAGAACTTAAGGAATAATCTACTGTCTGTTTCGAGAATAACTGATCACGATTGCGTGGAAATTATGGTGAAACCAAGATGATTGCTAACCGAGTTGGTCAACTGTATTATGTTCAAGAAGTGAAAGAACTGAAAATCTTGAAGTTTGGCACCGCCGAATGGGTAATTTGAATTACAAAGATCTATCAAGTTTGTCTCGAAAGAAATTAGTGACTCCATTACATATTAGTGATGATGGAGAGTTCAAATCATGTCAAGTTTGTATTCAAGGAAAAATGACGTCATTACTGTTTCCGAAAAAGTCACAGAGATGTGCAAACATTTTGGATTTAGTGCACACGGATCTCTGGGGAGTCATTTGGAAAATCGAAGTACTTTGTGACTTTTAATGATGACAGCAGCCGATGGTGCGAAGTTTTCTTCATAAAACAAAAGTGTGAACTGTTCGATGATTTCAAGGAATATAAAGCTGAGGTAGAGACGAAAACTGGTCTCAAAATTAAATGTTTAATGTCAGATAACGGAAAAGAATTTCGTAATCATGAATTTGACAATCTGTTGAAAAAAAAAAATGGGATAAGCAGGAGATTAACAGTACGACATACACTACACCAAACTTGTCGAAATGACCTGATGTATACTCATTCAGTCAGGACTTAGAAACCAGTTTTGAGCAGAAGCTCTTTCAGCGTCAAATTATCTGCGAAACAGGTGTCCTACGAGTAGCTTGGGCTATCAGACTAGTCCAGTCGGCAGGTAGGAAAAAAAGGCGTTTTCAGGAAAAAGGTCGGAGGTCCATGAAATTTTCAGATGTTGTTTCGGGATGGTTAACTAAGAATTTTTCAAGTTTTGGACCTTGAGGGCCCTGTGATTAGCTACCATTAGTTGTTCAAACATTTATAGATATATAGCGCCCCAAAAAAGGGGTAATTTTTCAAATGTTGCTAAAAAAATGAAGAAAAATACAAATTTTCACCTTTTTCGCCTCGTATACCGTCTTTATCTTACGTTCTATGCTAAGACTGTTAAGGTATGGTATGTTTTGTAGAACGTTAAATTTACTTCAATATTGACTATGAAAGTATGTTTGTATGTCACGTCGTTACCGAAATAGGGCGATCAAAAAAAAGGGTAATTTTTCAAATTTTGCATGCAAAATATTTTTTTTTCATATCAAAATTTGTAAAATTACACTTGTTTTGGAGCGCCATATCTCGGTAACGACGTACAAACATGCTTTCATAGTCAATATCGTATTTAACGCTCTACAAAACTATCTTATCAGTTTTACCGTAGAGTGTAAGATAAAAAAGGTATTAGATAAGAAAATTGGCATTTGAAAAATTATCCTTTTTTTGGAGCGCCATATCTTGGTAACAACGTAACATACAAACATGTTTGAACAATTAAAATTGTAGCAAATTTAACTCTCTACAAACACACCTTTTGCCGTAGATTGTAAGAAAAAAAAGTTATACGAGGAAAAACCGGAAAAAGCCCAAAATTTAGCAGTTTTACCCCTTGAAAAAATCTTAGTTAACCATCCCAAACAACAGCCGAAAATTTCATGGACTTCCTACCTTTTTCTCAAAAAAACTACTTGCCGACTGGACTATAAGCCATCTTAAGGTATTTGGAGCAAAAGCATTTGTGCTAGATAAAACTGCTGGCAAGGGAAAGTTTTAACCACGTTCAACTGAAAGTATCATGGTTGGATATTCTGAGGTATCAAAAGGCTACCGAGTTTGGATTCATGAAAAACGAAACGTAGTTGTCACAAGAGACGTAAAATTTATCGAAAATGAAATTGCAGATAGAAATGAAAATCCAGAATATGTTGTTATTCATGCTGAAAATACGGAAATCCAATCAACTTCAATGCAAACACCAACTCAAATACCAGAAAATGAACCTGAAGTAATAGCACCACGAAATCCTAGAAAATAAACCTATTGATCAGAATAAAGGAACCGGAAGAATATATCAAACCAGATCAAAAGTCAGCGCTAAACACAAGAACCCGAATAAAGGAGTTCAAAAAATGTACCAGACAAGATCAAAAATGCGTTCGACAGATGCAAAAGCAAACCAAAGTTTGAAGAACAACAAAAAGGGAAAAGAAATTCCAACTCCAAAGAAAAGCGAAAAGGACGAACAAATAGAAGAACCGGATGTTGAAATCTATTTATTAATGTGCACTAGTTAAAATTTAATAAATAAATTAATTGTTAACAACAATGTTCTACCATTTGGCGGCACGGCACGTTTCCTTTAAAGTATCAATAAAGAGAGTGAATTCTTGTTTTTGTATTTTCATTACTAATACATGAACATATGTGAAACTATTAGTTGAGAAAATTACACATACTTATAAATTTAAGTATAATTTTAATAATTTTACAGATAGTATGCACCGTAGAAATAATATTTCATTTATCTTTGCGTTAGCCCATTTTTACAAAAAATATCGGAACCTGTGTAATACTCGAAAATGCGGGTACCCGGTTAGTTACTTGGGTATGCGGGTAAGTTACGTTAATTTCTTTATTTTATGAAAAAAGTGATACAATATTTTTGTTTCAGAATACGAACATGGCGAAAATGCCATCTGCCGAATATGACATTGAAAATATATACATACAATAGAAATAAGAATGAACAAATAAAAACAATAAAAAGACTAAAATTAGTCGAATTAGATTTTATTAAGTGGTGTATTTATGAATGAAATTTAATTTTAAATGTTTTGTGGCCTTTACTCCAAGCATTGCGTTTCGCCATAGTTTACAATAGAAATGTAAATTCACCGAATTAACAATTTGAGAAATAAATAAATTAAGAATTAAATATTTCACAATTTTAATAATAAGCAACACAAAAGCTCAAGATTTTAAATAAATTAAATAGGTACCAAATACTTTGGTGATTCAAATTTCAATTTAAAAAACTCACTACAATTTTAATGATTTTTAGCATAAAGAACAAGTATTTTAGAACAATTTAACTAAATTTTTCTTTTAAAATTCACAACAATTTTAATGATTTGAAACATAAAAGCTTGTGTTTTTAAAGCACTTTAAAAACTTCAAAGATAAAAAGAATGTTTGAAACCTAAAAGTAGTGATTTTAAATTTTAAATTCTAGGATTCATGACTATTTTCAAATGATTTGCAACATAAAAGCTTGTGTTTTTGAGCAATTTAAAACAGAAAAGATAACAATATTAATGATTTGCAACATAAAAGTGTGTGTTTTGAATAATTTAAAAAAAAAACTTATATAACAATTTTAGATGATTTGAAGCATAAAATAGATATTTTAAGAACCGTAACTGACAGAAGATTATGAATGGTTTTAAAAGTGATTAGAAGCTATTGCGATAAGCCGTGGCATGGTTGCAAAATTTATATAAATTGAACCATTTAGTATTTCGTAGAGACTATTTAAAGACAAAAAACTTACTTGAAAATACAACCGTCTGATTTCTTGCAGGATAGGGCAAATAGCAATGAAGTGGTACACATTTTCTGATTCTCTTCTGTTACATAGGGTAAACCTGTTCAATGAGGTATGAAATTGAGATTAAAAATCTCAACCCTAGCTCTAAAAATAGTGCTTATGATTTGGGGAGAGTATTTGCAGCTAAAGTAATTTTCATCGGTATACATTTGGTGGTTAAACAGTCTGGAACTTGACGCTCAGGCCCTAATTAAATGTTGGTCGTATATTTGTTCATCGACTTTGGCTATGATTTTCCAATTGGAGACAATAGTTTCTAATAGCATCAGAGAAATATCGTGAAATAACGCTAGCTGATTCCATTCTCTAAAGGGGCAAGCATTGGACTGTAATAATCTTACCAATATTGCTTTATGTAGACTGTTTCCACTCCTTTCTATAACTTTAATTAAATAGTCTGTATGCGAGTATCAAGAGCCCTAGCACATGGGTTTAATAATCTAATTGAAAATAAGAGGCTATTTTAATGTTTTTCTGTCAAATAGAAATTTAATTTCTATCGCAAATTCCTGTTCGACTTTTAAGACAATTAAAAAAAAAAGCACAGAAAAAATGGAGAAAACCGGGAAACAAATCCGACCGACAACAAAATAACATACATATATTCATTAAAAATGAAAATTTGAAGAATTTTTTATTGAATTCTGTCTATCATGCATGTTTAAATTAAAATTATTACTATATTTCTTTGATTTGTCTGCAATTTAACCAAACAAATCCACATAAGTCATTTGTTTAAGCTATATATGTAGATATATTCAATATTGTTCGTTTTAAATTTAGTGTCTGTGAGGCATATTGAATTTTAAATGCAACAGGTATTGCACGACACTAGTTAGAAGGAGTAGAAAGATAGGAAAGAGTTGTTTTGGTACAATGGATAGAGATTTGTATTCTTCATTGCATACCTCATGGGCGACGTCCAGCATAAGCGCTGGGAGGTATGCTGCAAAGAAAAAAATGCTTTGTACTCAAGTGAGAATTGAATTGGCAACCTCTGGGTTAACAAGCGAGAACCTCATCCTGTAAAATAATGCAATCATTTCGGTATTGCAGTTGATTGAATAAAAAGATTTATTTTTGGGTACTTCGACTTCACCTGAGTACCACGACTTACTGCTTGAATTCTTTGAAGTCTTTTACATTCTTTTGACTGCTTGAAGTCTTTTTACTGCTTGATTTCAGTTTACTATACTAAGAACTTGAATTTAATAATCCTTTAAATATAGCCGGCATTATGTAAAATAAAATTAAAATAAATAATTTTTTTCGAAATAATTTTGAGCGGATTTGTGCCGTTTTTCTCCCTAGAAAATTCAATTGTAATCAAAATAAAATAGGTAATTAAATAAAATGGCAGAGATACATCAAAATATTGAATACACATGAAAAGAATAGGTACAAGGTTGAGGTAAGACTGTGGAAGAGGAACAACATAAAACCACCTACCTTGAAACGTTCTTCAAATAAGGAGAGCTCAGCCAGTAAATCAGTGATTGCATTCATGAAAGCTTCTTGAGGTGAATAATCAGGAGTTGTCTGTATTCTGATAACAAATTTATGTTCCAGAGGATGAGGTACTTTATATCCAGCAAAAAGAACATTGGGGTCCTTCAGCAACTGACTAACATTATTTTTAAGAAATTAATAGATCATACTGTCAATTGGGTACATTTCTTACTTTCTAATCATGTTTCCTAGAGTATGGTCTTCCTTATTCACGGTAAAAATAGCTGCATTTGTTACTTTAGTGTCCAATTCCTTAACAATTCTGTTAAACGAATTATTATTGTTATTATTTAAATTTAAATAAATCTACGCTTACTTTTTTTCACCTTCATAAAGTAGAAATGATTCAAAAGTTGGAGGAGCGTTCATTATAAATAAAGTTTGTTATATATAAAAAAAAAAATGCGAATAATATTAAACAGCTCTTTTTACGAATACCAGCGGACGAGCCGAATCTGTCAAACATTGACGTAGTATATATGGTTGAAATTTCCAAACAAACGCTGCCTTAAAATCACTGATCTCTATATATATTGAGATCAGTGGTCAAAATCGCATGTGTTAATAGGGAGTTTTACCATCTTGTCAAAGCTCACACTATGGTGAAGACAGATTGAAATATGTATCGCGCTTTTTTCAAACTGTCAAACTCAAGATCTTGGAGAAAACAATTTGGAAATAATTTTTAAATGCGGTATTCTTTTTTGTGTGAAATTTGTGATTTCCGTGGCTTAAAAATTTATTTTAATTAGCAAAACCAACAATTTTCACAATTTTCGCGCACAAATCTTTAAAATTCCCGCTTTTGTTTTCAATCAATTTTTCAACAATGATAAAAAAAAATCAGCTGTTCACCATACTGCTGTTTTTGACAATTATGTGAGAACGAGAAAGAGATATATCGTTGTTACCTAAAAAGCCCTATCATTGTATATACATTTATATAGTAATATCCATTGTATATAAACATAAATGTATATACAATGGTAATATCATGCTCAGATGCCTTAGCAACATTCACTCTACAACCATGCAGCGCTCCTATATTCCTCACGCAGTACTAACCCAATGGGGGAACGAGAACGCGTTATAATAATTTTTTATAAGTGGGAGGGATTGAAAGATTTTATTTTTTTTGACGTTTCTTCTTCGATTCTGAATAAAAAAAAGTGATGAATTTAGGAAATAGAAATATAAAACTGGTTCTTGCAAAGGAAAATAAAAAAAGGAACAGACAATTATTTATTTCTTCAAGAAACGTTTTTGAATGTATGCGTGAAATAAATATTTTACACAAAATGCAAGGTTGTGTGTTATTTTTCAGGATGTATGTCAGCTGAGTTTATTTTACAGGATATGCTAGACTGTGTGTGGGCAAAATAAAAGGCAAGTCAAGTGTAGGGATGAATTTGGTATATCCTGCAGGTGAAGATTCGAAAAAAAAATTAATAGGCACTTCTTATATAATCATAGATGGGTATGATTTTTTGCGACCAATTTGAAAACAAATAAATTGCAAGTTACAAATTAGGTCAGTGTGTATTTTATATGTAAGAAATATAAAAAGAATGTTTACCTGCATCGGTTAACATACCTATGTAGGTTTATGTTATTTTTTGTGTTTTATCGATAGGTAATAAAAATGATCAATTTATAACAATCATTAAATAACTAGAACGAATAGTTAGGTTTGGTCAAAATAAGAAATAGGTAGATAGGTAGGTATATTGTATGAAATATTGCAATGGTCTATCTTCACCTGTTG
This sequence comes from Baccha elongata, assembly GCA_951217065.1. Taxonomy (NCBI): domain Eukaryota; kingdom Metazoa; phylum Arthropoda; class Insecta; order Diptera; family Syrphidae; genus Baccha; species Baccha elongata. The sequence continues at coordinate 207,271,839 of OX578272.1, forward strand.
AGGCAGGAGAGCCAATTGAAAAAAAATATCGACTAAGAATTGAAATAAAATTATTAAAAATTAACCATATTTTTGGTTAATTTTTAATAATTTTGTTTCAATTCTAAATCGATGGCAATAAATTACATCTTGTTTTAAAGGTTAAACTTCATACTTTGATTTAATGTTTGATGCTAGTTGATTAACCGAATGGTTTTTAATAAATAACATTTCAAAGTCAATTTTAAAAAATAAAATTTTTTATTGCCTTAAAATTGAAAAAAGTTTTGCATTGAGTGCAATTTTTGTTACCAATGTTCAACGCTTTTACATCAAGGATACCTATGTCACATTTACGTTTTTTACGTATACCTATCACTGAAACGGTAAAAGATACTTCAAATATGTATGAGAACAAGTTGTAATTAGGTATAGGTAGGTAGTCAACACCTCTGAAACGGTGAAAGATACTTCAAATATGTATGAAAACAAGTTGTAAATAGGTATAGAGGTAGGTACTCAACATTTTTACAAAAAATGCCGTTAGACTTTTTTCCGTACAAAACATCGTTATAGATTTATAACGATTTTTAACGTAGAACATTCAAATACCTATGGACTTATACGATGACGTAGCCAAGCCAGCAGTATAATGGTAACGCGAGAAATCTCTTCTTTTATTTTTTTTTTTTTACTTGCGATTATAGGTACTCTAAGACAAGTTATCCATTCGTACAAAAAAAAAGTTTTTAGATAACAATCAAACATGACATTACGATGATTATGACTGTACTAATTGAGAACAATCTGAGAAAAGTTTTGAATGTCTCCAAGTTTGAATGCAGTTTTGTAGGGGGGTTGATTCTCAGTATAAAACTGAGTTTGCGGGAAATTTGGTCTGTGCAGCATCCGCCATCTTGAATTTAAAATTTTTTCGTGGTTTTGCGTTTTTCTATGTTTATGTGCTTTTTCTTGAAAAATCTATTAAATACTTTTCTTTGCAATTTGTGGTATCTACAAAACGGTTTATTATTATTATATTTTATATTATTTTTGTAGTGATAGTGTCTTAGAAGTTAACCAGATTTCACCTTTTTTTGAAAAAGTGCTTTTAGTATTTTCTTAATTTCTCAAAAACTAAGATACATTTTGGCATACGGTTTTCTGTTTTTGACTAAAAATTAATAAGAGCATTGAATTTTGAAAATAAAAATAATAGTTAATTACATAAAATTTTGAAAAAAATTAGTTTAAAAATTTTTTTTTTAGTTTTTTTTTCAAAATTTTGAGTTTGAAAATTAATTGTTTTAAAACTGTTCATTTAGGCAACTTAGTTTGAAAATAAAATAAAAGAGTAGTTTTCTGGCTTTCCAAAAAGATATAACAAGGCTTTGTAACATTCACCGTTGTTTTTAAATAGTCAAAGTCAATTTTTTAAGAAAATTGCCCCTCTCGCCTAAACGGGGGAAAATAGACCCCCCTCCCATACGATTTTTTTCTTGTCTTAAGCCCACCTACACGCTCAAGCTTTTTGGTGCACCTTAAACCATACGGTTCCGGATGATGAGGTCAAAAACCAACCGATATTAACGAAAAATACAAAACTTTTTTTGTAAAAAGATTATCTTTTCAAAAGTATTTAATAATTTTTTCCGAAAATCTTAAAATTATAATAATACAAAATAGTGTAAAACAATTAAAAAAGACTAAAGCTAATAGATTTGGTCAAAACAAACAAAAAATTGTATGTAATGGGGGGGTCTATCTCAACCCGTTTAGGCAGGAGAACCAATTTTAAGAAAAATCGTCTTAAGATGGAAACAAAATAATTAAAAAATAACCAATGGACATAAAATTATAAAATATAATTGGTTTTAAAGTTTAAGCTCCAATCTTAAATTAAATATTTATTTCAAGTTGATTTAAAGAATGGTTTTTGAGAAATAAAATTTTAAAGTCAAATTTTACAAAAAAAAAATTATTTTCATTCTTCAAATTGAATTTTTACAAAATTTTGCATTATTAAGTGGAATTTTTTTTACCAATATTCAACGCTCCTTTTAATTTCTAGTCGAATACTGAAAACTCGGTGTTGAAAAGTATCCTAGTTTTTGAAAATTAAAAATAAAATGACAGTTACTTATATTCCAAAAAACATATTTTCGGTGTTATTAACTTATGTTTGAACTTTCGTGTCAAATTTCAAATGATTTTTTTCATTTTTACATGCATACCATCAGTTTTTTTTATTTATTTAATAAGATTTCGCACAAATTTGATTTTTGTTGCATATTATGCAAATCACAGATGGCAATCATATGCCTATCTTGAAGGCTGAATGAAATGTAGTTGCAACGGTTTTTCAACGTATTTCATTTTTTGGTTAAGAAGTTACCTATGTATGTTCAAATAGGCGCGAAAAAAACACCTTGACTATGATCTTGACTCTGGAGCTTATGCTTTTTGATCAGTTTCAGTTGTAATTGACTGTGATTAAGTTGTGATTTAATTTGCAAATACCTTCTGTGTTAATTCATAGTTTGTGATAGCAAAAATAGTGTTGTGCATTGTGTAGTGTTTTTTTTAAAGCAATCACAAAGTGAGTTGTTGTGAAATGTTTGTAAGTTTTTGATTTTTTTTTTCGCATTTGACCAAAATGTAAGCAATTTAATTAAGCAATTCAAATTTCCTTTATTCCGGAATTAGCTAACAATGAAAAGTGATCCGTTACAGTAAGCTCATTACTCTCGCAATCACTCTAGAAACGTCTATATAATTTAATGAATTAGGTACCTAGGTACAACCCGCCCATAATATTATATTTAAAAGATAGTTAGTTGTTATTAACACTCATGCCAATTAAAAAAAAAGCAGCTACGAAGTTCTATTCAACAAATAAAATGGTTAAGCACTCTAATTGCTAATCAGGCAATGTAATTTTGTACTTTGCAATCTTATTTATCTTTCAGCATTTGGTACGAGAATCGTCCAATTTAGAACCGAGAAGGAAAAAGAAGAAAACCCTAGAGGAAAACATTGAGTGCCTAACGTCGTAAGAGATTTGGTAAACAAAAACTACAAAAGCAGAAACACCAGCGGCTCGCCTTGGAGAATTGTAGCTCATGAGCTCGCTGATGTTGATGAAGACATTTTTATTGATGCTAAATGCCGATCAAGCCGATCTGGAGAGCCTTCAAAGAAAAAATATGTGTGGTCGTGCTTTATCAAATGATTCTAGTTCGTCGACTGAAGAGCTTACTACTTTCAAGCATTCAAATAAATGAGAATTCTCTGAAGCTTTTAGATCCGCACTATCGGTGCAAAGTAACGATTCCAAAATTGATCAACAGTACAATTATTTAAGCATCTTTGATGAAGAAATCCCTTTTACACCATCACCTACGGCAAGTTCCAACCAATAATTTACTTTTGACACCAAGGAAACTGAAAATTTAAGTATTATGTTTTTGTACCTATGTTTAAATTTGTGTACCGAATTATTTTCTTGATTTTTAAATTCATTTAAAACAAATAAATAAAAGGAAATGTTCGCCACGTGCAACTACCTAAATTAGGTATATAAATTTGCTTTTAAAATAATTTATATCGGAACTTCATTTGGTTAGTGTCGTGGGTATCCTACCTATGCAACTCATTATTTAAAGAATTACCTACGGACAAAAATCTCGCTTTTATCGAAATCATTGGATTCCTTTTTAACTTTTTATCTTTTGAAAAAAATGGAAGTCGTTGAGATATAAGAACGAAATTCACATACAATCTTTGAAGCTCTTAAAGAATAGGTACCTAACAAAAATAAGAAAGTCAGTGAATATGAGTTTACAATCCAAATCAAATGTCGAAATTACTCTTTCAGTTATAATTGCACCCATCATGTACCCACAATAAAAATCAGAAGATTTATAATTTACCAATAGTTAAAAAAAATTAAATCAACTGCTATTCCTTTCCTACAAACGCCGCTTTGTACGTAAAATTCTATTCGATGTTTTTATGTTTCACAATATGCTTCCTAAAAACAAGAGAATATTCATTACTTTGTCTATGACATGTATATTACTGATCATGATATTGTAAACATTCTGCAGTTGCATATCAAAATATTTCTATCTACTAACACATTCACACTATTGCTCCAAATAAATTTCATGAACCACTAAACAAGTTTGAATTATTAAAGTGCTAAACTAAGCTAAAAAATGTAGAGATACAACTGTCGCCACTGCAAAGTGCTAAACAAAACATTGACGCAATCCAATGGCCTCATTGTAATAAATATTTCCTTCTACAGCATTTTTAATTCATAAAATCACTTACGAAACATAGTATCAGCAATTTGTGTACCCCAACACACAAATCACTTCTCGCCACACGATACATAATCCAACGGAAAACCTCCCCCAATCATTTGCTTTCTAAAAAATTCCGTTGCGATAGTGCATAGTTAAAAAATTATAAACTTACGTGTCCGCCTAGCTATTGGTTGGTTATTTTTTTTTTTGGACATTCACATGATAAAAAAAAAACTAAGATAACCCCTTGGGAGGTCAAGCGAACTCCGAAATTATAAAAAGCATTAATAAAAGATCGCCGGTTTTAGTGTTAAAAATTATTTTTTATTTTTTTTCAATTTTCTTCAAAAATGTATACATATTTCTTTGTAAAATGAGAATGCGACTAGGACATTTCCTTTTAACAGAAAAAAGTTGCAGAACATCCAGAAATGCCCCGAAGCACCCTTGGAACTTATAAAAACATATTTTTGTCAAACTTACAAACTAAATATAAAAAAACGAGAAACAATTTGTCATGACGCTGGAACTAGAGTTCGAAGAATCTTATAGAATATGTTGTTTCTTGAACTCCAGCATGAGATTCGTCATTTTTAAGTATAAATCTTTGATTACAATGGCTATATTTTCGGAGTTAAAGTCTAGAATTCATCATGACGTGCTAGTGCCTCACCAAAGTCAGTTGCTTGCGACCCAACGAACAAATCGTATTTGTCTAAGACTTCTTCTTTCGTCAGTTTCTGGTCTTCATTTTCATCGGCCTCGAAGAGCAAATGCTTCGCCTCACTTTCGGCGTGATCAAAATCTTTGGGAACAATCCATAAGCGGACTTCTTCTTTGTCCATGAACCCATCACCATCAGCATCACGGAACTTGGCAAATGTCTCTCGTTCTTGTGTGACCCAATCGGGTTCTACATCACCAGGTTCTGATGAGCGATACATATCTCCAATGTACTCGTCAACAGAGATCTTTCCATCCTTGTCTTTATCGATATCTTCAATGGTCTCGATAATCACAATGTCTCTCATAGTAGGATGATCTTCTGGATGCAGGAAAGCTGTGAATTCTTCTCTAGTTAGGTTATCATCATTATCTTGATCAGCAACGCCCCAACGACGACGGTCCCGAGCCAACATTCGTTTATAGGAGATTCCATGTTCCTCACGGTCCAACTCTTCCGGGTCCAACTCATCCAAAAATCCATAAACATTATGTCTGTAGATCTGCCAGTTGAATGAGCTTGCATTCTCGGGGTTATGTTGCTTCCACATACGTCCGACGTCCTCTTCAATATACCTTCAGTTCCTGTTTGGCAGCTGAAATTAAAAAATATTTATGTATGTAAATAGACAATTTTCTGTTTAATGCAAACTATAAAAGAACTTACCAGCACCAGAAATCTTGCCATCGATAGGATTGAGGACTTTTTCTGTAACCAAAAGGTGAGATTGTGTCATCGAGAATTCCTTCAAATGCACCGCCTGAAAAGAAAAGCAAAAAGAAACTGATGAGTTTAATTAAATCAAATGCAGTACATCGACCGACTAACAAACCGACCGCACGAACTTTACCCACTGACATCTTATGACTGACTGAATTTCTAAAACAAATTAAATATCTCTTTCGCACGATTAACACAAAAAAAAAATAACAATGTCTTCTTGTCGGTGGGCGCTTTTTTCCAGTGGCCTAAAGCAGAAATACCAGATTCAGATTCATGCCAATACTATAATTTTTATATACAATGGTGTTAATGAGCGAATCATTTGACTTAAGGGCCAACCATAATAGTCGTAAGCAAACGAAAGCTAATGTCATAGTTCTACGTCAAGTTTCCTTAAGTTCCGCCATTACCTTCAGTCGGCCATAATGGTCAAACGCACACGCAAGCCAATTTCACATGTATTCGGCTGGCTGTCAGATTTACGTACGTAAACTGCTCTCTGGAGCGCTCTTTACGTACGGAGGCAAAAGTGAACGAAAACTTGCCGAAACTGAGCAATCCGACATTATGTGCGCACTATACAAATTCCTTTTTCTCGCTAATTTCGTACGGCACCGTACGTACTAATTCTTCTATTATGGTTCTGCCTTTACTTGTACTAGATATGGACCGCCAGTCAGTTAAAATTTTCATACAAACAGCAGAGAACAGTTGTTCCAGCTAAAAAACAGTCTAAAAACGCCATCATCTTTTAGTGTTAAATACGTGTACTAATTTCGCCATTAGAATTTATATGAAAACGATAATATATTTATCTGTAATTAACTCATGGCATAAGGAGTGGATGTGTTTTGTAAAATAAAAGTCGTTTGATAACAATTTCCACAAATATTTCAATAGTAAATAATTAATTTAAAAAATCATATCACTGCTACGCAGATTCCCTGCTAGTAGTTGATGGCGCCCCTAGTTATGTTGGAATACGCGTGAAATTGGCTACTGGTGGTCCATACCTAATATGTCAATGGAGCGAATAGGGAATTTTACCATATTGTCAAAAAATAAATGACAGCTAGCACTACGCGGATAACAGTTTGAATTTATGTATCGTGCTTTTTTCAAACTGTCAAACTCAAAATCTTGTAAAAGGATTTCATAAATAATCTCTTTTTTCCTGTGAAATTTTTAGATTTAGGTGACTAAATGGTTTAATAAACACTAATATTGCCGCTATTGTTTTAAATCAATTTTTCAACAATGAAAAAAAAAATGTTCAGCTGTCATCCGCGTACTGCTGATTTTGACACTGCTCTGCGAACGAGTAAGAAATTTATCGTTGTTACCTAAAAAGCCCTATACCATAGAATAATAAATTAATAGAACATCAACTCAGGAGGCTCCACCAACTTTTGCCAACAAACTTTCAAAACTGCAGAGATTTAACTCTGTATGCGTGCCCGTGCATTTCAAATGGGACTGACAAATTCGGCTAGACTATACATTCTTACAATTTTGCATTTTGCTGTCCACACGTATTCATGTATAGAAAAGCGTGTGTAAAAATTGTTTTCTACGTGAGGAGACGGAGGATTACAATTTGATGACCTGTGCCCTTTACACACAGTCATTGAAGTACTAGATATGGACCGCTAGTAGCCAACTTCAACTGTCAACGCTTCGTCTTTACAGCGGTAAAGTATGGCGACAAAAAAATTAGAAAGACATATTCCCGAAAATAAAACAAAACTTTTGTTGATTTTGATGACAATCATGAGAAAGCAATTATCAATTACGATTTTGTTTGAAAAAAAACAAGAAAAGCCAAAAATCCATATAATATATCAGTGGTAATGAAATATTTAGTACACCATATTACCGCTGCAAGAATCGATCGTATTAGTATAAACAAGTTTCAGGCAGCGTTTGTATAGAAATATCAACCAACTGGCGAGCCATATAATACTACGACAATGCACTCAGTCATATGGCGTTGGCTGTAATGTACATTATGCTCCTTTCGTTGAGTTTCGTCAAACATGAGCTCCGTCAGAGGCTCTGCGATCTGAACCGCTCTTACGGGAAAAAAATTTAATTGCATTTTACCAAAAATAGACTACAAATTTGCATTAAATTATCTATTACATAAATAAATCAATAAATTTAATAATAAATTATGCATTTGTAACACAATTAAAAGAAACTATAAATAAGTGATTTTGTTTCACATGTTCATTATGTGCATTCATCATGTTTGTATAAAAATGACGCGTTTAATTTTGACAGTAGGTCATGGAGTGAATAGGAAATTTCACCATATTGTCAAAAAATAAATGACAGCTCACACTACTCGGATGACAGATTGAAATTATATATCGCGGTTTTTTCAAACTGTCAAACTCAAAATCTTGTAAAAGAATTTTGTAAATAATCTCTTTTTTCCTTTGAAATTTGAGATTTACGTGACTAAATGGTTTAATAAAACACTATTAACAATTGTCGCGCACAACATTAATATTACCGCTATTGTTTTAAATCCTTCGCAACGGCAGTCACCTTGTAGTGGTGCGAAGGCTTAAGTTTCAAAGACTCATCTGAACTGCTTTTTTAGGGCAACCTTAATCTGAAGGGATTTTGAGGAGTTACGAACCAAGTACTGCCCCCCTTATCCAGGGTGTTACGTGAACCGTGTCTATTGGATGGTTTGCAGCCAGGGGGTATACCGGCTGTATTATAACGAAACCTCTTTGACACCGGGCCACCTCAAAGAGTAATTTTAACCACACTATACTATGCGGAGCTCATTGACGTACTAGATATGGACCGCCAGTCGGTTCAAATTTTCATACAAACGGCCAAAAAATGTTGTTCCATCTAAAAGCGGCAAAAATAGGCCATCATCTTTTAGTGTTAAATACGTGTACTAATTTCGCTTTTAAAATTTAAATAAAACGTCGACTTTTTCAAATGCAAGTGACTCAATGTCATATAGAGTGGATTTGTTTTGTAAAATAAAACTAGTTTGATTACAATTTCCACCTTATTATATTAAACTTAAATGATTAATTAAAACAAGCGTAGCACTGCTACGCAGATTCCCTGCTAGTAGTTGATGGCGCCCCTAGTTATGTTGGAACACGCGTGAAGTTGGCTACTGGCGGTCCATATATCTAATACGTCAATAGCGGAGCTCTAGCACTAGCAATTTTCCATTTTCTCAAAAACCAGAAAACATAAAATCATTTTGTTTTCAGTTTATGATTTAAAATTAATTTGAGCAACGAATTCTATAAAAAAAAGTAGTATTTTATTTAACAGTTTTGAAAAATCACACTTCAAAGTTTTTTTTACCTTTTTTTTCGCAATTTTTGAGTTTAAAGTCCGTTTTTTCAAAGACAATAGGTTTCACTTGATTTAAAAAAACATCTAATAGAAAAAAGTATTTCCTTTAAAAAAAGATATAAAACTTAGTTGTAAGTTTTACCGTTATTTTTTAATATTTGTGTTAAATTTTTGGCACTGTTTTTATAAAATTGCCCCTTAAGCCCAAACGGAGGGAGATAGATCCCCCCCCACCTATAGTAAAAAATGCTTGTATTGATCTGTTCTACAGAAAACAGTTATCAATTCTTGGCGCCAAAGTTATCGTACTCGTGCCAAGTTTGAGATCCCGAATTCACATTTAGTAATTTTCCATTTTCTCAAAAACCAGAAAACATAAAATCATATTATTTTCGGTTTATGATTTAAAATTAATATGAGCAACGAATTTTATAAAAAAACAGTATTTTATTTTACAGTTTTGAAAAATCACACTTCAAAATTTTTTTTTTACCTTTTTTTTCGCAATTTTTGAGTTTCAAGTCCGTTTTTTTCAAAGACTATGCATAGGTTTCACTTGATTTAAAAAACATCTAATAGAAAAAAGTATTGGCTTTAAAAAAAGATATAAAACTTAGTTGTTAGTATTACCGTTATTTTTTAATATTTGTTTTAAATTTTTAGCACTGTTTTTATAAAATTGCCCCTCCCGCCCAAACGGAGGGAGATAGACCCCCCCACCCGTAGTAAAAAATGCTTGTATTGAACTGTTCTACAAAAAACCGTTATCAATTCTTGGCGCCAAAGTTATCGTACTCGTGCCATAATAATAATAATAATAATAATAATAATAATAATAATAATAATAATAATAATAATAATAATAATAATAATAATAATAATAATAATAATAATAATAATAATAATAATAATAATAATAATAATAATAATAATAATAATAATAATAATAATAATAATAATAATAATAATAATAATAATAATAATAATAATAATAATAATAATAATAATAATAATAATAATAATAATAATAATAATAATAATAATAATAATAATAATAATAATAATAATAATAATAATAATAATAATAATAATAATAATAATAATAATAATAATAATAATAATAATAATAATAATAATAATAATAATAATAATAATAATAATAATAATAATAATAATAATAATAATAATAATAATAATAATAATAATAATAATAATAATAATAATAATAATAATAATAATAATAATAATAATAATAATAATAATAATAATAATAATAATAATAATAATAATAATAATAATAATAATAATAATAATAATAATAATAATAATAATAATAATAATAATAATAATAATAATAATAATAATAATAATAATAATAATAATAATAATAATAATAATAATAATAATAATAATAATAATAATAATAATAATAATAATAATAATAATAATAATAATAATAATAATAATAATAATAATAATAATAATAATAATAATAATAATAATAATAATAATAATAATAATAATAATAATAATAATAATAATAATAATAATAATAATAATAATAATAATAATAATAATAATAATAATAATAATAATAATAATAATAATAATAATAATAATAATAATAATAATAATAATAATAATAATAATAATAATAATAATAATAATAATAATAATAATAATAATAATAATAATAATAATAATAATAATAATAATAATAATAATAATAATAATAATAATAATAATAATAATAATAATAATAATAATAATAATAATAATAATAATAATAATAATAATAATAATAATAATAATAATAATAATAATAATAATAATAATAATAATAATAATAATAATAATAATAATAATAATAATAATAATAATAATAATAATAATAATAATAATAATAATAATAATAATAATAATAATAATAATAATAATAATAATAATAATAATAATAATAATAATAATAATAATAATAATAATAATAATAATAATAATAATAATAATAATAATAATAATAATAATAATAATAATAATAATAATAATAATAATAATAATAATAATAATAATAATAATAATAATATTAATAATAATAATAATAATAATAATAATAATAATAATAATAATAATAATAATAATAATAATAATAATAATAATAATAATAATAATAATAATAATAATAATAATAATAATAATAATAATAATAATAATAATAATAATAATAATAATAATAATAATAATAATAATAATAAA
>OX578272.1:207283369-207456491 GCA_951217065.1 Baccha elongata
ATAATAATAATAATAATAATAATAATAATAATAATAATAATAATAATAATAATAATAATAATAATAATAATAATAATAATAATAATAATAATAATAATAATAATAATAATAATAATAATAATAATAATAATAATAATAATAATAATAATAATAATAATAATAATAATAATAATAATAATAATAATAATAATAATAATAATAATAATAATAATAATAATAATAATAATAATAATAATAATAATAATAATAATAATAATAATAATAATAATAATAATAATAATAATAATAATAATAATAATAATAATAATAATAATAATAATAATAATAATAATATAAAAAGCAACCAATTAAAAATAAACAATGGCATCCAGTGTAATTATTCAATCCACCCACAGCAAATTGGTTAAACTTTATGTGCTACGCCACACGTGATAAGGAGCATATACAACCTTATTTAAACAATTTGCTAAAATATCTAAAAATGGCATAAGTATGAGATAAAGTTGTGTGGTAGCTATTATAAAACCGTTGATTAGCAAAGACTTTAAAAGCTACCTTCTGTTAATTATCTAATCGAATGCTATATAAAAACTTAATGAAATCAGGTAAGCCGTTATCAATTTGTGGCCAAGTTTGTTAAAACTATTAACCCAAAATGTCCGTTATATGCACTTTTAGCAAAAAACCTGAAATTGAGCTATTTTATCAGTCCTCCATAACGTAAACAAAGTTTTATCAAAATCGTAAGAGCGAGATAATTTGAAAAAACTAGAACCGTAATACGGGAAGAACCCGTTATAGCCGGGCTGAAACAAAAATTCAAATCTGTCCTCAAAGGAATTACCAAAAAGTTTGAAGAAAATCCGTCCAGCAGTCTAGCTTAGTGAACAGACAACTGCATAATCCCACATTCGCAAATATAGTCTAGTCAACGAATTATTATAGACGGAAAAATCCAGGGCAGAAAAGCAAAGTATGCAGCTTTGTTTGGAAGGTATACATACTAAAAGTCCCCCGTTTCTTGGTTGGCCCAAAGGGTTGCAGGGGGCCTCGAATTTCCCATTTTTCAGTTTTTCACTTATATCTCAGAAAAAATATAAAAAATTAATAAAAAAAATTGAAGCTGACAAAATTTCCCACAAAAAGTGTCCGAGTAGTTTTTTCGTATCTTCAATAATTTCTAACATATAAGATATTAGCCTTAGAAGATAGCTAATATGTGAACGAAAATTCAACAAAAAATCGTTTTTGATTATTTTTTGCTTTGTTTTGACTAGCGAGGAGGTATAAATGCCAAGAGTCCCCGATCCTAGGGGTGCGGGGAGACTTTAAATTTCCCTTAATTCAGTTTTTTTTTTTTTTTTTAATTAAAGATGACAAAATTTCCCACAAAAAGTGTGCTTATAGTTTTTTCGAATCTTCAATCGTTTTTGAGATATAAGCCTGAGAAGATCGCTAATATGTGAACAAAAATTAAACAAAAAATAGTTTTTGTTGAATTTTTGTTCACATATTAGCGATCTTCTAAGACCCAGAAATTCAATGCGGGATTGTTCCAGGGTTAGATTAACCTGAAGTTAACACTGGTGAAAATACGTTTATCAGAGAGACTCCAAATCAACTCAGAGTTAACTCACCGATTTAGCTAAGTTAGCTCTGAGTTAACTCAAGATTTTCAACTGACTGAAAAACGTGTTTTCATCAGCGTCAACTCGAGCCCTCTTTTGAGTAGGCATTCGTTGACTGGACTTATAACCACAGACAGACGGACTGATGGCATGACGAAACCTACTTTTATATGATTCTCTATCATCAAAATGTCAGCTTTGATTGAAACTTCAAATATTTTCTTAGACGATACCAATGCTTCCCGTATTGAGCAAGTAAAAAAATTTAATTCTTCTATAAAAATGCCACTAGAACCACTTAACAACAAGTACTAAATACACAACTATTTAAGAATGATTCATTAAATTTCAACTGCTCTTGCAGCTTAGATCCACCTTTAGAAAGTACCTACTAAACAAAACACGACGTTTGGAGACAATCCGTGCTGTAGCTCGGTAAACATTCAACAGCACATCCATACAGACAAACTAACAGACGGCATGACGGATCCTAACTTTTTAGGCTTTCCTATTATCGTATCATCAGGTTTACGTTTGATTTAAACCTCGATTATTTTTCGCAAAACCAGTCTTTGTACTATTGGAAAAGTAAAAACTTAGGATTTTCTTTAAACAGTAGCAAAATAAATTGTGCCCAGCCTTGAGAGCAATACTGACACGATAGGATTTCATAGAATTTCTATCGAATTGATGATTTTTCTCATACATACATTAACGACATTAAACAGAAGTACATACATATGTATTAAAAGGAACACATAACAAAAACATTGAAGCTCAATTAGATTAGCAACAAAATTACAAAATACTATTGCTCTGGGTTCTGAGTAATAAAACCATAAGTTTAAAAATTTGTCTATAAAACGGTTGTTTTAGTTGGAATGCTTCATTTATTTTGATACCTGCTCCTGATTTTGGCATAATATTATACCTATGTTTCAATCAACAAAACTAGAACATTAATAGTGCACATTTATTTCATAACAACCAATAAGTAAGCTTTTGCATTTATGTATGCTTAAAATAATATTGCGATATACACACCTATTAAGGGTACAACAATATGGGGTGTAATACCAGAGTCATAGTCGTTTGTTACCAATAACCTTAGAAGAAACAGTAACGGTAAACGGGTGCAGGCTAATATTTCTGCCATCAAATCCAATCCAATAGGCGCATGTCCTTTGATGGGAAAATTAAATATATTTGAAATAAGTTGAAATCATATTATTGCTAGGAATGGAACTTTTCCTTGTGGGATAATTGGCACATGGCAAGTATGTGAATATTCCACATGTACACATAGAAAATACCAATTTGTTTTCAAAGGAAAAAGAACCCACATGGTGGATTGTTTCTTTTGTACTTGTGGAAGTTATATGTTTTACTCCTTCATATTCTGTTTTCAAGTAACTTTCCTCTGAAGGAAGATAACTCCATGCTTTTTTGTTTTCCTCATTACTATAAGCTGTCTGTCTAATTCTATGCCGTTGTTGATTTAAAATAACATTTTTAGTAATAAACTGAAATTCACGTGGTTCGGTTCGGTTTATCAGACGTATTTTCGATTTCTTTTTTGGTTTAACATGGTCGGTGCAAAAAAAAAAAACATTCTAATAGTTTCCATTATTTCATATTTGACGTTTGGACTAGCAGCAATTTAAGAAAAATGCCGAATGGAAAGCAAAATATTTTTAAAGCTTTCAAAATAAAATCAAAGTAAAAACAGTTTATACCTAGAAAGGACGCGCACAAATATTAAATTGCTATAATTGTGGTAATTTGTCTGATTTCTCCTTTTTTACTCCCATGGATGCTGATGAAAGACCAACTTTAGAAAATTGTTGCGTGAAGTTGTTTAAGATCTAGAAAATTAGGTGTTTATATTATATTAAAAGAAAAGACAAACTTTGACGACTGAAATAACATACTCAAATATGAGAATTGCAAAACATCTAACATCTACTATTGAAAGGTGATCACACTGCTTGAAGAAAAAGGAGAAATATACAGATGGTATGTAATTTAGACATGTACTTTGATTCATTTATTTTAAATATTTAAAACTGCCAATATTTTCAACCAAAGCCATAAAATACCATTTTATAATGATAAATTCACATTATCCTTAAGATTAAGTTAAATAACTTAAGATTAATTAAATAACAATTTAAGTTTAAAAATAATGATAAACTCGTTTCAAATAATTATATATATTTTATAACAGTTTGATTGGTATAAAGTGCACTAAAAATCTGAAGCTATAGTAGGTTAAGTTAAGACTAAAAAAAATCTTGTGGGGGGGATCTATTTCCCCCTTTTATGAGGGAGGTGCAATTTTTCGAAAAAAATCTCAAAACAGACAGCAAATTATTAAAAAAACAACGGTATACTTAAAATGTCATGCTATACCTCTTCGAAAAGCCTAAAATCTCTTCTTCTATTTTTTTAAATAAAGTTGTTTAAGTTTTTAAAAAATGAATTTTTAACTCAAAATTAAAAACCAAAAACCAAAAAATTTAAACGAATTTGTTTCAAAATTTGATGTATTTAAGTACAACTTTTTTTTTCAAAATTCAGTGCTGTCTTGATCTTTTTGAAAAAATTTAAAATTATAAAAAAACTTACGAGACTGAACTTTAATTTAATTTATCGAATAATAAAGGATTAACCTTCCTTGCAATATTTTAAAAACACTCAGAATGTAATTAGCACACAGTAACATGATGAATGCTATTGAACAAGTTTGTTTTATTGATAGTTCTATTTATATTGCATAAGTATTAAAATACCTAAATATATATATATATTGCCCAAATGGTACCAATTTCTAATGAAATTTGGTACTTTTAAAGACTGAGTTTGTAAATAATATATTTACATTATTCAATATATATATATATAGACATATATATATATACATATATATATATATATATATTATTAATTTACCTATATATATGTATGTATTCTGGGTGATTGGCATAGGGTGCACCAAAAATTTAAAGAAAAAAAGTTAGATTTAGACAAGAAAAAAATCGTGTGGGGGAGGGTCTATTTCCCACCGTTAAGGAGGGGAGAGCAATTTAAAAAAAAAATTACTTAAATTAGAAAAAAAAACTATTTCAAAACAAGTTAACAAAGCCAGAAATCGCTTCTTTTATTTTCTTTTTAAATAAAGTTGTTTTAGTCAATATTTCTCGAAAAATGTATTTTCAAACTTAAAATAAAAAAAAAAAATAATTAAAGTTTTCAAACTTATTTTTTTTCAAAATTTTATATAATTCAGTGTAAAATTCGGGGAGAGTACGATAACTTTGGCGCCAAGAATTGATAACCGTTTTTTGTAGAACAGTTCAATGCAAGCATTTTTTACTATGGGTGGGGGGTCTATCTCTCTCCGTTTGGGCGGGAGGGGCAATTTTATAAAAACAGTGCTAAAAATTTAAAACAAATATTAAAAAATAACGGTAATACTTACAACTAAGTTTTATATCTTTTTTTAAAGCCAATATTTTTTTCTATTAGATGTTTTTTAAATCAAGTGAAACCTATGCATAGTCTTTGAAAAAACAGACTTTAAACTCAAAAATTGCGAAAAAAAAGGTAAAAAAAACTTTGAAGTGTGATTTTTCAAAACTGTAAAATAAAATACTACTTTTTTTATAAAATTCGTTGCTCATATTAATTTTAAATTATAAACTGAAAATAATATGATTTTATGTTTTCTGGTTTTTGAGAAAATGGAAAATTACTAAGACTACTTTCTTATAAGAGTTTTCTTTTTATTTTGGTATACGGTGAATGTTGTACGTAGGTTCGTTTTTGTAATGATGCTTGGCATCTTTAAATGCAACAGAAACTTTGCATACACCCAACCTCGCATCCACCCCACCTCGCACCCCGCCCAAATCCTATAGTGTGTCCAAGCAGGGGGTTGCATACCTCACTGTTTATAAAACAAGTATCCAATAAAAAAGTTGTTTTAGTAATTTTCCATTTTCTCAAAAACCAGAAAACATAAAATCATTTGGTTTTCAGTTTATGATTTAAAACTAATATGAGCAACGAATTTTATAAAAAAAGTAGTATTTTATTTCATAGTTTTGAAAAATCACACTTCAAAGTTTTTTTTTACCTTTTTTTTGCAATTCTTGAGTTTAAAGTCCGTTTTTTCAAAGACTATGCATAGGTTTTACTTGATTTAAAAAACATCTAATAGAAAAAAACATTGGCTTTAAAAAAGATATAAAATTTAGTTGTAGGTATTACCGTTATTTTTTAATATTTGTTTTAAATTTTTAGCACTGTTTTTATAAAATTGCTCCTCCCGCCCAAACGGAGGGAGATAGACCCCCCACCCACAGTAAAAAATGCTTGTTTTTAACTAAGTTGTAAGTATTACCGTTGTTTTTTAATATTTTTTTTTAATTTTTAGCACTGTTTTTATAAAAATGCCCCTCCCGCCCAAACGGAGGGAGATAGACCCCCCCACCCATAGTAAAAAATGCCCTTATTGATCTGTTCTACAAAAAACAGTTATCAATTCTTGGCGCCAAAGTTACCGTACTCGTGCCTAAAATTCAATGCTCTCGTTAATTAATTAATAATAATTTAAAAAAAAAAATTAATTAAAGTTTTCAAACTTATTTTTTTTCAAAATTTTATATAATTAATTGTAAAATTCAATGCTCTTGTTAATTTTAAGTCAAAAACAGAAAACCGGATCAATGAGTTAGCGCTAACACACCATATACATAAATCTATATTTTAATTTATACATGTGTCACCCTGAAACGATGAAATAAAAACAAAATAAATTTAACTCACCGAATACTGCAGGTTAGCGAAGAATTGGTTTATAACATGAATTTAATGTAAATGTTCTTTCTCATAATTTTAGTACGATTTGATAAATAAAGAGAGAGAAATGATAGAGAAGAAAGGGAAATTATTATTCTATTTATAAATAAGAAAAATTATTAAACGGATAAGTTCTGAATCTGTGTGTTAGATAACTCTTGACTCGTAAGTACAGCAGCAGATAGGGGTTTTTTATTAATAGGGCCGAATATATACATATATTTATGTATACCGGGTTATTGGTTTAAGGTGCACCAAAATTTTAGAGCGAGTAGGTTAGGTAAAGAAAAGAAAAAAATCTTATGGGGGGCCATATCACTCTCGCCGCTTAGGGAGGGACAGTTCTCTAAAATAAAATGCACGAAGTTGCTCTTGTAGCAAACCCCGGGATTGAAAGAAAGTTCAATTTAATAAATTATGTTTCATAAGGAGAAAAATATCAGAAAATGGCCTAAACGTGAGACCAAGTTGTATGGTAGCTATTGTAACCCGTTTGTTTAAATGCCATTTTGTGTTAAATAATTAAATTAGCTTCCATACTAAATTTAAATGAAATCGGTTTAGCCGTTATCAATTTATGGACAACCGTTAACACCAAATCTCCGTTATATGCAAAAACCTGAAATGCAGTTATATTAACAGTAGTCTAAATGTAACGTACAAAAAGTTGGATCAAAATCTTTTGAGCCGTTTTTGAGAAAATTTTGAAAAACTAAAACCGTTATATGTGAGGTACCCGTTATAGCCGGGCTAAAATAAAAATTCGAATTTCTCCTCTAGGGAATCACCAAAAAGTGCTGTATACGAATTTTGAAGAAAATCCGTCGAACCGTTTAGGCTGTAGGTCGGTGCACAGACAACCGCATATACGCACATCCGTTGCCCCGCTTAGGGTATGTCCAGTCGTCTGGCAGGCGCACATTCGCACATCCGCACAGACAGACCAACGGACGGCATGACGTAACCTACTTTTTTGGGCTTCTCTAGTATCGTATGGTCAGGTTTGATTAAAACCTCACTTGCCCTATTGAGCAAGTAAAAATACTTAAAACGGAAAAAAATATAAAAAAACAACGGTTAAGCATGTTAGTAAATGCTTGTGCTATGCTCTACCTTTTTATAAGCCGAAACCTCTTCTTTATTTTTCTATGTAAACTAAGTTGTTTTAGTAAACAGTTTTTCAAAAATTAATTTTCAAACTTTTTGATTTTGATTAAAAAAAAATTAAACTCTTTCTTTTTTTTAATTTGGGGCATATTTTTGGATGTTTGAAAATATTTTTTTAAGTTTTTTTTAAGCTAAACCCGAGTTTTTGCTATTCATACAAAATTTAAGACCAACCTCGGGAAAAACTCTAACTTCAAACAAGACCGAACCCATGTTTAGGTTGTATTTAAGTCTGATAAACGTCAGAAGACAGAAATACATAGGTACACATATGAAATAATTTTTTGATAGTCGCTAGAGATTTTCTTTTTCGTGAAAATAATATGTTGGTAATATCCACTTTGCGAACAAAATAGATGAATAGAGATTAAATGGTAATAAAGCTACATATCTACCTACCTACAAAAAAGAATGCATATTATTCAGGGATTTCTTTGTGCGTTAGAATAATCGAGATGGAGAAACAATTTGCTGCGGCATTTTATCAGACATTAACATTATTCAATTTTCATTTTCCGAAAATCATGATCCATGGACAAGAAAAAGTTGTTTTTTTTCCCTCAGATCAACTTTTCTTGAATCTTGATTTGATAGCAATACTCACACGTATTTGCACACATCCTTAACAGATTTGATTCCTTCTGTCAGCCTTATTAATTATTTAATTGTGTTGTGTGGTTTTTTTTAATAGAGATTTTCAAAATAAAAATAAATATAACAATATTGGATATGAATTTTCTTGTGAATAGTGGCATTTGTGAATAAATAGTGAATTGTTAACATCGCATAAAATATACACAATACAATCACAAAAAAAGCAACTTCGTTGTTTCAACATCCATGGGAAGGAAAAAAGTCAAATTTTCCGATCAAATCTGAAAAAATCCAAGGAATTCGATATTAGACTCCAGTTCAGAACAACTCGAGTTTAAGTACAATTTTGGTTTTCAAAACTCAATGTTTTTATTAATTTTATGCAAAAAAAACAGAAAACCGAATTTCTAGATCTTTTTGAGGAAACATAACGAAAACAACATCTTCTAAGAAACACCAAAATGAAAAAAATTGTTTTTCTTACAAGAACTAATTTTTTTTGTAATTACGTGACTGGACTTTGAAAATTTTTCGATAGAAAATATGATTTTCTTTTTTTCATGCCTGCTTTTTTCTGAAGGTATAATAATTAAGGAGTTATGGCGTACAAAATTTTGATTTTATTTTTAAATTTGAACGGTATTTTTTCTTATTTATCGAAAAGTTTTCATTTTTTTGTTCGACAAGCAGTTCTTAAGTTGTTTCAGGAAAAGTGCTTTCCATTGGATGGGTATTCGGTTGCATTATGAAATAAATATTGTCGATTTTCAGGTGTTATCAATGAAAAAAAAACGTTAAATGTATTTATACCTAAACGTATATAATTATATATATATTTTTATTGTAGCCAAAATATCATGTGATTTTTTTCCTTACACCTATATTGCACAATTTACAGAGATTGATATACGCTACCTTACTACTTCCAATTTATGAGAGTTTTTTTTAACAATACATTTTGAGTTAGCGATGCAATTGAGAATTGAATTAGAAGCTACGATTAAAAAACATTAATTAAACAAAAAAAAATAATAATAACACTGGGTACATTGAATCCTGTAATAGAGTGTTCTGAGAGAAGGGGTGGTTTAACACAACAGTAAAAAAAGTAAAAAATAGGGGCAGGGTACGAAATCCCGACTGCCGAAATCCCGACTGGACAAAATCCCGACTGAGAATCACGACTGCCAAAATCCCGACTGACTAACTTCTTTTTTTTGGTAAGGCAATTTAAAACTGAATTTTTCGATACAAATTAATTGCAAAAATGTTTCATAATTTTATGTAGGTATCGTTTTTACCGGTTATTTTTCATATATTTAACTTGTTATCTGGGGTAGCACTTATGGTATTCAATATTTGTTCGTCAAAACCCTTTCTATAGTCAGTCCCGCTCACGCAACTTCGTTGCTCCGCTTAGGGTATGTCCAGTCGTCTGGCAGGCGCCTGAGTCCAATGTTTCCATATTCCACAGCACCTGGGTGGCCCGTTTTTCGGGTTTAAGTGATTTTAACTCCTGTAGTCAGTCCTGCTCACGCAACTTCGTTGCTCCGCTTGGGGTATGTCCAGTCGTCTGGCAAGCGCCTGAGTCCAAAGTTTCGAAATTCAACAGAACCTGGGTGGCCTGTTTCGCTTCCTATTTTCTCCTTTTCAATTCCTATTTAAAATAATTAGTGTAAAAGCAAAAAAAAAACGTACAAAAACGTGCTAAAAGTGCTGAAAATCGTGATTTTTTGTCCGTTCCAATCGGATTTCGTCAGTCAAGATTTTGGCAGTCGGGGTTTTGCCCCTATCCCGAAAAATGTATCTGAATGCAAATTTTCAAAATTTTTTTTTCGAAATTTATAATCGGAAGCAAAAGGAAGCTTATGTCATAATTCTACGTCAAGTTTCCTTAAGTACCGTCAATTTCTTGAGTCGACCATAATGGTCGGATGCAAACTCAAGCAAATTTCCCATGTATTTGGCTGGCTGGCAAATTTACGTAGGTACGTAAGCTGCGCAATGGAGCGCTCTTTACGTACGTAGGCGAAAGTGAACGAAAATTGAACGAACCTGAGCAATCCGACATTATGGGCGCACTATATAATTTGGTTGTATTCGGATGTCTTCGTACAATTCCGTACGCTCTGTTTCGACTATTATAATTGGACCTTAAATATTCACTAAAACAACTCTATTTAAAAAAAAATAAGAAAATAGATTTTTGATTATTTAATTATGAAAATACAGATATAAGACTATGTAAAAAGGTGCCCTGACACTCCATCTTTACCTTTTTAATAAGGTATATATGGATATAGTGTGTGGTCTCCCCACATCATATTCAGCGAATAGATACATCCTTACCTTTCAGGTTGATCTGAGGAAATTTATGAATTGCGCGGCACTGCCAGATGCCAAAGCGTCCACAGTATCTCAGGTATTCTACGAACAAATAGTAACCAATAGTCTTTTAACTGACAATGGTGCTAATTGTACTTTCAAGATATTTTTGGAAACCTGCAAATTACTTAGAATTGGAATAAAGACAAAGCACACTACAGCATACCACCCGTACTCTAATGGTTCCATAGAAAGGAGTTATCGGCCATTAGCTGAGTATCTAAGGGTTTTGTCGCTAACGATGAAAAGCATTGGGATCAGTGGCTTAGGCAAGCTATGCACGTGCATAACAATACAGTTCATTCGGCAACTAAGTTGACACCTTTGAACGCCTTATTTCGTTTCCAATTTGAAATGCCAACGAATCTGAAAAGAGAACCTGCCACACTATATGCAAGCGACAATGAACCTTGTTCTTTTAAATACCAGCTTACTAAAAGTCACCGGATAGCTAACGAACATTTGAAAGGAGCAAAAATTATGGCTAAAAGGCATTACGATAAGCATCTCAAGTGCATTTAATTACATGTCCGGCAAAGTGTTTTACTTTAAAACCTCGTTAGAAAAAATAAGTTATCGTAAAAACGGATAGGACGATACGATATTGTGTCGATCGATTGCCATGTTACTACCACAATAAAGATGAACAAGAAAACGAACAGGAAGGTACATAACAAACGCCTTAAACCTTTTTACAATTAAAACCATCTTCTTTTCAGAAGATGTTCCTATGTTCCTATATCCTATTTATGTGTTTTATTATTTTATGTTCAATTTATAATATTTTGTTTTCCCTTTTCAGAAGATCAAGTTAAAACCAAGTTTAAGAAAAATAAAATTCTATATTTTTATGCTATTAGATACTATATAACCTTCATAGATATGCATACAAAAAAATTGTTTGTGACAAAATGAAAAAAATAAACATTGTAAATAACTTAGTTATAGTATCAATACTAGTTCTGAAATTACTAATATAGACAACTACCATCCACCTCTAGATATATTTTTTTAACTGAGATGCCATCTTGATAATTCTTATCCACAAGACTGTTCATATGTTTTTGATTTTCGTAAGACAAATTTTCAGTTACTTTCTGAAGTTATAAGTAGATCTAATATTGAAAATATATTAGATTCTACAAATATTGAAGATGCGGTAACTGGGTTTAGTAATAAACTCAATAGCTGTATAAATAAAAAGTTTACATAAAAACCCTTTCTCCAATAATCTTCGAACAGTATATAACCCTTTTCGAAGAATTTAAAAATCTTTCTAAAGCTTTATACTCCAACTATGTTAACGAAGTGGGAATCTCTTTAAAACAGGACCCTAAAAGCTTTTGGAATTTTGTTAACTTAAAAAAAAATTCGGATAGCTTTTCAGCAAGTTTTGTATATGAAAACTCTTCGGTACAAAATCCCAGTGATATTAATACAATGTGTTTGCAAATAATTTTTCAAACTCTGTTGTTGGTACTTATGTAAGTGTTGATAAAGATTTTTTTAAAGACGTGAACACCTACCCGCAAGTAAATTTTAACACAATTCCTGTGGAACAAGATAGGGTCCGACGGTATACCCCAATTGTTCTGAAAAAGTGTAGTCGTGTATTAGTGCAGCCCTTGCAACTATTATTTTAGCTCTCGTTTATCTTTATTGTTTTTTTTTTTTTCAGAAGAACACAAACCTATAGACCTATTTCTAAATTGTTCTGTATCCCTTAACATTTTGAACAGGTTGCATGTGAAAATCTTTTATTCTTTGGTAAGAACATTTTATGTAAACAGCAATATGGTTTTGTGCAGAAAAGGTCGACTGTTACAAACCTTCTTACCTTTTTACATAATTGTTCAAATGCAGTAGAAAGTGGTTCTGAAGTTAATTGCATAGAGACAGATTTTTCTAAAGCATTAAACCAACTCAGCCATAATATTATTGTTTTTAAACTGCAAGCATACGATTTCCCAACTCTTTTTATATCGAGGATCAAATCCTACCTAGAAAATAGAACTTACCAGGTTAAATTTAGAAATTCCTCTTCTAATACTTTGGTTTCGCATTCAGACGTACCCCAGGGAAGCCATTTGGGTCCATTCTTATTTATTCTTGCTAAAAATGACGTTTCTTCTTGGATACGCTTTAGTGAGATTCTTATATTTGCAGATGATATGAATATTTATAAATCAATCAAATCTCCCAATGATCACACTCTTTTGCAGGCTGATTTTCATAGTTTCAGTATTTGTTGTAATAAAAATGTATTAACTGGTAACCCTATAAATGCCAAACTATTACTTTCTCAAAGAAAAAAGTTCCAAGTGAATTTGAATATTGTATAACACAAAATAAAATTAGTCATGTTCTTAGTTTTAAGGACTTAGGAGTTTATTTCAGTGCTAATCTGAAATTTTCAGAACATGTTAGCTTTGTTGTAAAAAAGGCGAACTCTTTGCTTGGATTCATAAAACGGTGGGCAAAGGAATTTGACGATCCATACGTTACTCTCTTTTTGTATAACTGTTATGTTAGACCGTATCTTGAGTATGCCTCACAAATATGGACCCCTCTCTATGAAATTCATAAGAAACGTATTGAATCGGTCCATAATAATAATTTTATTCGCTTTGCTCTTAAAGGCCTTCCATGGGCTGATCCTTATAACCTGCCACCATGCGAGCATCGGGTAAGGCTTTTGCAGATACAATCTTTATATCAACGTAGAGTAAACAATGAGTTAATTTTTCTCCATCAACTTATCTCTGGACAAATTGATTCGTCGGACCTGTTAGCCTCAATTGGTTTAAACTACAGCGGACGGTCCTTCGAAGTTCTGAGCTTTTTAATATTGAACATCACAGAACCAATTATAGCATGCATGAGCCTCTCACGCGGATGAGTAAGTTATATAACTTGAACAATGGTGTGTTGGATTTTAGTTTAAATAAAAGTAATTTAAAAACTATCTTTTTGTTTTTGTTGCTTTGTGCTTACTAACAACTAACACCTGCACTAAGTGATGAGTCAGTAAGACACATTATATGTATTGCCTTAAGTTTCATTTAAATAAGATCTGATAGTGTAAAAAAAAAATAGTTACTGTAATCGCTGTTATATATTCATCATCGAATCCTACCAGAGACCCTGAAAAAACGTTATTGCCATTTAACATCGAGAAGCTGAATGAATCTTCAACCATTTTGTTGAAACGAGTAGCTGTAGCAACTGTTGTATTCTACAAGGACGATCCGGACAAAGTTTAGTCGTTGGATTATTCGACAGTATTGGCGATATCCGAAAACTGCGAGGAAAAGCTAAAAAGTGTATGCGAGGAACTAACAACGCAAAGTCTACATGCCTTTCGCAACCAAGTAGCACGAAAGTCAGCAGCCAATATAGCCCTTTTGAGACAAAATACGCAACGGTTGAACTCTGTATTTGAGAGGCAAAAAGCATCAAAACGTAGTAAGAGAGCCCTAGATTTCGTGGGACAAGTGGGCATTTGGCATGGTGAATAGTAAAGATTCACGCGAAGTGTATAGGCAGCTAAACACAAGAAAAGGGACGATGAAGACACTTTCCATCTGTTACATCAGGAAGTTTCCATCTGTTACATCAGGAAGTTTCTTCGAACTGTGAAAGGTTAAGTAGGCCTATAGAAGAACTGGCGGACAAAACGAAGAATGTTACAACAGGATTTAAAACGTTTAGCAAGTCCATCGCAAAAATCTAACGAGTGAAATCATCCTTTTGCTGGTTAAAACTTACATAATTTCTTTAGCAACAAACACCACAGGGGGAAGGGTAGAGGACCCTCTCCCGTCCCCAGTTGTGTGTTTAACTTTATTAGCTTAATACAAGCAAACACTTAGAAACTAACAATATTAACTTAAGTCTAAAATTCTTATATCTAAAGAAAGCTAGGTAGGGTTGGAGGGTCTGTAGAGGGAGGTTTTTTAGGAATCTTTCCTATGTTGGAAGTCCAAAAAGCTTTGCATGGTATTGGTTAACCGTAGCATGCGGGTCATGGGTTCGTTTCTTCCATAGCTAGTGCGATGAGAGTTTATTTTGAAAAGGATCGGAGAATTCCTCGGACCAACGTTTTACAAAACCAAGTGCAGAGTTAGCTCTGTTTATAGAGGAGTCTAAGTGAGATCGAAAATTCAATTCTTTGTCACAGATAACTCTGAGATCGTGAAAAGATTATTGCTTGGCACTTGCTCACATTCAGCTCGAGAAAAAAATTTTGCAGACACCACGTTGAAAACCGATTAAGATCTTTTTGGAGAAGACAGGAGTTAGAAGGAGTCAGAACCGATATCGTTTCTGCTTCAGCACCGGCAGGCAACCAAATTATCAATCCTGGATGACCTATACCAAAACAGGTTGCATCCATTCATTCAAAACGCCAATAACATCAGCGAAGTTAAGCGGCAAACAGCCTCAAATGGGAGGACAACATTCGGAAGCATTATGCTGCATCAAGCTGCCAAAACTTCCGTTTTCCTCGTTGGGGAAAACATCTTAATCAAAGTGAAGATCCCGTTACTCAAAGATCTTCGTAACGAACTCGAAAGTATACATCCTTTACCCTCTTACTTCAACGAGACGTAGGACATGATGTTAGACAGCAATTATGAATACATCGCCAAGTCAGAGAATCACGTTTACTTTGGACCGTTGAGCCACGTGTGACAGCAACTTTAGGATCGATAAAGAGGTGGTGTGTCTCGATCTGCAATTCCTGTTTTTTTTTCAAAGTCTGTCTGATTGTGAATATTTGATCGGCCGTTAACTTGCCTGGCCTAAAACAACACTGATAGCGGCCAATCAGATCTTTGGTGGATGGGGCACACTATGCCAAGGTTCCAAATTTTGAAGATGATTTGGAGCATGTCACCTACCAACAGATATCCTTTACACAATTCAGCTTGTAAGCCGTCTGCACCAGCAAATTGTTGTTTTTTTTTTGCAATCGCAAAGCACACTTCATTTAGGTCGGGTTGACGAAAATGTTGGCCGTTATCGTCCACGTCATGTCAGATGGAATTAGTCGTTCTTTCCTCGGCAGTGATTGTGTATCTATTACCATATTCCCCCTATCATCTCGGCAGGCTTCTGTTCTGGCCTTAAAGCCTTGGGAAGATTTTTTTAACAATTTTAACAATTAAGTTTATTGAACAATTTATATATACAATTTGCTTAAATCTTAGTTATCCTAAAAATATCTTATGATCTCAATATTACGTTGGCACAGAAAGGGCCTAACCTAGTACAATTGACTAGGTTAGGCCCCTTCTGTGTTTTGTTTATGTTAATTTAACATTTAATTGAAGTAACTAGAAAAAGTTATACTATATAATGATGGTCTTCTCGGGTTGTATAGATCCAGTTGTCATTGTTGTGTTGTTGGTTCGGGGTTCTTAGCCACGGTAGTGGACTGACCCCAGGTCATCGTAGAAAGGGATTTTTTTCTTGTCGTTGAGTGGATTCAAAACCCCATCACGCAGTACCAAAACTTCTAAGTAAACTGCGAAAACCATAGACTTCTTATCTAAGTCTTCCCTTTATCATGAAACCACACCCGCTGACTCTATTCCTCAGGTATAACACGGTCCGTGGTATATGCTACACGATGTCATCCTTCGTATTTCCTCTCCATCGGTTCCCATCGCACTTCCTGGATAGCTGTTATATTAGCCCCTAGCCTATCCAGGCTCTGAACTAATTGTTCGGCTATACGTGGTCGTAACAACGACAGTACATTCTACGTACAGATCCGAAATTCGT
This sequence comes from Baccha elongata, assembly GCA_951217065.1. Classification (NCBI taxonomy): domain Eukaryota; kingdom Metazoa; phylum Arthropoda; class Insecta; order Diptera; family Syrphidae; genus Baccha; species Baccha elongata. The sequence continues at coordinate 207,299,797 of OX578272.1, forward strand.
AGTCCTTGTTTCGTTTGATGGGGTCGTCAACATTAAAATCATCCGTATCCAAGGCTTGTTGGTTTTTCGGAACCACACATTTTTCCTTGGAAGAGAAGTTCCCCCGACGCAAAATCTAGATAGTTCCAAGAGCTGGGAGCCGGGAAAACTGCTCCTTATAGACCTCAGCCTTAGAACATGTCGTAGTAGCCCTTATGAGGGGTTCATTAAGTAGTTCAGCCTAACTGGAACTGTAGACGCCACCTTTGATTCCATCTGGGGAATTCCTCCGCTGCCGTCTTGATAAAAGGAGAAAGTGCATTAGCGGAAACACTCCTTCCTGCCCACTCTCTCGTTAGCTTCCCAAAAAAACCTTCCGAAGGGATTGGTTACCCAGATCTCAGGGTAAGGTAATAGGCCAATAGGCGCCCGATATTCATCACGGGGAGGTGAGAGTAGGAGTTGGTAGTTAGAGGTTGGTTTTGAAAAAAACCTTTAGACGTTTTGTCCTCTTAAATGCACATGACAATATCCAAGTTTTCAACAATTTAATTTGTTCAACTGCTTAAACTGCGAAAACCAAAGACTTCTAACGTAAGTCTTCCCATTATCACAAAACAGCACCCAAAAAGCCGCTGACCCTGTTCTTCAGGTATAACGCGGTCCGTGGTAGATCCTACACGATGTTATCCTTCGTATTTCCTCTCCTCTCATTCCATCCAGCTGTAATAACAGCCTTTATCCTATCCAGGGTCTCAACTAATTGTTCGGCTGCACGTGATCATTACAACGACAGTACATTCTACGTACTGATTCGAAATCCGAAGTCTTTGTTTCGTTTGCTGGGGTCGTCGACATTAAAATCATCCGTATCTGAGGCTTGCTGGTTTTTCCGAACCGCACACTTTTTCGTGGTATGAAAGTTCTCCCGACGCACAACTTACATCCTGGAGAACCAGACTCTTAGTTAGTTCCAAGAGCTGGGAACCGGAAAAACCGCTCCTTATATACCTGAGCTTATAATATGTCGTAGTAGCCAGTATAAGGTGTTCACTAAGTAGTTCAACCTGAACTGTAGACGCCAACGTTGATTTCATCTAAGGAATTCCTCCACTGCCGTCTTGATGAAAAGAGAGTTTCCTTAGTAGAAGCTCTCCTCCTCCCTCTCTCCCAGATATATTTTTTTATTTTCAAAAGTTTTAAAAAATTTCACGCATAGCTGAATCAATAATAATCAATTTAAGGGAATTCGAACAAGAGGAAGGAAAAACAATGTTTCAATTTTTTTCATTGCCTGCAGCAGTTGCTTCAAAATATTGAGCATTTAAATAAATCTTTCCCCAGTTTTACCTCTCCATTTCATAGATTACAATTATGACCATAAGATAATTGTACCATTAGCTAATGCACGTCGTAACTTAATTCCATATTTTTTTAACGTTATTATAGCTACCTAATCTACAAAAGAACTTTTGTATAAATTATAAAGGGACTCTTACTTCTGATTCTTTAAATTTCTGCACCATCAAATCGTATCCCCAAAAAACATTCTGAATTTGCTAAGTCGACTTCCTCTTACATAGTTGTACAATCAAACTACCGGATATAAAACAATCTATTTTTTTTGCATGAATCATACAAGGCTAACACTTATTGCATCAACAATATCCAAGTTTTCAACAATTTAATTTAACAGCTAGGCTGACTCTTTACTGTCGGCATCAACAATTATTCTACGTTTCCTGTTCTAAGACTCTTATTTTGTTTTTTTTTTCTTGTAAAAAATGTATAGCTATATAGGTAGCTACACTTCGCACAGTAGCAACTTGAATTCGTTTTGTAAGTGTACCTACTACCTACCTGATTACTTTATTAACTATGTAGGTAGAAACAAACAAATATTTGGCACTTGATTAAAAGTTTTAATTAGATTCATCACCTGGTTAAAAGTTTTATTTTCAAATTGAAAACGCTAGAAAACTTGAATGCAGTAGTATAGATTCAAATCTTTTCATTACTCATAAGTAACATTACTCATTACTCATAAGTAACGTTCGTATCTTTTTTTGAACTAAAAACAGTACTTTTTCCTCAAAAATTGAAAATAGCAGTATGTCGATAAAAAAAAATAGTATTTTTCGCAGTACATTTTTTTAAATTTTATTTATATTATTTCGTTAAAACATGAAAAAAGGCAAATTAACCATCACCAGGCGATTTATTTCCATCATCAGAATCGTCTTCACTTTTCATTTCAATATCTCCTGTGGTTTTGACGAAGCGATTCCGGCTTTGTTTTGAGGTATTGATAGAAATCAACGCAAGAATTTTTAGTATTGCATTTGACGATTAGAATCGCCTTCAATTTTTCCACTTCTAACCGAGTCTTGTCTGAAGTTCATGTGCTTGAAAAGGTACATTGCTTTTCATATGCGATATCAACACTGTTTTGCCGAAGTAAGGAAAGGGTTGTTTTGTGAGTCAAGACTAGAAAAAGAATTCCAAATACCGCTGACAAAGTGCAAGAAAAATTTATTGCGTTCATTATTGAATTCCTTTGAGTTTTAGACGCCAATGACGAACCGCTGACTGTTTGCATTACTTTAAATTAGTGAAATCAGAGAACTTCATCTCATATATAAAAGTGGTATAAATTTCACCAAGAAATTTTTCATTGAGGAGCAAATTTCCCACTCGGAGATTAACAATGTTAAGATGGAAATATCCCACTGTCACAAGCTCAAAAAACTGCTGACTTGAAGTTGTATATATCTCAAAATAAAAGCAGTATTTTTGAAAAAAAAAAAAAACAGTACGCAGTTTTTGAGAGCAAAGAACAGTATAATACTGCGAAAAGCAGTACAGATACGAGCGTTACTCATAAGCTAACATCCTTCATCAGAATTCAGAATCATCACAATAACATAATTCATTATATTACTTTCAGTCCTTTTTCCGTCGACAAACTACAATACTCTAACTTCCAATCGGATCAAAGCACCATAATATTCCCACTGCCACCACCACCACACACCAGCCAAGCCACGACGTGAAAAATTCGTTTTAATCCAAAGGCGCAACTTTCAAACTCGCGCACTTGTTATCGAAATGAGTTGAAAATATTTCACCTTAGAATTTCTGTTACCGTAAGATGGTTGACCTCGATTTCATAATAGAAAAACTGTTGTCGTGCGCATGTTAGGAACATGCGCACTGATAATTATTACTATCTGTGTCTGCTGTTGAAGAAATGGTTGAATTTACACGTCATAGCCAGGGAAGGGTAATGAAGACAAACTAGATTCATTCGCTTATACACACGATGAATCTGATGAATGAGTGGGTAGAATATCGATGGTTTGATAAAGAGAAAAATAGAAATGTATTATTTTGTATTAAGGCGTGAGATTTGTTTTTGTATAGAGGCGAACAAAATCGAGGATTTTGCAAAAATATTGTTAGGTAGTATTATTACAGTAGCTGTAGATAGAGGATAGAGGTTTTTGGGATGAAATTTAGGTATATATTAGTTTCTGTTTATAGATAGAGTCCGGTTATAGCGATCAGGAAAACGAAACATTAACAAATTACAGACCGATAATTTATATGTCTTCATTTGATTTAAAACACAAATTTTACACTTATCGATGGCAAATGACGTTACAAAAAATGTATTTGTTTATTTACCTGATAAAACTTCATTTTTCGTACGGAAATTCGATCAGGAAAATAATTAAATGTATTTTTTACAAATTCTTAAAACACTTGTTTTTATTTGCTTATTACATATTCTATATTATAGAATATCGAAAATTCATTTAAATATTGGTCTTAGTTCTTATTTGATTTCAACCTAAAGAAAATTATTTTTGTCTCAATGTGAAAAGTGATTCTTTCTTTTTTTTTATTAATGTGGTTTAAAATGTGGCAAAAATGTAGAAGGTATCTATCATACGGGATTAAAGTATCAGAATTCAGAATTATAGTAAAATTATTTCTGTTAACGTTTTTTTAATGTTTTCTTGTATGAAGAAATTATTTTGTTTAGTAAAATTATTTTTAATTATGACTAAAGCTAAGATCAGACGCTCATTGTAATTTATCTTTGCAAGGACAGTCTGACGTCACAAGCAAACTTGTCCTTGCACCGTCATTGTGATGTCATTTTGCACCTTGTCCTTGTCAGCTACAATGGCGATCACATGAATGACACAAGTCTGTCATTTTTGTCCCAAAATGCAAGGAAAGTCGACATTTGTCGTTGTGTCATTTGCCATTTGTTGTCCTTGCAAGGACAAGCAAAACAATGACGATCACGTGAATGTCAACTTTCAAGTTGATGGTGACCTGAAACAAGTGAAACAGCAATGAGAGTTGTCATTTTTCACAAGGACAATCACACGAATGACACAATTTATGAATGACCCTGATTAGACCAGTCCTTTGTCCGTACGATTCGTCATACGTTTTTTGACATTTTGGGTGAGGGGTGTAGAAACGAAGGAGGAAAGAAGTAACGAAAGCGCGAAAGCTTTCCGGCGTCAAACTTCCCTTTCCGGCCGGCGTCAGCGACAGTGCATTTTACTTTTGAACAACATTCTGTGATCGTCAAGCTACAATGACAGCAATGACAAATAATGACACGGCAGAAATTTCTGCCGTGTCCTTGCTGGGACAGTTGTCATTGCAAGGACAGAAAATTGGTTGTCCTTGTGGTTTTCATTGAAGCTGTCCTTGCAAGGACAGCATGTTACAATGACGATCACACGACATGAAACCTTTAGGACAAATACAAAAAATGGACTGGCGACGCAGCTGTGAAAGTGAAAAGTTGTATACAGATATCTCTCCCGTATTAAATTTTTAAAATTCAGTTTAATTTCCAAATTTTCAATACTTATTTTAAACCAATATACTCTTTTTTATCTAAATTACTTGTTCAGCGATTTTATTAGAGGTAACAAAATATAAAATCGCATAAAATAATTTTAAGTTTTGAGAAATCTCATGAGCTATAACAAACGTAAGAGCTGTCAAACTTCACTTGAAGGCAACCAACAAAACGCATTTATTAATAACAGAGCGAGTTAATTGTTTAAAAATAATCCAAAAATGGCCATGTCTGATTCTGATCTGATCAAAATCAAATGCATTATCGATGATTCTCTCCAAACCGAACTCAAAAAGGCAATCGCAAACCTAGCATCGAAGGAAGATCTCGGTATGTTAAATGCGAAGATAACCTCTTTAAGAAAACAGAGATCTCGGTATGTTAAATGCGGAGATAACCTCTATGAGAAAACATAATGAAGACTTAGCGCAAAAAGTTCATCAATTTGAAGCTAGATGTACAATATTAGAAGAAGAACTTGAAGCGCAAAGCCGTGAACTAAAAGGCAAAAATATTTTTTTTTCAATTCCATCTGAAAACACTAATCCAGAAGGAAAAGTACGAATACGATGCATAACTAAACTGCTTTTGGACAATGAAGATATTCAAGGAATGTCTAAGCCCATTACAATAAGCAAAAGCAACAACTTAATCAAAATGAAACTAAACACTGGCTGTCACAAACCGCGATGAAAATGCTTAGGAACTCTGCTAAGCTGAAGAACACAGGGGCTTAGATCCAACGAGATCTCACTAAGCAAATGCAGTTAAAGCAAAGAATCTTGCTACAATATAGAAAATCAATTAAAAAGAATAAACCAAATGCTCGAATGCTAATAAAAAAACAACAGTCTTCTTATTGAAGATAATGGCGCAAAATTATAGTCCATTTCACTCGAAGCTAAATCAAATTTGGTTTGACACTAGTCTAAAATTATATTTTTGGCAATTATAGACAAGTTAAACTACACATCATCTTTAAAGACTTGCATAAAAATTAAAATCATGAAAACCCTATTTAAATTTTGTTAGTGTCACACTTGCTTCTCTCTGACTCCTGTCAATTTGTCATTTTCCATAAAACAAAAAAAAAACTTGCAAAATGTTTTCGGAGGACGAAGATTTTTAATTGTTTGAAGATTACAAGGAGTATAAAACACGAGCTGACGATAAAAGATATCTCTGACCACTTTTCCTTGTTACGACAGACGTTCTTAAGGAATGTTTTTTTCTTTCTTGGATTCCTCGGGTTATTAACAGGTACCTCCGGCATCGGTACTACTGATGCTACAGGTGTATTTTCTTGGACATCAACAACTGGATATACTTTCCTTTAATGCTGCCAAAAGGGCCTTTTAATGCTGCCAAAAGGCCCATTAAGTGAGCGAGAAATATCGGATAGGGGTTGAGTTCTTTTTCACGATATATATTTCTAAGTTCTTAACAAATTTAAATAATTTTAATTTCAAAGAGAGAGAAAATTTAAATTGAATACAAAAACAGAAAATTTGCATTTTATTGACACATTCCGGGCTGATGACATTTGACAACAGATAGAAAGGTGTGTTTGCTTTGTTTTCTGAGCGAACTGTCACTGTTTAAGGCGTGTTCCGCACAAATAAGTTAGAGAAATGTTTTAAACCCCACACTAGTTGTCAATACTTCAGAAAGAGTCTATAATTACTTTAAAGTTAGAGAACTGTTTCAAAGTTAAAATTAAGTTAAGAAGTGTGGCGTTAATTCCTTAAACTTAGGCTGACTATAATTTTGCGCCAATATATTTTATTTGAATAATAATAATGAACTAAAAATTAATGATAATGATGGTGACCAAGAACTACAACATATGTTTGGTCAATTGGACTTCGGAAATGTCACAAAAACGAAGTTGTCAAATGGATGTCACATTGAAAGTACTAGATCAACACTTACTTCTAGGCAACCAGGGATGCCACTTCAACAAGAACAACAAAGTAGTAGTAGTAGTAGTGTATCAAGAAACTGAAAATTAAATGCCGTCAGCTCATTAAATCGTAGTTCATGTAAAATATTAGCCTATACCATATCTGGTCTTAATAATATAATTATTGTATGTAGATTTTTTTCAATTTTGTTAAGACTTTTGATATTTTTTGTGTTTTTGAAATTTTGATTTTTCTGTTTTACAAGAAACAACTGTAATCAATTTATATGTATATAATGCCTCTTTATCTGAACTGTAATAAGTGGGCCGATGATTTTGAGAAACTCAACAATAATCTATTTCTTTTAGGAAGCAAGAGCGTGCTTATAATTGGAGACTTCAACGCTAGGACTTGCAACAATTAAATCACTTAAATTCAAAACATCAACAATGTTTGATTAAGCGTTAACTCCAAAACTTCTAAAGATACAATATCAATAGTAATGGTGCTGCACTACTGGAAATGCTTCCATTGTATGATTTTATTATTTTGAATGGTTGTACCGAGGGAGACATGGAGGGTCAATATACTTTTATTGGAGGACAAGGCAAGTCAGTGATTGATTACTGTATGGCGAATAATGAATGGCTTGAATTCATAAATAAGTTTGAGGTTTTATGTAAAAAATTTTCTCATCACATGACAATTGTATTAGAATGGAAAACCGAACGTGACTTTTCGCAAACAAATCTACAGTTGTTTCCTCGTCTTAAATGGAGAGATGGAGAAGCTGAAATCTTTCAACGCAAGCTAGACATTTGGCTCCCAAGAATTCCTGCTGGCATTGAGTCTACCGAAATTCTTTCGAATGAATTAATAACATGCATACGAAATTCGGCAAAGAAATCTAGCTCTAACGTAACGAAATCTTTCAAACAAAAATGGTTTGATAATGAGTGTATGAGAGCAAGAAAAAAATCATTTGCTCTTTTAAATGCATTAAGAAACTCCAACAATGATGAATTACGAAAATGGTACATTCAATCAAATTTCAAAATTTCAAATCAAAGAAACTTAATTTTGGAAATACACAAGCCCAATCACTCGGTGAAACAAAAGTATAAAGGAATTTTGGAAACTGGCTAAGGTTATAAATGGTTCACATCACTAAATAAGTCTAGGTGTAACCGCCGAAGATCTTTCCATTCATTTCTCGAACCTTCTTCAAACTAAATCTCTCTCAACGCTTTCTTATGCTGAGCCTCTCATCACCGATGATATACTGGACACCGATACATCTATGTTTGAAATAGCAACAGTTCTACAAAAAACTAAAAATAATAAAGCGCCAGGTGAAGATGGTGTACCTTATGAATTTTTTAAAAATGCAACTCAAAGTTTTGGCATCCAACTGGTCGCGCTGTTTAACAAAATTCTTTTGAATGTAGTTCCATCTTCGTTCAGAAGAACTGTAATTTTTCCCATTCATAAAAAAGGTGACTTGAACGAAGTTGACAACTATACAGGTATATCTTTTATGAATATCATAGCTAAGGTATTTTGTGGAGTTCTTGTTGACCGATTGGAAAAGTGGGTAGAAGAAAAAATTATAGTATCGGACTTCCAAGCTGAATTTCGGAAAAACTATTCCACAGTTGACCAAATCTTTTCTCTGACATCAATAGTCAAATCATTTCAAGCTAGAAATAAAAAAAGTGTTCGCTTTGTTTGTCGATTTCGAAGCACCGTTTGATTTAGTAAATCGTAATGCTCTAATATACAAACTTTCACAGTTAGGTGTTTCAACCAGATTTCTACATATCATCAAAAATATGTACACAGATACAGCAGTTTGGGATGGATCACATTTTTCTGAATGGTTTAGAACTGATTCAGGTGTCAAAAAGGGATGTCCGCTTAGTGCACTTTTATTTGCACTGTTTATAAACGACATTGTTAACCACCTTCCTGGAGGAATCAGAATGGCAGGAATCCAATTCAATGTGTTGCTTTATGCTGATGACTTGGTTATATTGTCAGAATCGAAAGAAAATTTACAATTGATGATTAACCGGCTGTCTATGTACTGTGGAAAATGGGGACTTGAAATCAACACTGAAAAGTCAAAAATTGTAATTTTCTCGCGATCTAATGGGACTGAAGCTGGAAACAATTGGAAGTGCAATGGAAGGAGTTAAGAAGTAACAAAGGAATGTAAATATCTTGGAGTGAACCTTAACCCAACGCTGAATTTTAATAAGCACCTCGTCGGAAAAGCCAAGGCGTCTCAAAGTCTAATAATCTTAACATGGAGAAAAATGTTTTCAAATAACCAAATACATTTGTCTGTCAAAAACTAAATCTTCAATTTAGTTGTGAAGTCAACTCTGTGTTATGCAGCTCAAGTTTGGGGAATGGAAGAGTATGAAGAAGTTGAGAGACTTCAGAGAAATTTCATCAAAAAAATTTTTAATTTACCAATCAACACACCGAATTATGCGATTTACTTTGAAACCGGCCTACCAAAGATATTTACGAGCACTCTGAAACTACAAGCTGATTATCTCATTAAAGTGAGATAATCACAAGGACCGGTGGTATGATAAATGGCAACGAATCGCCACTGCATGTGGTGAAGATTTACAGATCCAAACAACATTCTTGGTGTGAAAGAAAAACTTAATAGAATAATTCAGCTTAATGAAGACTCGATTCGGAATTAACTTGTAGAAACTGCTATCGAATCAGAAAGCCGAAAAATATATAGTCTGCTGAATTATAATCTGAGTAACAATAATTATTTCCATGATTATCTTAAGCCCAAAGACATTTCTTTAATCTTCAAAGCAAGAGGCGAAGTATTATGTCTCAACGGACGACCTTACAATGAAAGTTTTAACCAGTTCTGCACACTATGTAATACAAGATCCAAAGAAGACTGCTTTCACTTTATAAGCATATGTCCAATTTTTGGACATAAGAGGGTCGCGTATTTTGGAAAATATACTCTCTCAATGCAGGAGACAATACAAATATTGGATGGACCGGACCGGCAAAAACTTTTTTTTACTATCTAAAGAAAATTTGCAGACTTAGGAAACTGATCATGACAGAATATGATTAATTTACATTAGGTATAACTACATACATACATTAAAAATAAAAATCAAAAATACCAAATGAAAACTGGAAATTAAAATAACAGTTATCTTTAAAATCAAGAAATTAATGTTGTTAGTCGAGCTGACGGCAAAGCCAAAGTTTTCAAATTCAAAAAAAAAAACAATGTAAATGTATTAAAAATTGTAAATAAACGAATTACTTACTTACTTACTTACTTTAGGACAAATAAGTACGTCATTATGACGTCAGACTGTCATTGCAAGAACACTTTAAATGACCGTCTAATAGTAGCTTAAGTTGAACCAAAAAAGCATTATCTAAAAATAAAATTGTATTAGATATGTATATAGTGCTGGCATATTTCACGTGTGCCGTTATATGTCCCCTCAGTTTTGTCATGGGGCTTTGTTAAATACTTCTAGTTGTTAAAAAAAAGGGTCATATGGTCCAAATCATGTTCGTTTGGCCACCATTTTGAAAACTGTCCGCTAAATTTGTTTGACGGTATCTCCGTACTTAACGGTCCGATTTTAATTTTGTAAACTTTTCTGTATTCATTCTTTAAATGCAAACAATTTTTATTAAGACACACTTTTCGCTTAAACAAATAATTTCTCAGATGTTCAAGATGCAAGTAGACGACTAAGAAAAATTTATTCAATTATTTTAATTTTATTTATTCTAATAGTAGAGTGTATTGTAATAGCTTTATTTACTATACACAACATAATAAACATACATACACATGTATTCTTTGTTCTTAAGTATATATTTTAATGTTGAATAAAGTTAGTTGAATCTAAGCATCGTAATAGATTGGACGTGTTTCACTTGAACATACAAAGAATAATTCATTGTGGCAGCGGTAACGCGAAAATAAAATTAATTAGTTATATTTAAAAATTTTGTTTGTGTAACTTATTTTAATATTGAACGGAAAACGACTTTAAAATGCCAGGAGGAGAGGAAAACGCCACCGAAAATGTACCCATATTTAACACTGCAGTGAATGTTAGCAGCTTCACAGTGCAAGCACCAGACCAGTTTACTTTCATTCCAGAGGATTGGCCAAAGTGGAAGCGCCGCCGCTTCGAGTGATTTCGGATCGCATCAGGTTTATTGATGAAATGATTCGCGATCGTCTTGTTGTTGGTGTTCGTGACAAACGGTTGTCAGAAAAATTACAGTTGGAATTGCACCTTACCCTTCAAAGTGCAATACGAATTGTTAGGCAAAGCGATGCTGTACATAAGCAACAACAAGAACTTTTCTCAAAAACAGCTACCACAAGCAACAGCAGCATACATATTGTCCACACAAACAAGAGCAAAGCAAAATCGAAACAAACCAACAACGGTAAAAATCAAACATCAGCTTCTTCTTCTCAATATAGACGAAACTTCCAACAAAATAAAACATGCACAGGTTGTGGCAACAGCAGACATAACTGATCACAATGCCCCGACGGAAAACAGTTTTCATCATGCAAAAAGTGGATTTTGCAAGAGTGTGTAGGGCAAACAAAAGTCCCGTACATGCCGTAAATACTTTTATAGGAAACGTCACAGGAAACAAATCTTCTCAAAAGCAGTGGCATGTAAATGTGTATGTGAATAAAATACCGGTAAAATGTTTAGTCGACACCGGAGCTCCAGTTACGATCATTCTATCTTCTCTTTTTAAAGTTATCAAAGCTGTGGAAAAACCAAGTGGTACGCACCATTTGTAATTGTCAACAAGCCTAGCGGAGATCTCACCAAATTAAACGCATGTGTTAAGAGAGAATGGCATCCAATCCCGGTACCAGAACATTCTTTAGCGCAACTAGCAAGTGCTAAATATTTTTCGAAACTCGATGCTAATTCTGGATTTTGGCCAATCAGATTAGCACCAAAAAGTCAATTACTTACCACGTTTTTAACCCCTTTTGGTCGTTTTTGTTTTCAGCGCTTACCATTTGGAATCACATCTGCACCTGAGCACTTCCAGCGAAAAATACAAAACATTCTACACAATCTGCCCGGAGTCATATGTTACATGGATGATATATTGATTTATGGAGCAACAATGGAAGACCACGATGTCAGGCTCAGAAACATACTAAAGCGTCTGAAAGCAGCAGGTATCACGCTCAACAATGACAAATGTTCTATCGGCCAAACAAGTGTTTGGCAATGGTACAATGGATGGAGTGCTTGCTTGTTAACCCAGAGGGTGCAGGTTCAATTCTCACTTGAGTACAAAGCATTTTTTTCTTTTCAGCATACCTCCCAGCTTATGCTGGACGTCGCCCATGAGGTTATGCAATGAAAAATAAAAATCAACTAGCTCTCTATCCATTGTACCAAAACAATTCTTTCCTATCTTTCTATTCCTTCTAACTAGTGTCGTGCAACACCTGTTGCATTTTAAAAGGCAATGTGCCTTACAGACACATAGTTAAAATATTATTATTATTATTATTATTATTGAAATAGCTATATCTCCAGCCAAAGATAGAAAAAAACGAATAATAATATGGTAGTAGCGCCTTTAAGTTGTTGTTGTTGTTCAAACACATTCAATGAAAATGTTGTTGTTGTTGTTCAAACACATTCAATACAGTTTTTCAATGGGATTCTGTCCAGAGTGCAACATTTGAAAAGGTCAAGCAGCTTTTGACATCTCATCCAACCCTCATACCTTTCTACCCGAAACATCGAACAATCGTTTCGGCTGATGCATCCTCGTTCGGTATAGGTGCAGTTTTGCAACAGGATGGAGGAAAAGGCAAGCTGAGGCCAGTTGCATACGCTTCGCGTACTCTCTCTAACAATGAACGAAGTTATGCTCAGATCGAAAAGGAGGCGTTGGCACTCAAATGGGCGTGTGAAAGATTTAGAGACTCCCTGATAGGGATGCAGTTTGAAGTGGAGACTGACCACAAAAAACTGGATGAAATTGATTTAGAAGCAGACCTAGGTGTGTACGTTGTTGAAATCCTATCCGATATTCCTGCTACAGACTACAAAATTCAACAGATTCAAGAGGCACAAGAAAAGACGAAACCTTGAAAATCGTTTCTCAATACCTACTCAAAGGTTGGCCAAAAAGACAGTCAGAGTGTCACAAAGTGCAAGAATTCTGGAATGAGCGCTTTAGCTTTTCAATTAACTGTGGTTTACTCATGCATGGAACACGTATAGTCATCCCACAGTGTATGCGCAAAGACATGTTAGAGCGCAAGTCCTCGGTACCCGCAGTCAAACGGTTTCATAGAATCTATGGTGAAGACGATAAAAGCACAAGTGAAACATCAAAACGACCCCTAAATTGCTCTTATGGAACACAGAGCATCTCCATTAACAGACGGATCATATCCAGCACAACTTCTGATGGGAAGGCGTAGAAAAACATTTTTACCAATCGCCCAGAAACAACTTTTACCGGAAACAAAAAGCAACAAAAATCATACGCTGGCTGAGCAGAGTTGTATTTTAACAGACGACATGGTGTTATTTCAAGGCCAAACTTCCAAACAGGAGATGTAGTGTGGGTGCGTGATATGAAAATGTGGGGAAAGATCATAGGGTGTGGTCCCACTCCAAGATCATATGTTATACAGACAGCAAACGGCACTCTCAGACGGAACTCTTTTCATTTGAATAACACAAGTGAAACAGATGTTCCATACGAAGCAAATACAGAAGTTAACTCATCAAACTCAACAACAACAGCAGCTCCAGAGAAAGGCGATGAAGACAACATTCCGCAATTACAAGTTGAAGCTACCGATGAAGCACCACAAGACATCGAGGTACCTACTTCATCTACTTTACCTACTTTGCCATCTTCAAACAATAATTCTTATCGAACCAGAAGTGGTAGAGAAATTCATAAGCCAAAAAAGTATTTGTAAATTAAAATCATATATTAAATGGATATGGTTCATTACTTTTTTAGGAGTATCAACATAAATGGCGGGATGGTGTAGGGTTTGCGTTAGCCACCATATGGAAAACGCGTTTCCTTAAATAACTTAAGAAACAAAAAATTTAAAACTTTTCGATAAATAAGAAAAAATAAATAAAAAAGAATATCGTTTAAATTTAAAAGGAAAATCAAAATTTTGTACGCCATAACTCCTAAATTATTATACCTTCAGAAAAAAGTTGCAGTTCATGCCTGCCTGGAATAAAAGAAAATCATATTTTCTATCGAAAATTTTAATTTTAAACGTAATTACTAAAAAAATTAGATCTTGTAAGAAAAACAATTTTTTTTTTGTGTTTCTTAGAAAATGTTGATTTTGTTATGTATCCTCAAAAAGATCTAGACATTCAGTTTTCTGTTTTTTACTTAAAATTAATAAGAGCATTGGGGCATATTCATAGTTGTTTTAAACTACAGTTTTGCTTAGCCTTGGTTTAAGCAATGTAATTTAGATAAAAAAAAAATAAGTAAATACAAAAATTGTACTTAAACACCATATTCATAGTCATATCATTGTATATAGAAACTAAAGTAGCTTCGTCGTCGACGATTTATTCTTTCTAACAATTTGCGTAAATTAGCGCTGTTCACACAAAGGAACTAGTGTAGACATATATTGTGCGAAAGAGTTGACTATATTATTTAGGCTCTGACAACAATGACGAGGGTGAGCAGTCTGAAAAATTTCAGTTTTTTGACTGATTAAAAACAAGGGGAGAAGCATTTGTCATTGGCTGCTTGGCTGCTGCCACGAAGTTGAAGACGAAATGAAATAATAAAAAAGTAAGTAGGTATGTAATTTATATTTTATAACCAAAAAAAAATCGTAAATAGATAAGCACATATAGGTATATTATTGATATACCTATATTTGTACCTATACATATTTTATGCCAAACCTCGGGCACAGATAAGTTTATTTCGGATTAGTTTCCTCAAATAATTAATATTTTGTTTTTGTTGCAGATGAATGAAAATGAAAAAGGGATTTATAAAAAAATGGTTACCATATTGATAAATTTGTAGCAATTTTTTTTCTTAATAAGTTTTGCATACTATGTTAAGAATTTGTGTTTTGTAAAAGTAAAAAAAGCTGTTTAATAAAGTTTAAAACTTAATCAAAACAAAGAAAAATTACGTTTAGTAAAATTTTAAGCTAGCCGTATATACAGGATAGAGTTATGAGACAAATTCATCATCGTGTACATACGTATGGAAAATCGAACCGAGTCGATGCCAAACAATTGTGTGGGATGCCTAATCTTGCCGCATGCTCTCCTATAGGCCAGTAACCCTGCTAACTGCAACGATTCTACATAAGAGTTAATTTGTGCGGGACTTGTCATAGGTGGGCCACATCTTTTTTGAAGTGGCACAGCTAGTCAGACCATTCCATCTTCGATTGGATACATATGATAATGAGACATGAAAATGCCCTTCACAGCTCCTAGCGGAATACTAACTGCTTCGGCAAGTGAGCTGTGAAAGGCCGATCCATGCCTGGCAAGATCGTCACACTTCTTTGATTGCAAGCAGTTCCGCCTGAAAAACGCTAGCGTAGTCCGGCAGTGGAAGTGACTTAGATACATTAAGTGTTTCGGTGAAGACTCCTGCCCCAATCCCACACTGCATCTTTGAACCGTCCGTGAAAATAATTGTATCATAATTTTTCGTTATATCGATATCCTCCCACTCCTTTCAGGTAGGAAATGCGACGTTGAAACGTTTGTAAAGATTCAGAGAGGGAGTACGGTTATTGGTAGTTGTCGAAGTGAAGCCCGGGGGGAGTAATTTTGTGATGTTGAAGTGACCGAAAGGTCTGTTGGTCCAACAACCAATTTTTTTGAGCCTGTAAGCAAGATACTAAATATTGTATATGTAAGTCGAGAGGAAGAAGATGTAAAATAACGCTCAAGGCATCGGAAGGGCAAGATCGCAGCACTCCTGTGGTGCCTATGCTTGCTGTTCTTTGTATCTTTTTGAGCTTATCGGTATTGTAGGCTTTGCTTAGGGCAGGCCACCAGACAATCGATCCATAGGTTAGTATGGGTCGTACTACTGCGGTTTACGTCCCTAAAACCATCTTCGACTGGAGTCCCCAGTTTTTACCAAATGTTTTACTGCAGGCATAAAAAGCTATGCTGGCTTTTTTAAACCTTTCTTCAATGTTCAATTTCCAGTTTAGTTAAGGGTCAAGAATTACACCCAGATATTTAGCACGGGTTAAGAGTTAGAGAGAGTGACCATTGAGACAAGGCAGGGTGAAGGTAGGTATCTTATGTTTGTTTGTAAAGAGCAACAGTTCCGTCTTGCTTTGATTAATCTCCAAACCCCAGCTAGTGGCCTAGCCGTTAACTTTACGCAGAGACCTATCAGTGATTTCACTAATCACAGATAGGACCTTAACAGATGCCAGCAAAACCAAGTCGTCAGCATATGCCACAGCCTTCACCCTCCCTCCCTCAATTTCCTTTAGAATTTTGTTCATTACGAGAAGCCATAGTAAAGGAGACAGAACTCCTCTCTGGATGTTCCTCTGTTTACGTATTTGATCGATTGTATATTACCTAACTTAGCTTGAATTACTCTGTGACTAAGCATGGATACTATTCATTTTCTTAGAGAGTCATCAACTCCGAAGTCGATGAGGGATTGTACTCGTTGGGCTCATAAATCGATATCTTTTTGTTATTTTAGAAAGAGTGTTAACATTTTGCACAAATAAATAAGAATAAAAGACGCCTGTAATCAAATGTTTTTTATTGATTTTTTTTGTGATAGAAAAATTAAAAAAAAATTAAATTCCGAATAAATAAAAAAAAGTTAACTAACGAGTAGTTTAGATCAAGGCAAGAAAAAAAAATCCTTCTAAAAGGGAGGTCTATAGCCCCCCGTTTAGGCAGGAGAGGCAATTTAAAAAAAAAAATGCCTTTAAATGGAAAATAAAACTTTTAAAATCAAGGGAAGCACGTACGATAATGTTTTAAACGTTTTCTTAAAGCTGAAACTCTAATCTTCAATAAAATGTTTGTTAAAAGTTGTTTTATTTCATAGTTTTTAAGACAGAAAAATTCAAAGTCAAAATTTTAAAAACAAAAAACTATTTTTGTCTTTAAATCAATTTTTTACAAAGTTTTACATCCTTAAGTGCTGTTTTCTTACAAATATTAAACGCTTTTAACAATTTTTTTGGTGATAAAAGTTATTTAAGTTTTTGAGAATTAACAAAAAAAAAAAGGTAGTTTTTGGGATTTTCTACCAACGTTTGTTCGGACTCTTAGAGCACGTATTAAATGACCAGATTATTCTTTTTTTCAATTTTTTCTTGCGTTAAATTGTATTTAATAAAGCAGAATTTTGTTAAAATCCAATTTAAAGAAAAAAAGTAAATTTGAAAAAAATGCATGGTCACTTTCGAATTGTAAGTTGCCTAAAATAATAAACAAGTTTTGATTTTCATTTTTCCACAAAAAATGCATGATCTAAGCAGCGAAAAAATGACTATAATCTAACTTAATCAAAATGTCAACAGATTAAAAGTCAACCTCCTCTCCATATCATCATATCCCCTCAACCTCCTCCTCCACCTTAACCTCCACCCAGAACCAAACTTCCCACACTTACCCAATCCAAAAACCCTCTGAACTATCCCTATCCATTGTTCCATCCCAACCCACAGACCAAGCTCCTAAACCCCTACCTACCTTACAGGAGGATGAATCGAAAGTCCAGGCAGAGGAACTGGATAGAAGACAAAAACTTGAAGGAAAAATAAAGGGCATCGACCTCTCTCCGGATTAAGATGAACTGGAAGAAGTTCTTCCTTCTGAAGAGGAGAAAATCATCTGCTTGCTGATGAGGGGGCAGTCACCCAGATAAACCTCCACCACGATAAGGCGGCTTCAGCCGTCATAGCAAAGAAAATTCGTCAGAGACAAGTTAAGGCTCGTGCTGGTTCAGAAACCCTGGGCCTACAGGGGGAGTGCAAGTGGTCTGAATAATCAGGACTCACAGGTAATATGGGACACGAAGCAAGACTCACCAAGAGCATGTATAATAGTAAGAAAAAATATAAAATTTATAAGTCTTTCAGAATTTATGACGAGGGACTTGGTTCCAGTCGAAGCCCGAACAATGGTCATAGCATCAGCCTACTTCGCTGGAGACGATGCCAACATTCCACCAGCAGATGTACGAAGGCTTTCAGAGTACTGCAAGAGAAAGAAGCTACCACGGACGATTGGATGTGACGCAAAGGCTCACCATTTGCTATGGGGTAGTAGCGATACCAATCAAAGAGAGGTAGTTTTGCAGCTTTCTGTGAAATGATCTCATCAACTCCAGCGGCATCTAGACTACATAAGGCTCTAACCAAAGAAAAAACTGTAACATCACTGGCGCTTAGATATTCAGATGGAAGCTACGCAGAGAACGAAGAACAAAAAGTAAACCTGCTCTTAAATACCCATTTTCCAGGCAGTGCACCATCATTTAATAATACACTACAGTGAACACCTCTCAAACCAACCAGGGCAGATTGGAAAATGGCTGCATCGATCTGCACGGGGAAAATAATCGAATAGGCGATGAGTACTATTCAACCTTTTAAGTCACCAGGTGTGGATGGCATATTCCCAGCCCGACTCCAAAAAGGGAAGGATGAATTACTTCCACAAATTATTAGCATTTTTCGAAGTAGCATTGCAATTAGGAATATACCACGCATATGGAGAAGAGCTAAAGTCATCTTTATCCCAAAAATTGGGAAGAAAGATACAACCCATCCGAAGACTTTCAAGCCTATAAGCTTAACATCTTTCTTACTGAAAACTTTGGAAAAAAATTGTTGATAACTTCATTAGATCCGAAATAAAAATTGGGTCCTACAATGTGTCAGGACTAGCAAATAAGATAATAGTTCTAATTTTTTTTAATTATTTACGTAATTTTAGGATCTTTTTATTTTATGAAACGTTTCTTGTTGATCATTTCGAAAGATATGAAAAATTCTTCCCAGGATTTGAATTAATATGGTCTCCAGCAGTGCGCTATGCACAATTTGGAAGAGCGAGTGGTGGACTAGTAGTTGGCATTAGCCGAGATATCAACAAGTAATTAAGAATTAACTGCACAAAATCGCTGGAGAGAGATGTTATCCGCATCGTGTCAACCAATTTTGAACTTAATGTGCTGCCGACATATCTTAATTGCAACAAATGGGAAGAAGACTACCAAATATACAACAGAATTCTACAAGAATCAAACTTTGAAAACGTGATTATCATGGGCGATTTTAATGTACGAATAGGAGAAAGCCAAATGCTAACGGAAGAACAAACTGCAAATCTCAATGTTCTGCTGAAGCCAGATCGAAACTGGTTCATTGAGACGTGTAACGATGCGGGTATTGTTATACTAAACGGACGTGCACCGGGTGATTTTGAAGGAAATTTTACCTTCATAAACTCAATTGGTTGCTCAGTTAATGACTTATGTGGCGACTCTTATAATGTACTTAACCAAGTAAAAGAACTAAAAGTTGAAGAGATGGTCTGCTCAGATCATATGCCACTGGTGCTGACTGCAATTATCTGGTTTCCAGCCTTCTGAAGAACTTAGTCTACTTTCCAAGCTAGTATGGTTGAAACAAAATGATAACAATTATAAAAATTGAATTCAACAAGCGATTCTAACAAAAGAATCGGGTGATTTTTAGGTGGACAGTTGGACGGCAGAAGGGATAGTAACAACCGTCAAAGAAGTAGTGGGAGAGCAGAGAAATTCCTCTAACAAAAAAAACTTTAAAGAAAGTTGGTTTGATGAAGCGTGTATGGTCGCAAGGAAAAATGCTTTTAAATGGCTTAATATGAGGAGATGGGATTTTTCTGAAATACTGAAGAAAACGCAAATCGAAAATACAAACAGCTCTGCAAGAATAAAAGGAGACTATACTATATATCTTTATGTATCAGCCTTAGAAACGTTCAAAATACGAAGGATTGGTGGGATATTGCAAACAAACCACAAAATAGGACCTAACGTAAAAGGTAATGAATTTAAAGACCACTTTCAACAGCTTTTGAACCCTCCACTTCAGGTCAATGCAACATTGGAAGACATGGTAGAAGATTCCTGGGTTGAACAGCTTGATGGTGAGATTACAAACACCGAAGTCCTAGAAGTATTGAACAAAGCTAAGACAAACAAAGCTGCCGGATACGATCGGGTTCAGTATAAATTTTTAATTCATGCACCTCAGATACTTATAGATCGTTTGGTTAGAATCTACAACAGGATCCAACTCACTAAAAACCTCCTTCAAGAGGTCGTTGATCCTCCTTATCTTCAAAAAAGGCGACTTAAACCTCGCACAAAACTACAGAGGAAGTTTCTTTATTGATGCAAAAATTTACACGGGCGTACTACTCAAAAGGCTACAGCATTGGGAAAAGCAAAACAGCATCCTGAACAAATATCAAGCAGGGTTTAAAGAGGGGTATAGCACATCAGACAATTTATTCAATCTACCAAACATTGTTAAAATCAGGATGAATGAAGGTAAAAAAACATACTATTTCTTTGTAGATTTCAAGGCAGCATTTGACAGTATTAGTCGAAACGCTCTGTTTGTCAAGTTAAAAAGAATGGGATTGTCAACAAAACTTCTAAACTTTGTAATAGATCTCTATGCACGGATAGCAAGTGCAGTATGGGATGGAAAAAAAGATTTCAGAGTGGTTCGACATAGAAATGGACGTGAAACAGGGGTGTCTCTTAAGTCCTATGTTATTTGCATTATATATCAACTACATGCATGATTTCATAGGTGGTGGAATACATATAGATGAACAAAACATTCGAATACTGTTGTATGCAGACGACATTGTGGTTTTACAATTCATGATAAACAAACTTGAGGAATATTGCCAAATGTGGAATCTCATTATTAATCTCGAGAAGTCAAAAATTATCATATTTAGAAAAAATGGAGGCAGAAGAAGCAATTTAGAAAGATGGACCCTTGGAACTGATACAGTGGAAGTTGTCAATAAGTATAAGTACTTGGGTTTATGGTTAACACCAGGGCTGAGTATGGCCGAACACTTAATGGAAAGAACGCATCAGGCAAAAACGAGTTTGCACTTTACTTGGCATACTATTGTTTCAAAAAAGGACATCAGTAATACATCAAAACTAAAACTGTTTAACGCAGTAGCACGATCAATTCTGGGATGTAGTGCACAAGCTTGGGGATATCAGCAATACGACGAAATGGAAAAGGTTCAGATATTTTCTTAAAAAATAATGAAAATTCCAACATCAACCCCGAACTACATGCTTACCCTGGAACTTAAATTGAAACCTCTTTTTAGCTACAGAATTAAATGTCACATGACCTTTATTATGAAAATACTCTATGTGTATAGCGAAAACCGTCTTCCACATATATTAGCGGGCGAATGTGTTAGAAGGAAGGCATATACATGAGGTTATTGGTTCAAAGAGCTCTTTTTGTTCGTTTCTTTGATCATCGGAACGTACGAAAAGTTTCGTTTGTTCGTTTTTTTGCTCTTCGAAACGCTCGAGAAGTTTCGTTTGTTCATTCTTCTGTTCTTCTCTTTGATCTTCACAACGTTCGCGAAGTTTCACTTGTCCATTCGTTTGTTCTTCTCTTTGCTTTTCGATACGTTTAAGAAGTTTCGATTGTTCGTTCTTTTGTTCTTCCCTATGCTCTTCTAGCATAATTTTCTGCTCGTTCTTTTGTTCCTCGAAGCGATCAAGGAGAATATATCGGACACACCACTTTTGCTACTTACTTGTTTTTCTGCCATTTTTATTTCCAAGATGAATGTGTCTGGGTTTCCGCCGTGTCATCTCAGGTGTGTTAGGTTCTTACCTAGGTTCGTTTTATAAAATAAAACTTATTTCTGTTTTACAACTCACTTTATGTCTTTTCACTTTTAATTCCACTTTAATATTTAAAAACACTCTTTATTTCCTTTTACTTTCTTTATTTTTAAAATCAAACTTTATCACTTTCAATTTACCGACTTGTACACGACTGATATCAAATTCAAACTCGGTCTGCATCCGCTTCCTCTTCTATAGAGCAATGGTTGGCCATCGAAGGTTCTCCTCGATTGTTCAATTAACCACCAGGTTCGTTAAGTTCGATAGGTTGTATTACTCATACAAAACCTTTTCTTTTGTTACAAAATGAAGAAATCGACAATTGTTTACTTTCCTTAACTTCTTTTTCCACTGTATAGTTCTTAAATCAAATAGATGGGAGTTTGCATGGTGCAAATTAATGTGGCGTTATTATATGCATAGTGCATAGCTATGAGCTACCTACATCTTTTTCGATTTAACTTATTTGCAATTTTTTTAAGAGGTAGATATAACCAAGACTTTAAGGCCGCCTATAATAGCATACCCAGCAAGAGAGACCATCGGCAACAAGAGAGACCATCGTCAACAGGTCCAGCCAGATACTGGCTTACGCAGACGACATCGACATCATCGGAACAACCGAGCAAGCTGTATACGATTCCTTCATCTAGATCGAGCAGGCGGCACAAAATCTGGGGCTGCACATTAGTGAAGGCAAAACAAAGTACATGGTGGCGTCGAATGCAAGATGAATAGTTGGTCAAACAATCGAGGTAGCGGCACACGAACTTGAAGTGGTGCAATCCTTTAAATACCTTGGGTCAATAGTAGCAGCCGATAACAATATAGAAGAAGAAATACGCGGGCGGCTTCTCAAATCCAACAGATCCAGAAAACTCACCATAACTTCAAAACTGATGCTGTGCAGGACCATGTTCCTGCCAGAACTCACATATGGATCCGAGACTTGGGTGCTTAGCAAAAGGCACTCCGACCTCTTAGCCGCATTGGAGAGAAAGGACGATTCCGGAGACGGTACAATCATGAATTGTACGCAATCTACCTTGAAGCAGATATCGTGACAAAAATTAGACTCGGTAGACTCCGGTGGGCAGGGCATCTAGCTCGCTAAGAGGAACCTGCTCGGAAAGTTCTTGGTGTACATTCAATGGCAGACGACAGCGTGGTAGACCATGCTTGCGCTGGAGAGATGGCGTAGACCAGGACGCCCGGAGCCTTGGGGTGCACAACTGGATGGCGTTGGCCCCATATCTGAGGAAGGACGATTCCGGAGACGGTACAATCATGAATTGTACGCAATCTACCTTGAAGCAGATATCGTGACAAAAATTAGGCTCGGTAGACTTCAGTGGGCAGGGCACCTAGCTCGCGAAGAGGAACCTGCTCGGAAAGTTCTTGGTGGTAGGTTAGGTTAGGTTAGGTTTATGTGGCTGTCAGGAAGACTACTGACACACTTAGACCACAGATAGGTCCGTTGTGATACCACGAATGAGCGAGGGAGTATTTCTTTAATTAAACCAGTTGGAGCTTCTTATGAAGCGGTATAAAGATAGAATATCTACGTTCGACATATCGCTTGGATCGTCGAAAAAGAGATTACCCAGGTGTAATTTACGTCTTTGGGAGAGAGCTGGGCATGAACAGAGAAGATGGGTGATAGTCTCCTCCTCCTCCTCGTCCATGCAGCTTCTGCAAAAATCATTAGAGAATACGCCAAGTCTTATGGCGTGTCTTCCTATGAGGCAGTGTCCGGTTATGACACCAATCACGGAGCTAAGATGTAATCTGCTCATAGATAGCAGACATTTAGTACGTTTCTGATCTAGTTTTGGCCAGATTTGCTTTGTCGCTACGCAGGTAGTAGTGTTTGTCCATCTTAAATTTGCTTTCTCTATGGCATTTAGTTTTAGCATGAGTTTGCTTGTAGCGATAGGTATACCAATATTCACCTTGTTAGGTAAAATCGGCAATAGGGTTCCATTTCTGGCGAGTTCATCGGCTTTGCAGTTTCCCTCAATGTCTCTGTGTCCCGGCACCCAGAAAAGGTGAATTTCTTGGTGGTACATTCTATGACAGACGACAGCGTGGTAGACCATGCTTGCGCTGGAGAGATGGCGTAGACCAGGACGCCCGGAGCCTTGGGGTGCACAACTGGATGGCGTCGGCTCCAGACCGGGATAGGTGGAGAGTCTTCTTGAAGGAGGCCATAACCGGACCCCGGATGTCGAACCGATGATGATGATGAGATATAACCGAAATCTTTCCTTTACATAATACCTTTCCATGTAAGAAGTTAGGCAAAAGCTAACTGAAAAAGAAACAAATTTGTAGTAAAATCTGTCTAATTGACTCCAAAACAAGAGTAATTTTACAAATTTTGCTACAAATTTTGCTATAAAAAAAAAAAAAATTTTGCTTGCAAAATTTAAAAATTACACTATATATATATATATATATCTTGCTAACGATCAACATGAATTCAACTATTTAACTATCTAAATTTCCATTTTTCTTAATTTTTTAGCAAAATTTGAAAAAATTACCCCTTTTTTGGAGCGTCATATATTGGTAATTACGTTACATACAAACATGTTTGAACAACTAATATTGTAGCAAATTCAACGTTCTACAAAACATAGCATTACATTTTCACCGTAAAACGTAAGAACAAAAAGTTTTAGAGGAAAAACCGGAAAAAGGCCGAAAATTTTGCAGTTTTTCCCCTTTCCCTCTTTTAGCACAGGATCCTCAAGGTCCAAAACTTGAAAAAATCTTAGTAAATATCCCAAAACAACTTCTGAAAATTGTATGAACCTCCGACCTTTTTCCCAAAACTACATAGCGACTGGACTTCAAAACCAAAATTATTTTAAAACAATCTATTTGACGTGAATTTCGTTGTAAGTAGTGCAATTTGTGAATAAATTGAGTTTCATCAAAAGCAATAAAAAATATGTTATTTAACAAACAAATTTATAAAATTAGAAGCGAAATGCATACCTACTTTTATTTATCTAAAAATTTGTTTTAACAAATTTTAATTAATGGTTTAATTATATTAACTAATAATTAGTAGCGTAATAGGTTATAGACAAGAAAAGCACAGAATCAGTATTCACCTAATGAAAATAAAGATAAATAGGACATGATATGTACTTAGTTGTTCTTTTCGCTATATTAATACATGAAAAATGATTTTCTGCAGCTAAGGTAAGTATTTGTATCTTCTTTAAAGGCTTACTGAAATGTTTACTTAAAGACAAATCAAACATAACCATAAGCTTAATAATAGGTGTATTTTATTATCCCATCTGATCTGATCCGGATCAGATTTGCGTCATGAAATACACGCAAACAACAACACAAGATCCAGCTTTGTTTCTAGATCTTGCAAAATTCCAATCCGTTCTGGATCAGAGGGGATAATAAAATACGGCTCATAAGGTTAGGTAAGGTATCCTTATTCTATATTTTACATTGTGCACACGTTTGAGATATTTTACAAACACGAAAACCACTAAAAATGATCACCATTAATAATGTTGAATTTGTTTTATGGTCCTTAAACGAGACGCAGGATTTTGGCAAGGGGGGGGGCTGATCAAAATCCTGCGTACGCCCTTGACTTCGATACTCCGAAAGATCTTTCTTTTTCTCATCAAGAGATGTCGTTTACCTCAAGAGATGAAAACATTCAGCACCCTTTTTATAACACGTTACAATATCTAATAAGATTTTATTTTTAGATAATACATTTTTGGTTCTACTAAGTCATAATTGAATATAATTTTCCGAAACAAAATAATTTCTTCATATAAGAAAATATTTTGTGGTGTGAATAAAAACTGAACGCGCAAGTTCACTCTTCTTTTTATAACAAACACTAAAACAATAAATAGATTTGACGAAACTTTTGAAGAAAACACTTTACTTGAAAATTGGAGTTTTCCCTCAGAGTTTGAGGGTTCTCTCATTCCAAATTACGAAAGGTGCTCATGAGCACATTTAAATACATATATATCTATATATATAAATGTAAGGTACCTGTATATGTATATGCATATGCCTGTAAATATATTATATATACCTTTATATACCTATATACTATATATAACATATTAATATTTTCATAAGTAGGTTCCTACACATACCTACACCATGTCAACATCTATGACTGATAAATTTCTTCGGATTTGAGTTTATTTGATTGAACATTTTTATGTATTTGTGTGAATTTACTCTTGGTGCAGTACCTAACTACCTGCCACCATAATAAAAAAAATACAAAAATGCGACGCATGCGACGCGGGAATTGAAAGGGCTTCCTCCAGAGATGAAACCATGAAATTAAGGTGCCTATGTTTTAGTTTTGTTGGCTTAATGTTTTATTAAATTGTCAAAAATTGAACGAAACTATTTTAGGGGGAAACTTTATTCACACCGAATTGAGTGTTCTTTCCAAAGAATGTACTTTACTCAAGAGGGCACACTTGGAGTGTTCCTTCAGTTTTAATTCACACCACCCATTATATGTATAACTGAGAATTTTTGTAATTATCCAGGGGTTGATCAATACATATTGCTGGTAAGGCATAACACTAGTAGTAATGTGTTATTGAAAAGTTCTTATGGTTCTTAGTATTAATTATTTGTGTAATTTGTTTTTTTTTTGTCTTTTAATTCTATAATGGAGGATAAAGAAAAGTCCACTTAAAATAAACTGATGCTAAGTCTTCTACTTGGTTGAATATTCTTAATATAAAAAATAAACTTTTTAAATTAAATTTCATATTAGTATATAGAATTTGTATCATTATTTATTTTATTTCTTTGTTATATTTTGGCCTTGGCCACGAGGCAAAACAAAAACACCACCCCCAGTTGAAAATGATTGCAACCGTGATCTGGCTGGTATAGTTCACAATAGCTTTTTGTCAAAAAAGTGATGTAAGCTGAGCTAGAAAAAATTTTATATTGCGTAATGACAAAGTGCTTTTTGATGGACGTCATCTGACGAGCCCACAAAGCTAGCACAAATACAATCGTGGGAACAAATGAACAGTTTTTTGTCGAATAAGTATCGGGTTTTAGAAAACGTTTCTGATATGAAAAAGGGGAACTAAACGTCAAGAGTATCCGTTTCTAAACAACAGTCATCAACTGTATCTCGTGTTCGTTCTCACCACACATAAGTCAGTTCTAAATGCAAAATTTGCGACTGTGTCCAGAATTTTTGATAATGGACGTTTCTAAACGGAGAAATGTGGTTCGAAAACTCAATTTTTTCTACAATTGTTTAGATGTTACCTATTTAATTACAGCTTGCCAGATTGACAGTACGTGCTTTCACTGTAAGGGAAGACACCATTCACTCCTCACTTTTGATAAAACTCTACATGGGAGATTTACTCACAGTTGAAAATCCCAATGTATATGCCAAGACATATTTTACCCATACACAAAGAACCACACTATTAGCTACAGCTAATTGAAATCAAACTTATTTTGAATGGAGGCCACTTATTGATCCCGGTTCTGAAATTTCATTTATGTCTGAAGAGGTTCAAAAAAGTTTGACGCTCCCTATACGATC
Source organism: Baccha elongata (assembly GCA_951217065.1). Taxonomy (NCBI): domain Eukaryota; kingdom Metazoa; phylum Arthropoda; class Insecta; order Diptera; family Syrphidae; genus Baccha; species Baccha elongata. Next base: position 207,327,173 of record OX578272.1, read on the forward strand.
GGTGAGAGCTACGGTGGCAGGCGTCAGTTTCTCGGTAACGTCAACTTCATCAAAAATGTGTTCTTTTACCCTCAAATCAAAATAAGATAGTGGTTTTTCTCTGTTAGCACAGGCACTTGTTCTCAAAACAGTTGCAGAAAATTTTCCTTCCATCTCCTTGGAAATAAGATATATAAAAGATACATTTGATTTTCCCTTAACGGACCATTTATCCATTTATTATTCGAGAAGGATTAAAATCCAATTTGTTTAAGAGAATTATGGCTCAAAACACAGTTTTTGGTTGGGTTCTACTTGGCCCTTTAGAAAACCAAAACCCTAATATCAAATCCCACTTTTCAAAATCAGTATCTTTTTAAATGAAAATTTTGGCAGATACAAGAACTTCCACAGATAGCGCTACTAACGGAAGAAGAACAAAATTGTGAGACTCTCTTTGAAAGGCAATTTGTACGCAACGAATAATGAATAATCATTATGTGAGTATTGTTTAAAAGACACTTTGTTTTAAAATACTTATGATTAAATCAATAAATACAAATACAAAAATATGATGAAGTGCTATTTGAATATATTGACCTTGGTCATTTATGAAGCCAGTCGAACATCTTGAAGACAACGATACTTCTTCAAGCAAAGTAAAATCATTCTTTATACCCCATCATGCGGTCATAAAGCCAGATAGCCCCACAAAAAAAGTTCGTGTTTTGTTTAATGCGTCTTTTGCTTCTTCAAACGGGAAGAGCTTAAATGAAGTTTTGTACCCGGGACCAGCCTTGCAGACAGCTATCACCCTCTTAGTTTCGAATTCGCGACTTTATCGATACATGTTCAACAGTGATATTGAGAAAATGTATCGGCAAATATTTGCATGTGGAAAATTTCCTTCATTAACCCAGTTTTCAAAAGTGGGAAAAGAGACTGAGGTCGTAAGCTGTAAAATTATTGAATGTCAACATGGCTTCTTGAGGGGAAGATTGACTGGCACTAATTGAATTTTCTAATTTTTGTATAAATTCTCTTGAACAGCATAAACAGATTTCTTATTAAATTGAGCTAGACTTTAACACCTATTTTCTCTACTGTTCCATTCAATCTATTTTTGATATAAGAGGAGTATGTTCAGACGCATTTACATTTCATCACTGTATTGTCGTTGTCATATATCTGATATATCCAAAGATAGTTTCAGGCAAATATAAAAATCCGAATAATTGAGGGGTGACTCTAAAATGAACAATTTTTCTGCAGTGATTTTTTTTTTTTTTTTTTATATAATAATATATGAAAAAAAAAAACAAATCAGAATTAGAATTTAATTAAACAGTTATAATAATGACATTATTAATTTCACACACATATGTAAATCAATATTAAAAAAACACAATTTTATTTTCTTATTAAAAGCAAAAGAAGATCAGGTAATTAAACGGTAATTTATTGAAAATTCAAAAGAAGATCAGGTAATTAAACGGTAATTTATTGAAAATTCTGGGAGCTACTGAAGTATAGAAGTTAAGGAAACCACGATTATTGTAAGCAGAATAGGAGCTAAAAAACTTACATTCCTACGCAATCTAAATGCTGTTGAATTTTGACTACAAAATTCACCACTTTTCATATTGTAAAAAAATTGTAGGGCTTTATAAAAGTATAAATGCTTTAATGGAATTATCTTTGAGCTACAGAACAAATCAAAGCTATGCTCACGAAACATTTTTTCCAAATAATTCTTATAACATGTTTTTGAACAACCAATAAAGTTTGTAAGATTGTAAGTTATTTAGCAAGTAAGAAATGTAGTACATATAAACACTTTATTAGTAAAATCGATTATGGACTTTGTATGTACGGCAGTTGTGCTAAGTCCACATTAAAAATTAAGAAATCGATGTACCATCATGCAGCTAGGAGGAGTATCAATGCTTTTCCCATCAACCCAATTAAAAACATACTAAGATGCTCGCCTAACATATTCGATCGTGTGTTGGGCGTTGGGCCTTTTAAAGTTTTACCCTAATTTCAATGTAAATTTATTGTCCTGCAAAACTATTGCGGATTTCAGAAACTGTTAGTTTAATTTTGTTTAAGCTGTATGCAGCAAAATGCAAGACATAGAATAAAAACTCATTCCATATTAACAACTTAACACGGCTTAAATTTTCTGTATTCAAATAATATTTATTTTTTTCAATTCAAGGTTACGATGGATTTCTCGAAGTACGTCTCGATTTTGACGATAATGTTCTTAATTAAAGCCACATTTTGGGTTAGAGGTAAGTAGTTGAAATCAAACTGAAAATGTATACATTTATTACTATATTATGGCAATCGAATCAAGTTTTTGTTGTTTCAAATGTGTCTTTCTCATGGGTCCAAGCTCATGTGCATTATATTTCTACATTTCAGTGGCGTGGCGTCCATATAACTCGTTTCCTGCCGAGTTATTTTTTTAAAATGTTCTACCACACAACAATGTTTAAAAACAAACGAGCAACATGAACAGAACGATGATGAATCATAAATACACATAACATTTGTGTGTATTTCTTACACCTACTGCAGCGAGCCAACAAGGAAATCTAATCTGATACCTACATTTTATTTGATTTTTATCATGCAACAACGCAACATTTCTTGCGTTCGTGTGCACAACTATTGTGGTTCGCATACTTTACTGTTGTTGTACTTCCATGTTAAAACACAACTGATCAACCATATGGCTGAGGTGGGGAAATAAATCTGAAGGTATCCTTAAATTTTCAGTATACTCATGAAGCCAAGAGAGGATTGGCAAACAGCTGACTATGAATATGTGTTTGTGTGTCTTTTGACACCTATCCGGTTTTGGTCGTTCGCAAACTCATACGATAAAGACGTATCTAAAAAGCATTTTTGGTGTGCACCCGAACGTGCGCATTCTCTTCCACGTTTAAGTTTCAGCTACCATACCAGTCAACCACTCCACCCTTCGCGCTCCACCGATCACTCAACCAACCGTTCTACCACGTTCTACTCAGCGTTGCCGCGAACAAAAATAAAATCGTGCCACATTGTGAAAAAAGTGCCATTTTCTTGCCAAAAAAAATACTAAGTATAGGTACCTACTTAATACGGCTTTTAAAGTACCTATGCTCTTTCACAAAAAATTAGTGTTAAAAATGTTATTAGGTTAATTAGCTTTTTTCAAGAATTTTGGAAATCTACCTTAAGATTTAATGGGTTTGACAGAGTCATTAAATTCCCTATTTTCACTGATTTCACGCTATGAATTTAAGTTTAGGTAACAAACTCCAATAGAGCAATATTAGGCGTGTTTTATTGGTAAGTGACTAAACCACTGTAGGAAAAATTTTTATGGGATACGAAAAGTGGCGATTATCAGTAATTAAAGCCTGGACATTTTTGGCGCGAAATACAATCTCAATACATTTTTTGCTTAAAGGTTGGTGGCACCTTTGACAGCTAAATAAATGGACTCCATATACAATGATTATTAATGGTTGTGTTCATTGTGTTTTCCTTTAGGACCGCGTTTTGCGGAAGAAGTAAGAAGCTTTAAACCTTCGAAATTTGCTAAAAAGTTTTGATGATTTCGAACTTTTCGCTTAAAATCAAATAAAAATTGGTTAAAGCAGATTTCTTAAATAAAATTATATAATTTTGAATTTAATTTCGTAATATTCAAGCTAAATAATGATTATTTATCCGGTTTTTATTTGTTTGTAGTGTAGTGGGGTACAAGTTAACCAAAGTGAATATAGCGTTTTATTGGTTCTTTCTTGTGCTGACTAAATAAAAATTACGAACAAAACACGACTACTATAGTACACAGTTCATCTCCTTGTACTCCTCCGTTTCCTCCCGTGGAAAAAAAATTACACGCGCTCTTCTATACGTGAATATGTGTGAACAGCTAAATGCAAAATTGTAATAATGTATTGTCCACCCAAATTTGGCAGTCCCATTTGAAATGCACGGGCATGCATACAGAGCTAGGCCAGGGGCGCACTTGCGATTGCAATAGCACGATTATACAGTCACAAAATAATAGAACTGTTTTAAATGAAAGCGTGCGTACATGCGACTGAAAAATAGCAAATCTGTCCATGTAAATACTTGCGATTTTTTAACTGCACTTAAAAATAATCGCAAGTGCGCGCTTGGCCTTAAACCTCTGCAGTTTTGAAAGTTTGTAGGCAAAAGTGGGTGGAGCCTCCTGAGATGATGTTCTATTTATTTATTATTCTATGATATAGAATAAGTTACACAATTTCTGACTGAACAGAGGAACTTGTTTTTTTTCCTTCGCCATTTGCTGTGTTTGGCACCTCTCTGTTCGGCAGCCGCCTTCTTATCGGAAAAGGTAAAACGCTTTTCACCGTCTTACTTTTAGTGAATTATGTATTTTTATAGACACTCGCACATGGTACGAGTAAACTTGGTACGCGTACCATATTCGAGTTGATTTTCAGTATGTGCAGGCTGGTACGAGTACCAAATCCTTGGTGCGAGTAAACAAAAAATTTGGTATCACCAAATATCAAACGTGTTTGATATTTTTCGTTAAAAGAGGGAGGAGCTACGTAGTCGTGATACCAAGTATGAGTGTCTGCGGAAGTGCGTACTGTTTTACTCGTACTTTTCTTCGTTCAGTTCATTTTAGGTTCATAATTAATTTTTTTTAGTTTGAAATAGAACTTTGATTGAAAAAAAAAATAAAAAAGGAAAAACATAAAAAAAAAACAAAAATATGTCGAACATTCCTCATACGGAAATGTGGAAGGATTTCTTTGAGTGCCTCAAAAATTTACCAGCGCTTTGGAAAGTCAAAGATTATGTTTTCAAGGACAAAGAGCTGAAGAGAAAATCGTATGAAACATTGTTAGAAGTGTATAAAACTATATATCTTGATGCAACAGTAGAAGACTTAAAAAAATAACTTCTCGGCGTCAAGGATTCCTACAGACCCCTCTTTTCTTTTCTATTCGTGGCAATTATTTCAAAACTGTATTATACTTATTGAGGTGTGACAAAATAATGGACTCCCATTTAGAAAAGTGTTTAAATGCACAAAATCCAATTTTTTCGGGCCTCAAACGATATTCAAAACGATTTAATACATAGTGCCGCTGCGGTGATAAGATACGAAATTCAATTAGAATTAAATAAAATGCGATTCGTGTCAATTATGATCGATGAAACGCCAGACGTAAGCCATAGGGAACAACTAAGTGCCGTGTCGCTGTACATATCGGATGATAGAATAGAAGAAAGATTTCATGGATTTTTAGACGTTAGTAAAAATTGTAATGCAGATGAGTTGTCAAAACACATTAAATTGCAAGTTTTACCTTTAAAGACTGTTTTGCAGTTGCAGTAGGAAAAATTTAGTTTTATAAATTTTCAAAAAACTAAGAAAGTGAGGATAGAAAAAAAATTATAGAAAAACGAATGATAAAGAAAATTACAAAGATGCTCACTCAATATACCCTAATCGCCATTTTGCCCAGTTTGAAGATAAAAGTGAAGTCATAACACGATTCGTGCCAATTTACGTTAACGGCTTTATAGCTCGTTCATAAAAACGTATAATGTAAAGTTTCGTTTTTAACGCCATGTTATTCAGTAGTTTAAAACTTAAATCCAGATGTAAATTATTCCTTGTTTTCCTCTATTTCCATATAAAATTCTATGAAAACCAAATGGGTGGACCGAACTCACAACAGTACCAACATTTTGAATCTAACTAAAAAATTACGCATACTTACTAACCAATATGTGTTTAAACCCTTTTTACTTGTGATTATAGCTGAAACCCGTCGAAAACGACGATGGAAATAAACTATTTTTGGTGAAGATTCTAAGGGGTTTTAATTTAAGTAAATTTCTTATTCCTGTTAAAAGAGAGGAGTCGCGACATCGCCATGAATTGAAATAAAACGGTAGCAAAATTGTCTATAGTTATAAACTCCATTTTATATTTAAAAAAAAAAAAAATATCTTAAAATATCAACTTGCCGTTAAAGCTTTAAAATAAAAATAATATGAATTCGAAATACCAAATAAATGTTTACTAACCTGAGTTTCAATGAAGTATAGTATAATTTTGCCGTAAAGCTTTAATCTTTGAAATGTTACAGCTTTAAAATAAAAAAAAAACTATGAAAAACTCTAATAAATGGTTTACTTACCCGAGTTCAAAAAATTATTTTAACAGTCACAATTCCTTTTAAGTAAAGTAAGTAAGTTATTCACTAAAACAAAAACTTTCCACTTTTTCACCAAAACTTAGATTTCCACTTTAGTTTTCACAAAAACTTTGGTTAATATATTTCTGCACAATGTATTGTGTTCAATGTTAGAGAAAAATAAATCAGTATGTCCATCTTAACCACCAATGGTAAGAAAAGCTTTAAGTTTTCTTTTCGTGAGGTTGGTTTTTTACCGGTTCAAAGCTCATTTGATTCTTGTCTCTACTTACCCATTTTCAGAACCCAAAATTGAGGTCAGATAAGTTTTAATAGTGTAGATGCCGCTGCAATTGAGTTGGAGAAAAATATTCGTCTGTTAATTCTTGGTCGTATTGCTATCGGCAGAATCAAAGATTCAACTTTTTTTAGCCAAACTGTGAGCATTTGTCCAGAAACATAGTTTTCATGACATTTCCTCTATCTAACAGCATATAAACCGTATAAGTCAGTGATTTCTGAAATGCAGACGAATTAAATTTGGAATTTAAAAATGCTTAAATTCCGCTGATTTTTTTATTTTAAATTTAACCTTTCCGGTTCGGATTTCCAGTAAATTTTATTTGTTTTGGTGCTTGTCCCTGATAAGCATATTTTTCTTTAAACCATTAGCAACGCCATCTCTACATAATCATTTTCAAAACTAAAAATTAGTTAAAAGTGAACATAGCCTTTTTTGTTTGCTGCATAATTTTTTAGCGGTTAGCATCGGTAATTTTAAATCGGTAATTTTAAAGCTCATTTCGATGCTTTCCTCTACGCTTTACTTATCCATGTTCAGTATCCATATTTTCGCCACTGGCCTTGAAAATAGTGGATATTGTGTAGTTTGAATATTTTTCATTAAAGTAGTTGTTTTCGCAAAGATTATGGTTTAGGCTTAGATTACATATAGTACATATGATTGGCAAATCTTCTCTATGAGGAATAAAGTTTAGATCCATATTTTCGCCACTGGCCTTGAAAATAGTGGATATTGTGTAGTTTGAATATTTTTCATTTAAGTAGTTGTTTTCGCAAAGATTATGGTTTAGGCTACCATATATTTCCCGATGGGTTGAACTTTGTGCCTTTTCAATGCTTTCTGTTCGTATTTTTTCATCCACCGCTATAATTAAGCTATTGAACTCTTCCTTCTATTGGTGGATATTATCCATGATAATCCTTAAAGAGTGACCAGAAAACTCCGCGAGTGATGTCCAGTTTTCATAGAATGTAAGTCATTTTTGCCAATGGTGATGTCTTTTATCTAAAAAAAATTTCGAAGGAGCTAATTAACGGTACTTGCCATATAATTGTGTATCGATTATCTTTTAAATGGCTGCACTGATTTTGAGGAATTTTGTATTCTAAAAGTTCTGCTAAACCTGATTAGATTAATAATGCAATAACAAAATTTGGAAATGAAGTTTTTATAAAAAGTTATATTTTTGAGTTCCATTTTCCTCGAAAAAATACGATTAATTTTAATAATAATTTACATGAGTGATTTGTTTTTGAAGGTAAAATTTTTACGAATTTCCCAGTCGTTAACATATTACAAAGTGTGAATTGCCACAGGAGCAAGTTTGTGCGACCCACTTGATTCATTCCGAAATGATTTCTGTATTTTTCCGTATATTAGAAAAAAAATCACACAAAGTCTAAAAATTAGACATTATAAGACTTTCTTTTTTTTTTTACTTTACCAGATCTTATTTAGACGGAGTTTAAAGCAAGCATCAGCAGACGAAAAAAGATTTGCCAACACATATAATGTGTCCCACTTGCTCATCACTTAGTGCAGGTGTTAGTTGTTAGTAAGCACAATGCAATAAAAACAAAAACACATGCACATAAAACATGGATACATATAAAGTCAAAACTAAACAAAATGACACAGAAACATTTAAGATCGTGGAGCACTGGTTCTGAACATAGTTTTTAGATTACTTTTATTTAAACTAAAATCCAACACACCCTTGATAAAGTTATATTACTTTCTCATCCGCGTGAGTGGCTCATGCATGCCATAATTGGTTCTGTGATGTTCAATATTGAAAAGCTCAGAACTTCACAGGTGGTACGACCGTCCACGGAAGTTTAAACCAATTGAGGCTAACAGGTCCAACGCATCAATTTGTCCAGAGATTAGATGATGGAGAAAAATTAAGTCATTGTTTACTCTACGTTGATATAAAGATTGTATCTGTAAAAGCCGTATACGGTGCTCGTATTGTGGCAGGTTATTAGGATGAGCCCATGGAAGGCCTTTAAGGGCAAAGCGAATAAAATTCTGCTGAACTGATTCAATACGTTTCTAATGGATTTCATAGAATGGGATCCATACTTGTGAAGCATACTCAAGATGCGGCCTAACATAACAGTTATACAAAGAGAGAGTAACGTACGGATCTTTAAATTTCTTTTCCCACCGTTTTATGAATCCAAGCAAAGAGTTCGCCTTTTTTACAACAAAGCTAACATGTTCAGAGAATTCCAGATTAGCACTGAAATGAACTCCTAAGTCCTTAAAATTAAAAACACGACTAATTTTATTTTGTATTCAAGTCCCCCTTCAAAACGAACCAATTTAAGGAGCAACTCTAATAATCTTATTGATTCAGGCGCATCTAGTTCGTCTCATGTCAGTCCGACTTTAACGATTGCTGTTAATACGGTGGCTGACAATGATTGTGAAACTATATCAAATCATATTGTAATAACAGAGCCTTGTCCTCATCCTATTGAGGCTGTCCCTAAGCCTAAATCAATTTTTATTTCTCGCCTTAGTCCAGACATAAGTGTTCATAATCTTGTTTCCCATTTGGTCTCTAACAAATGCATTCCGAACAATGCATCAGTTAAATGTGCCGAAATAAGTAAGGTAAATAGTTTTGTCTCATCCTTCAAAAATATTTTTCACCCGGCATTTTTCGAATCTATCATTAATACTAAAAATTGGCCATCTGAAGCGCTTTTAAAAGAGTATGCTACGTGAGAAGTTAAAGAAGTAAGTGCGTTATTCGTAAGAAATCTTCGCCAAAAAACTAAAAAGGATTACCCTCTTTTATCAAAACGTCAGAGGGCTTCGCAGCAAAACTGCAAATATTTATACTAACTCTCAAGCTTTTTCACATGACATCTTTGTTTTGACAGAAACTTGGCTGAATTCAAGCTATTTAGATACAGAACTTTTTGATCAAGAGTTCTTAGTTTTTAGAAAAGATCGTCATGTTGATAAACCAAAAGAATTAGGCGGTGGTGTGTTGATTTCTGTTCGTAATAATTTTGTATCTGCACGTATTTCTTTCCCCTTCGATCTTTCTATTGACTTGGTTTGTATCAAATTAAACATAGAGTCTAATGGCCAGTTTCTCCAAACACTTTTAAATATTTATTGGGTTGTTAAATCTTAAAACGGTATTTTTCAATTTCGCCAACCACTTTGATTTTTAAAAAGGCCAATAAACTAAAGTCCCATTTTGTTCTAAATAAATTTTAAAGGCGTCTTAAAAATGGAAGACAAAGAGAACGTTGAAATATTTTGATTGATATGCTCTCCTCTCGCTTGCTCCAATGAAAGAGAGCCATGAGTGGTGAATAAAAATCCGGGGTTGGTATCAAGTTTTCCTCATTTTTAAAAATTTACCTTCTTATGTTGGTGCAAAGCATTTTAAGCTAAAATGCCAATAAATTTTATTACTCCGTTAACTAAACTGCTTTTAGGTGTATTTTGGTGAAACTGGGCATAAGTATGTATATATTATAAGAGTATATATTCCTCCAAGAAGTTCAAGTTTGTTGTATAATGAACTTGTTTTGGCCTTAGACTATCATTGACTTGTCTTGCTCCAACAGTAATATTCTACTTCTCGGGGATTTCATTTTACCCCATATAGAATGGGTTCCCTCGAATGATGGATCATTTCCAGAAGCCTCATTAACATCTTCACAAACAGAGCTTCTCTCTCTAGATGGTATTAATTCTACTGACTTACAGCAAGGAAACTGTATTAAAAATTATAAGAATCGAGTACTCGATTTGGTATTTTCTTCTGACGCTATTAGTACTGTTGTTCAGGAATCTAGTTCTGGAATTACTTATATAGACAATTACCATCCTTCCTTGGATATTTTTTGACTTGAACAACTATAATCCTCAAGATTGTTCATTTGTTTTTGACTTTCGAAAGTCAAATTTTCAGTTACTTTCCGATGTTATAAGTAGATCGAATATTAGAAATATATACGATTCTACAAATATTGACGATGCAGTAACTGAGTTCTATAATATAATCAGTAGCTATATAAATAATTGTGTACCTACAAAAATATCTAAAAACACTAATTTTTGTCACCCTTGGTACACACAAGAGCTAAAATCTCTTCGAAACAAGAGAAATAAAGTATGGAAAGCTTATATAAAAATACTCTCCCCAATAATTTTCGAACAATATATTGCCTTATTTGAAGAATTTAAAACTCCTTCAAAATTGTTGTACACCAATTACGCTAACGAAATGGGGGCTTTATAAAACAGGACCCCAAAAGTTTTTGGCATTTTGTTAACTCAAAAAGAAATTCGGATGGCTTCCCAGCTAGTTTTTTATATGAGAACACTTCCGTACAAAATCCCAGTGATATTTGCAGCGTGTTTGCAAATAATTTTCGTAACTCATTTGTTGATACTCATAGAAATGTTGATATAGATTTTTTTAAAGACGTGAACAGCTACCCGCAAGTTAATTTTAACAATATTCCTGTGAAACAAGATAGAGTTATGCATTTTTTGTCATCCTTAAATGACGATTACTCTTATGGCCCTGACAATATGGTGTATTAGTGCAGCCCTTGCAATTTTATTTGAGATTTCTTTAAAAGCTGGAAAATTTCCGTCCTTCTGGAAGAAATCATTTCTCACTCCTGTTTTTAAAAAGGGTGACAAATCTGACATTAATAACTATAGACCCATTTCTAAATTGTCATGTGTTCCAAAGCTTGTTGAACAGGTTGTATGTGAAAGCCTTTAATTTTTTGGTAAAAACATTATTAGTAAACAGCAACATGGCTTTGTGCAGAAAAGGTCTACTGTTACAAACCTTCTTACCTTCTTGCATAATTGTTCAAATGCATTAAAAAAAGGTAATGAAGTTGATTGCATATACACAGATTTTTCTAAAGCATTTGACCAACTCAGCCATGATATTATTGTTTTTAAACTCCAAGCGTACGGTTTCCCTACTCTCTTTATTTCGTGGATCAAATCGTACCTTGAAAATAGATCTTACCAGGTCAAATTTAGAAAATCCCTTTCAAATACTTTCTTTGTCCATTCAGACGTACCCCAGGGAAGTCATTTGGGCCCATTCTTATTCATTCTTGCTATAAATGACGTTTCATTTTGTATACGCTTTAGTGAGATTCTCATAATTGCAGATGATATGAAAATTTTCAAAACAATCAAATCTACTAATGACCTCAATCTTCTGCAGGCTGATGCCAATAGTTTCAGTGTATGGTGTTATAAAAACGGGTTAACTCTTAACCCTAAAAAATGCCAAACAATGACCTACTCAAATAAAGCAAACTCTATGCTTGGATTCATAAAACGGTGGGCAAAAGAATTTAACGATACGTACGTCACTCTCTCATTGTACAACTGCTACCTTAGGCCTCATCTTGAATATGCCTCACAAGTATGGACTCCTTTTTATGTAATCCATAAGAACCGTATTGAATCAGTGCAGCATAAGTTTATTCGTTTGCTCTTAAAGGCCTTCCTTGGGCCGGTCCTTATAATCTGCCACCTTATGAACATCGGATACAGCTTTTGCAGATTCAATCTTTATACCAACGAAGGGTAAATAAGGGTTAATTTTTCTTCATCAACTTGTCAGCGGACAAATTGATGCCCCGGATCTGTTAGCTTCTATTGTCTTAAACTACCGCGGAGGGTCTTACCACCTGCGAAGATCTGAACTTTTGAATGTTGAACTCCAAGAACTAATTATGGCATGCATGAGCCTCTCACACGGATGAGTAAGTTATATAACTTGAATGAGAGCCTGATAGACTTTAATTTAAATAAAAAAAATTTAAAAACTCTCTTTAGAACCAGTGTTCCACGATCATAATTGTTTCTCTGTTGTATTGCAATATTGTATTTATGTTGTATTTATGTGCATGTGTTTTTGTTTTTGTACCATTGTGCTTACTAACAACTAACACCTGCACTAAGTGATGAGCCAGTGGGACACATTATATGTGTTGGCAAATCATTCTTTCATATGTTGATGCTTGCTTTAAGCTCCATTTGAAAATAGATCTGATAGTGTAAAAATAAAAAAATATTCAGTCACTTGGAACTTTTTGTTTGAGAAGGTAATATTTTGGCATTTTATAGGGTTATAGCTAACCCAATTTTATTACACCAAATACTGAAACTATCAAGATCAGCCTACAAAAAAATGCGATCATTGGCAGAATTTATTGATTAATAGATTTTTATATCATCTTCAAATATGAGTATCTCACTAAAGCGTAAGAAAAAACGTCATTTATAGCAAGAATAAATAAGAATGGACCCAAATGGCTTCCATGCCTAGATGGCAAATGAAAGTATTAGAAATTGAATTTCTAAATTTAACCTGGTAAGTTCTATTTTCTAGGTAGTATTTGATCCACGATATAAAAACAGTAGGAAAACCGAATACTTGCAGTTTAAAAACAGTAATAATATCGCTGAGTTGGTCAAATGCAATTAACTTCATTACCTTTTTCTAAAAAAATATGTCGCTTATCTTTTAATCGACAATCGTTTATTTATTTCAAATATTCAAAAAATTGTGAATGCTATACAGTTAAGCGCAAAACTGTAATGAAAGGAGAACATACATATAGGTACATCAATCGAACACTATCAGAGTTTTGTATGGAATAAAATGATGCTTAAGGTTTTTGTCCTTTTAAAACTGAACGTGGTTGGTGCAATTGAAAATTGCCGTTTCAAGATTTATCAACCACCTCTTGTGATTGCTACTTCTTTTAAACTTATTTGTTTCTTATTTTTATTTAGTGCCAGCGAGCAATATTAAACTTTTCAATGAAGTGAGAAGCGATTTTCTGCTTAACCTTTATCATATCATAAGAAATATTATTTTACGAAAGAACTTTTCTTATTATATTTATGTATTTAATAATTCCTAATATATTCGATTTTTGCAGCTCAAAATAAAGGAAATGAAGTTGATCCTCAATTTTTGGCAGAGATGTCGAATATAACAGTACCACAAGGACGGGATATTTCATTTATTTGTATTGTTAACAATTTAGCCCATTATCGAGTAAGTTTTTCAGAACACATTTATTGCAATTATTTTTTACAAATTCCATTTTCTAAGAGCAATCATCAATTTTTGCGAGTGAATGCATGTATAACCAAATAAAATGCACGGTCGTATAAACAGGTACTTGCTCTTGTGACAAGTTCTTTTAGCTCTAACTACATCAGTCAAAATAAATTAAGAACACAAGCAAGCAATATGAACAAATCCATACATACTGTAACGTGTTTAAAAGATGTTCTCCGTTCAATTTTTGTTTTACGATGTGTAAACTCACAATTGTGATTCCAACTTAAAGTGTTAACCGCAAACGCCATGCAACAAAGTTAACGAAACATAATTTTTTTAACGAAAGACCATAGACTAGAAAGCTCCAGAAGGCTCTTACTGGCACTGTACTAGAAGATTCTAAAGCGGAGTGCTGAATCGTGCAGCCACTATAAATACGAGCGAACCATGCGGCAAGAAGTCATTTTGAATTTGAAATCAGTCGTGTAAAAGTCGGTAATTTGAAAATGATAAAGTTTGAATCTGAAATCAGTCGTGTACAAGTCGGTTTTTAAATATTTAGTGGAACTAAAAGTGAAAAGACGTAAAGTGAGTTTTATTAAAACGAAAATAAGTTTTATTTAATAAAACGAACCTAGATAAAACCTAACATTGGTGTCAAAAGTGCAATTAAATAAGAATTTAGTGAAAAGTGATTGTGTAAAAATGGGTAAGCTTCTGAAAGATGTAAACGCTGTTTAACTAAAAGCAGAACTAAACAAACGGGGTCTTCCTTCTGATGGAACGAAAAATAACCTCATTCATTATTCGTCTGCAAGAAGCCATGAGACGACACGACGAAAATCCAGACATTACTGTCTTGAAAATAGAAATGGCAGAAGAACAAGTAAGTACCAATACAGACTTGTCCAATATGTTGGCTCTTCTTCTCGAACGTTTTGAAGATAAAAAAACGAACAAATGAAATTTCTCGAACGTTTCGAAGATCAAAGAGAAGAACAAAAAAATGAACAAACGAAACTTCTCGAACGTTTTGAAGATCAAAGAAACGAACAAACGAATTTTCTCGAACGTTTTGAACATCAAAGAAAAGGACAAAAAAAGGAACAAACGAAACTTTTCAAACGTTTCGAATATCAGAGAAACGAGCAAAACAATCTTCTCGAAGAACAGAAGAACCTCCTCAAAGGTAAGCTCACTGCGTTTGATAAAAAGTTCATTGCTTCTGACGAACGATTTAAAGGAGTCGAAAAACAACTCCCAACTGTTGAGACCAAAATTGACACAAAGTTAGAGAACTTTGAAAGAAAATTCAAGAAGGTCGAAGAAAAAATCGACAAAGTTGAAGATAAATTTAAGAATTTGTTATATTGACAAGGTAAGAAAACTGAAGGTACTAAAAAATTCTGGTGGATCTTACAATAGAAAAGATATGCATCCGCCAACTTTCGATGGACAAACTTCTTGGTCAATCTATAAGAGACAATAAGAAGCAGCAACAATGACGAACGGCTGGGACGATGAAGACAAGTTGGTTGCACTGACGCTGGCTCTTAGAGGACCCGCTGCTGAGTTACTGCAAACAATACCAGCAGAGATGCATAGCAACTTTGGTGCACTTGCTCAGGCCATTGAAAAACACTTTGGAGATGGCCATAAGCAAGAAGTCTTCAGAGTCGAACTAAACACCAGAGTTCAGAAACGGGGAGAGACTCTTCAGCAGCTTCAAGTAGACATCGAACGGCTAGCTCCAATTGCTGTGGAAGCCTTTGTTCGTGCTTTGCTTGACATAAATCTCCAAAGAGCAGTGCGAATGGCTTGAAAATGAACACTTTCAGAAGCATTAGCGTTCGCCTTGACAATTGAAGCAGCTGAACAGGCTTCGCAAGGAGTTCATCGGCTAAGAGAAATTGCTATTGAAGAATGCTCTTGCCAAAAAATGGCGTTCCTGAATTACCGTCGAGATGAACAAATCCGATGCTGGAATGGCAACAAGACCAGACATTTCTAGCGCCAGTGCTGAATGCCACCTAGAAGATTGTGGAAGCAGAAATTACACATCAGACGACTCAGAGAATAAGATTAACGCCACATCCCATCAAGTTTCCCAGCAGGGAAACGAGTAAGAACCAACTTCGAGGGAAAGAAGCTGGTCTTGCACACAAAACGAAACAATAAAATAAAACTCTAACTGTGGGAGCAGCTATAAACAACAAGCAATACGTGGTTACCATCGACACTGGTGCCACCGCTTCCATTGTATGAAGACACTTGGTGAAGATGGCATGGCTACACAACACCAACAGCTATTGTCTGAAGACTCTAACAGGAGAAGCAGCAAGAGTGTACGGAGACGTCCGTCTTCGGATCCGCTTGGCAGAACTAGAGTTTGAACATATATTTCTAGTCGCAGACATATGCGATGAGTGCATTATTGGAATCGACTTTATGAAAGAGCAAATAGATAATAAATAATTCTTGACATTGGTAACTGTTGTAAACAAACTTTGCTTTTATTCATAAAAAACTACTTTCTTTAATCAAGTGTACCTGTTGTTTTTAGCCTGTGAAAATAATAATTAGATTTCAGTTCATATTTTAATTTTGCACAATAAACGTTAATTTTTTTTTATAATAACAATATTTTCATTTATACTCGTAAAAATACATAACAAATTGGCGACTGTGTAAAAGCATTAACTCAAATTCAATTATGAATACTGAACAATTTACCAAATATCTTGAAGCATTGAAGGATTTAATACCTCAACCTACAACTAGTGCATCAACGACCGTCATGAATGCAAATTTCGATATATTCAATGGCGAGATAGGAAATTTCCAGCAATATGTTGAAAGATTCAACAATTATTGTGCATTAAAAAACATTACCGACGAGAATATAAAGAAGAGGACGTTTTTGAACTCGATTGGTCCTAACCTATACGACCAATGCAAATGCTTACTAGCTCCTAAGTCAATTGATGAATCGAACTACAAGGACATTGTCAAGGTACATCACATCGCTCCTCCAGTTAACAAGCTTGTGGCACAAAATCGACTTCTCCCAAGGTTACAATCTTCGAACGAAAATTGCTCAGAATACATCGCAGCATTACAAAAACTTGCAATCGATTGTAAACTGAATTGTTCTTGTGGAAAATCTGTAACTGATTTATTTTTGCGAGCACAGTTCATTAGAGGTTTCAAAGAAAACTTTATCAGAAAACAACTCTTGCAAGACGATGTAGAGATCAGTGAAATTTTAAAAAAAGCTTTAGCATTAGAAACGGCTAAGTTCAATGCTAATGAAGTTGCTCAATACCCTTCCAGTACATTAAATACATCGCATTCGTCAATTCATCGTATTTCCAGATCCATACGACATACAGACAGCACTAAAAAACCGTCCGGAGGACGAACACATTCACTAGGAAGAAGTGCATTCCACAGCCGGAGATCAAGTCCCCGTGTCAACTTCAGGGACATAGGCATTAATGATTTGTTCATAAGATGTGGTAAAAACAACCATTCGTGTTCCGATTGCAGAATTGCTCATCATAAACTCAAGTGCTCCTCATGTCACAAACAAGGACACGTCTCAAAAGTATGAGTTTCTACATTATTCAAAAACAAGAATGCTAGGACTTTTCCCATGTCAGTTGAGAGGTCCAAAAACATATCGAATGTGACAGATTTTCAAGATTTTCAAGATTTCCAGCCAACGTCAACATATGAAAAAAACGTTCTCAATAAAATAGAAATAATTAATTTTTAATTAATTAATAAGACTAGCAACAAAAAAATATAAAATTGAAATTTCCATCGAAAAGAAAAATGTGAAATTTTAAGTAGACTCTGGATCCGGTTACACATTGCTTCCCAACAACCAGTTCGAACAATTAATTTAAAAGACTCAATTTAAACCATCTTTTATGAAGTTTAGAACATATGATGCAGGAATCGTGATACCTCTGGGAATCGTTGATGTACCGGTGAAATACAAAAATATTGTGTCAATTGAAAAGTTATTCATTGTTCCTGATGGATTTTCACCTTTATTGGGTAGAACTTGGATTCGTAATCTAAACATCAGTCTTCAAGAAATCGACAAAATAAGCCAACCTGTCAAATAAAGAACGCAACAAGTATTCCAGATTAAATCAGTTGACCAATTTGAAAAATTGTTCCCTAAAATATTTGAACAATCAGTTGATAATATTCCAGGTGTTAAATGTTCTTTACAATTAAGAAGCAACGCTAGACCTGTGTTCATCAAAGTGCGTATTATTCCTTTTGCAATTAGAGACAAGGTCCAACAAGAAATTTTGGTACTAAAAAAAGATGAAATAATTACACCTGTCGACAAAAGCGATTGGGGTTCCCCTATCGTAGTTGTACCCAAACCAGATGGAAACGTCTGGCTATGCTGTTGCTGTTAACAAACAATTAACTGACGCACGATACCCTACTCCCCGGATTGACGAATTATTGAATAATCTAAGGAATTCCAGATTCTTCTGTAAGCTAAACCTTTATAAAGCGTATCTACACATAGGTTCACGAAATGAGCTTACAAATAAAAACAATATCAACACACAAGGGCACATTCAAAATGAACCGTCTCAGCTTTGGCATTAAAACAGCACCAAGTGAGTTCCACAGAATACTTGATCAAGTTTTAAACGGCCTAAATGGAGTCGTTTCATACTTTGATGATATTATAGTTCACGGAGAGTCACTAAAAGAGTGTGAAGAAAACCTCATAAAATGCTTCCAGAGACTTCAATACAACGACCTTCATCTAAATAAAACAAAGTGTAAGTTCTTCGCATCCAAAATATTATACCTTGGCTATCAAATATCGTACAAGACAATTGCCAAGGATCCTCGAAAAGTTCAAGCTATCCTCGAAGCGCCAAGACCGACAAATGAGAAAGAAGTCAAGCAATTTCTTGGCCTTGTCACGTACTACAGTAAATTTATACCAAACCACACAACGCTCACAGCTCCAATTCGTCAACTCCTGTGTACAGACTCAAAATTTTTGTGGTCTGCAATTTGTGAAGCTGCGTTCATCAGACTCAAAAATCATATCGGGAGCGAACAGACTCTAGTACCATATGATCCTACATTGCCAGTCACTGTTGCTTGTGATGCCAGTCCGGTGGGAGTTGCTGCAGTACTTTCTCACGTTATGGATGAAGTCAAAAAGCCTTTATGTTTTGTGTCAAGGTCCCTCTCAAAATCAGAGAAGAATTACAGCCAAATTGATCGTGAAGCCTTGGGTATTGTATTTGCACTCGACCGACTTTATACATACTTTTATGGGAGGAAGTTTACGCTAATCACGGACAACAAACCTTTGGTAAGAATATTTCATCATAACAGTAACCTTCTACCTATGACAGCTGCTAGATTACTGAGATATGCAGCTTATTTATTGAATTTCAATCATGAAATATTACATTGAAACTGTGATCAAAATGTCAACGCCGGCTATTTCTCTAGAAATCTTGTCAATGAATCTTCTCCAGTTGGTGTTCATACTATTGATGCAGACATTTTACAATCAAATAACTAGTGAAAGGATCAAGCAACAAACATCTCAAGATCCAGAACTATCACAGATAATTGGAGACATCAACGCCAGAACAAGTCATCTTGAGGATAACACCCTACAGGGTGAAACTTTATTTCGAGATTCCAGAGTATGCATCCTCAAAGTCATGCAACCTTAAATTTTGGAAGAACTTCATGTTACCCACCCGGGTATTGTCCGCATGAAGCAGCTAGCAAGAAGGTATTGCTATTGGCAAACATCGACAAGGATATCGAACGAGTAGTACGTTCCTGTTAATCCTGCGCACTAAACCAGAAATCTCCAGCTAAGGCCCCAGCACATCACTGGGAGGAACCAAGAGAAAAATTTTCTAGAGTTCACATTGATTACGCCGGCTCCAAAAACGGAAAATACTATCTAGTTTTGGTAGATGCGAAATCGAAATGGCCCGAAGTCAAAGTAATTCCTAAAGCCCCAGACACATCAATCACTCTTAAGTTGTTAAAAGAAATATTTTATTTTCACGGATACCCACAATTCTTATTTTCTGACAACGCTACGATGTTCAAAAATCCAGTATTCGGAAAATTCTGCAAAGAACGAGGAATTTTTCAAATATTTACTGCACCTGGACATCCTTCTACTAATGGACTTGCAGAGCGATACGTCCAAACCCTCAAGTTGAAATTAGACAAGATGGAAAATGATTCAGCCGGTATTGATAGACTTCAACAGATATTGCAAGTGTTTAGAGCAACACCGTAAGCTTGTGGTAAGAGTCCAGCAGAACGCATTCGTCTGGATGCTATCAAACAATTACCAAAAACTGTTCCACTCCACAACATAATGATTTCCGAAGTCTTAATGTGGGCGAACGTGTAACAGCTCGCATTTACCGAAACAACAAACTATCATGGGAATTCGGATCAATCATTGAAAAACTGGGTTTAATGCACTACACTGTTAAGCTGGACAGCGGTCATGTATTCAAACGAAACATTGATGAACTCAGGTGTGTCATAATCCCAGCCGCTGAACAAGTTGCCCAAACGTTTCCAACACCTAAGCCAGTAGTCCGCAATCCTCGGAGAGTAACATTTGCAGATTACGATGTAATTATGAGTCAACCCCCTGATAACGAGCCCGTAGTTCAAATACCACCACACGTAGCTACACCCATAACCACATCGGTAACAGCAGATCCAGTTCAAATACCACCACCTGTAGCTGCACCTATATTCGCACCGGTAACAGCAGATCCAATATTTTCAATCCCACGGTGGACAGGACGACAAACGAAACAATCTGTTAGATTAAAAGATTATATCATCAACAACATTGATTGACTTAACTGAATTCAAATTTGGTCAGGGGGAGAGTGTTGTAAACAAACTACTTTGCTTTTATTCATAAGAAACTACTTTCTTCAATCAAGTGTACCTGTTGTTTATATCCTTGTGAAAATAATAATTAGATTTCAGTTCATATTTTAATTTTGCACAAAAGACGTTCATTGCTGTAGTAGCAATAACCAAAATCACCGAAGAACAGACCGAAAAACCAGTGAATCCAGATAGAGTCATTGCTTTGAAGAGAAAACTGTCGAAGTGCTGCAATCTCGATCAACAACAGCTTAGAGTTGCTGGAAACCTTCTACACGAGTTCGCTGATGTTTTCGCTTCACAAGACCGGCGATATGGATGAACACAACTTGTACAGCATAGAATCGATACTGATGATGCAAGTCCAATTCGTCAACCGGCAAAGTGCCTCCCTCTAGCCAAACAAGAGGAGGTTACAGAAATGATATCGCCAATGCAGAAAAATGGTTTAATCGAGACCTCACAAAATCCTTGGGCATCACCAGTTGTTCCAGTCAAAAAGAAGGACGGGAGTACTCGATTATGTGGGGACTACCGAAGACTGAACGATGTCAATAAGAAGGACAGTTATCCTCTGCATAGGATAAGCGACACTCTGAATGCGATGGCTGTAGCTCAATGGTTTTCAACATTAGACCTAAAGAATGGTTATTGGCAGGTTGGTATTCACCCAGAAGAAAGAAAACTGCATTCTCGACAGGTAACGGATTATGGCAGTTCAAAAAAAATGTCTTTTGTCATATGTGATGCAGCTTGTTATGCCCCGGACAAAGGTTAATGACATTCTACGTGAGATGCATGATGTATCTTCTGGAGGCCATTTGGGTATCAACAAAACTCTGGAGATAATTCGAGAACGTTTCTACTGGCTGCATGCAAAAGACGATGTGGAAAAATGGTGCAGAAAATGCGTTACTTGTGCAGCCACCAAGGGACCAGGCAGAAAACTACAGAGTAAGATGCAACAGTACAACGTTGGAGCACCTTTTGAAAGAATTGCCCTCGATATTGCAGGCCCATTTCCTGAGTCTTACAATGGAAACCGATTCATTCTTGTTGTCATGGATTACTTCAGCAAGTGGCCTGGGGCGTTTGCCATTCCAAACCAAGAAGCGAAGACAGTTGTGGATCAGATTGTGTACAATTGGGTCAGCAGGTTCAGTGTTCCTATGGAGCTCCATTCTGACCGAGGAAGGAACTTCGAATCCAAAATCTTTCAAGAGGTCT
This sequence comes from Baccha elongata, assembly GCA_951217065.1. Taxonomy (NCBI): domain Eukaryota; kingdom Metazoa; phylum Arthropoda; class Insecta; order Diptera; family Syrphidae; genus Baccha; species Baccha elongata. The sequence goes on from OX578272.1 coordinate 207,348,930, forward strand.
GTTCGCTCCTTGGCATCAAGAAGACGAGAACAACACCACTTCATCCGCAGTCTGACGGAATGGTTGAATGTTTCAACAGGACTCTCAAAGAACACCTTTCCAAAGTAGTAGGTGACTTCCAACGAGACTGGGAAAAACACATTCCTCTATTTTTAATGGCACACCGAAATGCGGTACACAGCACAACTGGTCACACTCCATCAGAAATCGTATTTGCTACAAATATCCGGTTGCCTAGCGAAATTAAAGTCGGATGTCCAACGGGCGAAAAACGAAATGAAGAGGAATACGTGGATTGCCTAAAGGACAAACTCACTGACATCTATGACAGAACAAGGACTAAAATAAAAACATACTATGATGCAAACGCCACAACGAAACCTTTCCATGAGGGAGATCTAGAGTGGCTGTATAATCCTCATCGACAAAAGGGAATGTTACCAAAACTTAAACAAAACTGGGAAGGACCTTACCGTGTTGTTACAAGGATCAATGATGTGGTTTATCGAATTCAGCGAGGTCTAAGAGGCAAGCCAAAAGTTGTTCACATTGACCGGCTATACCGCTACATTGGAGAAGATGGTGAAGAAACTGTTCGGGGCGAACAATCTTATAAGGAGGGCAATGTAACGAGAAGTAACAGCGCCACGTTTATGTCAAACGTGGTAGTTTCGCGGAATTTGTAAATAAGTTAAAAATGGAAGTACGTAGAGCAGCAGTAGTCGAGTTTGTGATAAAAAGGAAAGATACTCTAGTGCTAATTTCGTCTACCAGTCTCGCGGGTCAACTTTACCAAGCTACAATCAATCACTGATTTTAATATATAACTGGATAGCGTATTCCATACAATGTATAACAGTTTTTGTGAAGCAAATTGAAGATGACACTTCGTGGATTTTATCAATATTTTGACATTTGTTTTGAAAAAATAGCATCAACTGCGTCATTTCATTTGTTTAGTTTGAGTAATAATATTCTAATTTTTATGCGTTGTGAATACGAAGTGACTGCACGTTCGAGTTGTTTAGTCTAAGAAAATTTCAACCAGAAAATTAGTTGCCAATTCTATTTTGTGTGATTTATCAAGATGCCACAACTCCAGAAACCAGCTCCTGTATTCTCCGGAACCGCTGTCGTTAATGGCCAGTTCAAAGAATCTCCCTAAAAGATTACAACGTGGTCCTCTTCTTCTTTCCCTTGGACTTCACATTTGATGGAGCAACCGAGATTATTGCTTTGTCTGACCGCGTAAAATTCTTCCAAATGTATGGTGCTTAGGTTATTTGCTGCTTGACAGATACGCATTTCAGACTTCACCCATTTGTATAAACATATCACTCAAAGAAGGAGAACTTGGTCAGTTGAAAATTCCATTGCCCACTGATAAATCAATAAAAGTGTATTGGACGGATAAAGTGGTGTTCCTTTCCGACGATTATTCATCATTTATAGTAAACAAACTTGCGTCAAATTTCTGTAAATGATTTGCCTGTTGGACGCAGTGTAGATGAAACTCTTCGTCCGGTACAGGCGTTCAAATATATCGATGAAAACGGTGAAGCTAGATTTTAGCCAAGAAATGTGAATGTCTACTGCAAATACATGCTAACTTTATTTTGTTTTCCATTTGAATTTCCTGGACTTATTTTTTCTCCCATCAGGTAAATACTTCAAGCTCACTTCAAGAGCTGACTAATGAAAATAGAGCTATCTGTAACGACTCCTGTCGGACGCAAGCTTGGAGCATCGTGACAGTTCAAAAGTAACCTCTAGAAAATATTCTACCATACATACTGTAACGTGTTACACAAATAATTAAAGGGTGCTGAATGTTTTCATCTCTTGATGTAAACGCCATCTACCTGTTCGGTACATCTACTAAATCTCTACATCTACTACATTGCCTACTCTATATTGTACTACATTGCCTACTCGATATTGTTTCTAGCAAGTTCAAGAACCTTCCATAAGCCAAGCATTTCTGTATAAAAGAGGAAGCGGATGCGGACCCACAGTCAGCTTGAATTTGAAATCAGTCGTGTACAAGTCGGTAATTTGAAAGTCATAAAGTTTGAATATAAAATAAAGAAAGTAAAAAGGAAATAAAGAGTGTTTTGAAATATTAAGTGAAATTAAAAGTAAAAAGACGTAAAGTCAGTTGTATTAAAACGGAAATAAGTTTTATTTAAGAAAACGAACCTAGATAAAACTTAACATTGGTGTCAGAAGTATAATTAAAGAAAACTTTAGTGGTTGTGTTGAAAGTAAAAATATGGGGAAGCTTCTGAAGGATTTAAACGCTGTTGCACTAAAAGCAGAACTAAACAAACGGGGTCTTCCTACTGCTGGAACGAAAAATTACCTCATTATTCGTCTGCAAGAAGCCATTAGACGACACGGTGAAAATCCAAACACATCCGTCTTGGAAATATAAATGGCAGAAGAACAAGTAAGTACCAACACAGACTTGTCCAATATGTTGGCTCTTCTTCTCGAACGTTTTGATGATCAAAGAAACGACCAAAAAGAACTCTTCAAAGAACAATGCAATGAACAAAAAGAACTTTTCGAAAAACAGAAGAACCTTCTCGAAACAAAGCTTACTGTATTAGAGGATAAGTTTCTTGCTGTTGAACAACGTGTTGAAGGAGTAGAAAATCAACTTCTACGTGTTGACACAACATTTGAGAGGTTCAAAGAACAAATTACGAACGCAGAAGGAAAATTCGAGCAAAAATTTGAAAATATTGCCAAAGAATTGGGCAAGGTAAGAAAACTGAAGATACGAACAAATTCTAGTGACTATTTAAAGAGAAAAGAAATGCATCCGCCAACTTTTGATGGACAAACTTCTTGGTCAATATAAAAGAGACACTGGCTCTTAGAGGACCTGCTGCTGAGTTACTGCAAACAATACCAGCAGAGATGGCCATATGCAAGAAGTCTTAAGAGTTCAACTAAACACCAGAATTCAGCAACGGGGTGAAACTCTTCAGCAGCTTCAAGCAGACATCGAACGAGTAACTCACTTGGCATATGCAAAAAAGGTCTAAGAGGCAAGCCAAAAGCTGTTCACATTGACCGGCTATACCGCTACAGTGGAGAAGATGGTGAAGAAATTTTTCGGGGCGAACAGTCTTAGGAGGATGGCAATGTTACGTGTTCTATAAGATATTCTCCGTTCTAGTTTTGTTTAACGATGTGTAAACTCACAACAAACTTAACGAAAAGTAATTTTTTTAACAAAAGACCATAGACTAGAAAGCTCCAGAAGACTCTGACTGACACTGTACTAGAAGATTCTAAAGCGGAGTGCTGAATGGTGCAGCCACTATAAATACGAGCACACCATGCAGCAAGAAGTCAGTTTGAATTTGAAATCAGTCATGTACAAGTCGGTAATTTGAAAGTGATAAAGTTTGAATTTAAAATAAAGAAAGTAAACAGAAAATTAAGAGTGTTTTGAAATATTAAGTGGAATTAAAAGTGAAAAGACGTAAAGTGAGTTGTATTACAACTAAAATAAGTTTTATTTAATAAAATGAAACTAGAAAAAACCTAACGTTGGTGTCAGAAGTGTAATTAAATAAAACTTTGGTGAAAAGTGATTGTGTAAAAATGGGTAAGCATCTGAAAACTGAAAGATTTAAACGCTGTTGAACTAAAAGCAGAACTAAACAAACGGGGTCTTCCTACTGCTGGAAAAATGACCTCATTATTCGTCTGCAAGAAGCCATGAGACGACACGGCGAAAATACAGACACTTCTGTCTTGGAATCTAAATGGTCCAATATGTTGGCTCTTGTTCTCGAACGTTTCGAAGATCAAAGAAACGAACAAACAAAACTTTTCGAAGATCAAAGAAAGAACTTTTCGAACAACAAACGAATATTCTCGAACGTTTCGATGATCAAAGAAACGAGCAACAGGATCTCTTTGAAGAACAAAGGAACCTTCTCGAAGGCAAACTCACTACATTAGAGAACAAGTTTGTTGTTGTTGAGGAACGTGTTGAAGGAGTTGAAAAAAATTTACTCCAAGTAGACACAAGCTTGCAGAAGGTTGAAGAAAAATTCGAAAAAGTTGAGGATAAATTCAATTTTTTGTCAAAAGAAATCGACAAGAAGGTGCGAGCAAGTTCTGGTGAATCTTACAAGAGAAAAGAAATGCATCCGCCAACTTTTGATGGACAAACTTCTTGGTCAATCTATAAAATACAATTCGAATCAGCAGCGATGACAAACGGCTGGGACGATGAAGACAAGTTTGTTGCACTTACACTGGTGCGGAAGCCTTTGTTCGTGCCTTATCTGACATTAATCTCCAGAGAGCAGAAACGAACAGCTGAAAAACGAACACTTTCAGAAGCATTACCTTTCGCCTTGACTATGGAAGCAGCTGAACAGGCTTCACTAGGAGTACATCGGGTAAGAGAATTTGCTATACAAGAATGCTCTTGTTAAAGAATGGTATTCCAGAACAACCTTGGAGATGGACAAATCCGATGCTGGAATTGCAAAAAGACCGGACATTTCCAACGCCAGTGCCAAATGCCACCAAGAAGAAACGCATGTCAACATTGCGGAAGCAGAAATAATACATCAGATGAGACTACAAACAAGACCAACGCCCCACCTCGTCAAGTTTCCCAGCAGGGAAACGAGTAAGAACCAACTTCGAGGGGCAGAAGTTGGTTTCTGGTACCTATGGCCCCAGAAACATCATCCAAGTCTCGCAGACTAAACAAAACAATAAAAGTCTAACTGTGAAAGCAGCTATTAACAACAAGCAATTCACGAGAAAGTTCTTGTGAATCTTACAAGAGAAAAGAAATGCATCCGCCAACTTTTAATGGACAAACTACTTTGTCAATCTATAAAATACAATTTGAAGCAGCAGCGATGACAAACGGCTGGGACGATGAAGACAAGTTTGTTGCACTTACACTGGTGCGGAAGCTTTTGTTCGTGCCTTATCTGACATTACTCTCCAGAGAGCAGTCAGAACAGCTGGAAAACGAACACTTTCAGAAGCATTAGCTTTCGCCTTGACTATGGAAGCAGCTGAACAGGCTTCACTAGGAGTACATCGGGTAAGAGAATTTGCTATACAAGAATGCTCTAGTTAAAGAATGGCATTCCAGAACAACCGTCGAGATGGACAAATCCGATGCTAGAATTGCAAAAAGACCGGACATTTCCAACGCCAGTGCCAAATGCCACCAAGAAGAAACGCATGTCAACATTGCGGAAGCAGAAATAATACATAAGATGAGACTACAAACAAGACCAACGCCCCACCTCGTCAAGTTTCCCAGCAGGGAAACGAGTAAGAACCAACTTCGAGGGGCAGAAGTTGGTTTCTGGTATCTATGGCCCCAGAAACATCATCCAAGTCTCGCAGACTAAACAAAACAATAAAAGTCTAACTGTGAAAGCAGCTATTAACAACAAGCAATTCACGAGAAAGTTCTGGTGAATCTTACAAGAGAAAAGAAATGCATCCGCCAACTTTTGATGGACAAACTACTTGGTCAATCTATAAAATACAATTTGAAGCAGCAGCGATGACAAACGGCTGGGACGATGAAGACAAGTTTGTTGCACTTACACTGGTGCGGAAGCTTTTGTTCGTGCCTTATCTGACATTACTCTCCAGAGAGCAGTCAGAATAGCTGAAAAACGAACACTTTCAGAAGCATTAGCTTTCGCCTTGACTATGGAAGCAGCTGAACAGGCTTCACTTGTAGTACATCGGGTAAGAGAATTTGCTATAGAAGAATGCTCTTGTCAAAGAATGGCATTCAAGAACAACCGTCGAGATGGACAAATCCGATGCTGGAATGGCAACAAGACCGGACATTTCCAACGCCAGTGCCAAATGCCACCAAGAAGAAACGCATGTCAACATTGCGGAAGCAGAAATAATACATCAGATGAAACTACAAACAAAACCAACGCCCCACCTCGTCAAGTTTCCAAGCAGGAAAACGAGTCAGAACCAACTTCGAGGGGCAGAAACTGGTTTCTGGTATCTATGGCCCCAAAAACATCATCCAAGTCTCGCAGACTAAACGAAACAATAAAAGTCTAACTGTGGAAGCAGCTATTAACAACAAGCAATTCGTGGTTACCATCGACACCGGTGACACCGCTTCCATTGTACGAAGAGACTTGGTCAAGATAGCATGGCTACACAACACCAACAGCTATTGTCTGAAGACTGCAACAGGAGAAGCAGCAAGAGTGTACGGAAAAGTCGGTCTTCGAATTCGCTTGGCAGAACTAGAGTTTGAACATCCATTTCTAGTGGCAGATATATGCGATGAGTGCATTATTGGAATCGACTTTATGAAAAAGCATGAAATAATTCTCGACATTGGTAACCAAGTTCTTATATACCGAAATAAAGAAATTCCAATGGTTTATGGAAATCAAAACTTATCATCGATAAGAGCAATCATCAAAGAAAATATGTGCCTACCTCCTTCGTCAGAAGTCTTTGTTTGGACAAACATCAAAGATGATTCTGGGAGCCTTATGGTGGAACCAGACTCTCAGCATTGCTAGCAAAATTATATCGTGGGAAAGACGCTGGTGGCACCTCAAAACAAAATGGTGCCCATACGAATACTAAACATCATTTAGTTGTTGCTAAATGTGACCCTGTAGCGGCAACAACAAAGATATCCGAAGAACATCCCCAAAAATCAGTGAATCCAGATAAAGTCATTGCTTTGAAGAGAACAATGTTTAACTGCTGTAATCTCGATCAACAACAGCTAAGAGTTTCTGGATACCTTCTACAAGAGTTCGCTGATGTTTTCGCTTCACAGGACGGGCAATGTGGACGAAAACAACTTGTACAGCATCGAATCGATACTGGTGATGCAAGGCCGATCCGCCAACCAGCAAGGCGCCTGCTTTTAGCCAAACAAGACGAAGTTACTAAAATGATATCTACAATGTAGAAAGATGGTTTAATCGAGAATTCAAAAAGTTCTTGGGAAGGACGGAAGTACTCGATTTTGTGTGGACAACCGAAGGCTGAACGAGAAGGACAGTTTACCTCTGCCTAGGATAAGCGATACTCTGGATGCGATGGCTGATGATGGATGATGTCATCGTCTCAAGGGGTGAGAAGTGATCCCAAGATAGTGGAAGCTGTGGTGAAATGGCCAAATCCACAAGAAAAGCATCAACTTAGAAGTTCTTTCATGTCTTTAGGACAGAGGTTCCTTTTACGGACGGACCATGGAGCGCTAAGATTGCTTTTGAATTTTAAAAATCCAGAAGGTCAAGTAGCCAGGTGGATCGAGAGAAATCCAACATCGAAAAGGAAAACTACACTCGAATTGAGATGCCTCATCTCGTCGGCCATGTAACCAAGACTGCAAGCATTGCACTCGCCAGGAAGAAAAGGAATCTTTTGCCATACAGCGAACAAGAGAGGCGGCTGGAGTAACGAGGAAATCAGGAATGCTCAACAAGAAGATTTGGACATCGAACCCATTCTTGCATAGGAAGAAGAGAAACCAGAATGGGGAGATATTTCTGATAGAAGTCCGACCCTCAAAGCCTATTGGGCACAATGGAATTCCCTTCATGTGCAAGAAGGTTTGCTCAAACGAAGATGGGAATGGGACAAATGGGTACAACAAGCCATTCTACGTGAGATGCATTATGGATCTTCTGGAGGTCATTAGGGTATCAACAAAACTCTGGAGAAAATTTGAAAACATTTCTACTGGCTGCATGCAAAAGACGATGTGGAAAAATGTTGCAGAAAATGCGTCACTTGTGCAGCCATCAAGAGACCAGGCAGAGTTAGATGCAACAGTGCAACGTTGGAGCACCTTTTGAAAGAATTGCCATCGATATTGCAGGCCCATTTCCTGACATGGAAAACCGATTCATTCTTGTTGTCATGGATTACTTCAGTAAGTGGCCTGAGTCGTTTGCATTCCAAACCAAGAAGCGAAGACAGTTGTAGATCAGATTGTGTACAATTGGGTCAGCAGGTTCGGTGTTCCTTTGGAGCTCCATTCTGACCAAGGAAGAAACTTCGAATCCAAAATCTTTCAAGAGGTCTGTTCGCTCCTTGGCATCAAGAAGACGAGAACAACAACACTTCGTCCGCAGTCTGACGGAATGGTTGAACGTTTCAACAGGACTATCAAAGAACACCTTTCCAAAGTAGTAGGTGACTTCCAACGAGACTGGGACCAACACATTCCTTTATTTTTAATGGCATGCCGAAATGCGAGGCACAGCACAACTGGTCACACTCCATCAGAAATTGTATTTGGTACAAATATCCGGTTGACTAGCGAAATTAAATTCGGATGTCCAACAGGCGAAAAACGAAATGAGGAGGGATACGTGGATTGCCTAAAAGAAAAACTCACTGACATGGATACTGTGGAAACGCATGTGTTAGATAAGGAGATAAAGAAATTTAAAGGTATTATTATTAATTTTAAGCTTAAATGAGTGCTAGCGGTGAAATCGAATACGTATGGGAAAGGAAGTGGACGACAGCTTCTTGGATACCGAAAAGGACTTTGTGGAATATCCTTAAATTGTGTGCAAAGGGAAGAAATTAATATATTGGAGGTCAAGTATAACGGTTTGAAAGTGTTTATCATTCCCATCTATCTGAATTGTAACCACTGGCAGAGAGATTTCAACAAACTATGCGACGGAATTGCATCCGTAAACTCGGGAATCTATTACTTGTCGGTAACTTTAACGCTAGGATTGGCTGTTCACAGAATAACTTTTTAAGTGGATCAGCTGGACTTATTTTTAATTCAATTCGTTAGTCAAAAGATGAAGTATGCGATGATTAAGTAGCTAAAATATTGGATTTTGCGGATTCTTTAGATGCTAGAGTTTTGAATGGAAGTTGTGCAGGAGATGTTTAGGGTAAATACACATTTATCAGAGGAACGGCGTGTTTAGTCATTGACTATGGGATAGGTTCTGGAAGGTGGAATGATCTTTTGAGAAGCTTAAGGGTGGGGCAGCAAACTTTTTTGGAGCATATGCCTTAGAAATCACATGCAAATCAAGACCAGTAGATGAATTATCTTGTACAAAGTCGCTTGAGCTCCTTCCAATGCTTCATTGGAGTAATAGTTCAATTTTTTTGCGGGTTTACCCAATTAATTTAAATGAGGAACTGAGAAAACATAGCACAGAGTGCGATCATTTAAACATGACCAGACTTACTGACATAATGAAAACTGCAGTCCCAGTATCCAATAACTGGAAGCATAAAAGTGTTTTGAAACAAAAATGGTTTGACTTGGAATGCTTAAAAGCAAGGAAAAAATAATTTACTTTACTAAAACTTCTGAGAAAATATAACTTTCATGTCTTTAGGACTATGTATGCGTCTGCGAACAAAGAGTATCGACACATCTGCCTTGCCAAGCGTAAACAAAACGATGAACAAACCGTACAACGCTTAAATTCAGCGACTTCTTCGGCGGAATTCTGGAAAGCTGCTAAAGCAATTAACGGAAGGCCTATTAGGATTGGTTCTTAACTGCAGGCAACCGAGCTTCAGGAGTACTTTAAAAATTTACTCAACACTGCAAAGTTTTCACCCCTATCATTATTCTGCTCCGGTTTTCTTTGACGGTATTCTTGATTCACCGTTTACAGTTCTGGAACTTCGGACTGCTTTAGAAAACCAGCTCCAGTAGATGACAGGATTCCTTCAGAATTCTATATAAACTGTACGTCCGAGTACCTGTTTTTACTCACCAAAGAATTCAATAGAATTTTTGAAACCGCAGAAGTTCCAACCTGCTTCAAAAAAGCAATTATCTATCCGCTGCATAAGAAAGGTGAGTACGATAATCCCGAGAACTACAGGGGCATTTCGTTTTTAAATTGTTCAGTGAAGTTATTCAGCGCACTTATTTTTTAAATGCTAACAGAGTGGGTTAACGACAAAAACATACTCAACATGTTCCAAGCTGGTTTTAGGAAAAACCACTGGACTGTAGATCAGATTTTCAGCTTATTTTACATTGCCGATTACTTTAAAAGCAAAAAGAAGAAGCTATATGCTTTCTTTGTAGATTTCAGAGCTGCTTTTGAATCCATTCCCCGTGCATCGTTATTCTATAAGCTTTTTACTTTGGGTATCTCAAGCGAAATTGTGAATCTACTGAAAGCAATGTATGAAAATAATGTGTCTTATGTTTAGGACGGAAAATTTACGTCAGACGACTTTGAAACGGAAATGGGAGTGAGTCAAGGATGTGTGTTGAGTACTCTGCTCTTCATTTTATTTATAAATGATATTGTCGAAGAAGTTGGAGGGGGTATTGAGTTCAGAGGTCTACGAATACCGTGCCCCATTTTTGCCGATGACATAGTTTTTCTGGCGGATTCAGTTGACGGAATGCAGGGCATGATCAACCGTCTGGAGCGCTACTTTGATATTTGGAACCTAAATGTTAACCTTGGAAAGTCTATAATGATGATCTTCAGGGATGGAGGTGGTACATACTCGAGAAATGAAAGGTGGACTTACAAAGGTCAGAATTTGGAAATTGTTTGAGAGTATAAGTATCTCGGTGTATTGATCTGTGCTAACCTTAACTTCAAAAAACATTTCGAGATTTAATTAGCTGAGGAAAAGAGATCTATTTCTACAATCTAGGGACATTGTATAGGATAGTAGGTTTGTGGACCATAGCGCAAAGATCCAGATATTTCGAGCCACAGATTTTTTCATCATGCTGTATGGTGCGCAAGTGTAGTGTTGCTGGCAGTTCGATGTTGGTGAAAAGTTTCAAAGGTATTTTCTTAAACGCATTTTCCGGTTGCCGGCCTGCACTCCAAATAACATGGTCCACCTTGAAACTACAATGCCACCGTTATTCTTAAATACGATAAAAATACACTTCGATTATATAATGAAGCTGCTGGAGATGGATGAAACAAGACTACTCAAATTGATCCTCAAGTGGATATTTACTTTGAGAGGCAACCTCGTCAAAAAATGGGAAGAAATAGGGGTTGATTGTGGAGAAGGAATACAGATCCAACCAGGAATCGGACCCGCTATTCTTAGAAGCATGTTTCAAAATTTACTGGGTGGTGTACCGTGCTCAGCTGACAGTGCTTTTATCTTGGAAGCCCAATAATCTCACTGGAGGATTCGAGTCGGATTCTTCGGTAAATCTATAATGAACATGAACGAAGTCCTTTGTATTTTGAATGGAAGTCTTGGTTGGGGGAAACTGTATAAATATACAATGTTAGCACTAAATTATAGAACCCGAATAGTTGAAGGCAACTTTTAAATTTGATTTAATTTTACTATAAAACAAACCAAACAAGATTAAACTATGAAATTTATTGTAGATAAACATGAAATATAATAAATAAAGTTTCTATAACTAACTAACTAACACTGACATCCATGACAGGAAGGACCTTACCGTGTTGTTACAAGGTTCAATGATGTGGTTTATCGAATTCACCGAGGTCTAAGAGGCAAGCCAAAAGTTGTTCACATTGACCGGCTGTACCGCTACAGTGGTCAAGATGTTGAAGAAATTGTTCGGGGCGAACAATCTTAGGAGGAGGGCAATTTAACATGTTCTATAAGATGTTCTCCGTTCTACTTTTTTTTTGTTTTACGATGCGTAAGCTCACCATTGTGATTCCAACTTAAAGTGACAGCCACAACGAAGTTAACGAAAAGCCATTTTTTAAACGAAAGACCATAGATTAGAAAGCTCCTGAAGGTTCTGATTGTACTAGAAGATTCTAAAGCGGAGTGCTGAATGGTGCAGCCACTATAAATACGAGCGCACCATGCGGCAAGAAGTCAGTTTGAATTTGAAATTAGTCGTGTACAAGTCGGTAATAGAGAAACACCTCCAAGCTAAAGCTGGTGAAGCCAGAACGGATATGAGTTCTTATTGGAAAAAAAATATTTAGCAATTTATTTTAAAAAAAGCTAAGTTCAATGTTTTTTTTTTTTATGGAGCACAAACTTGGGGACTGAAAAATTGGAAAAAGTGTTTAGTTAGTTCGTTTTTATCAAGTTTTTTACTAAGGAAAATTTTTGTATTACCTTTGAACACACCAAAGTATGAATTAATAAGAAAATGGTATTTTAATTTTCTAGAGAAATTTTAATTTATACAATTTAAATAAATAAATAATAATATAAAACTATTTATCAGAACTTAGTATTTTAATTTAAATTTTCCATCTTCAAGGCGCTAATTTGATAAATTTCTACTTGACATTGTTGTCTGTTGTTAATTATATAATTTTTTAATGTATTTGTCTTAGGTTTACATCATTAGGTTGTCTTCTTTTATTATTTGTTTAATTTTTTACTTCTTTTTGTTTTGGTCCTGTTTTTGTTTTTGTTTTATTTTATTTTGTGTGATAATTATTTTAATGCCATGTCATATAGTGCGTTTGTTTTTAATGTTAAACAAAATTCAAAACCCTTTTGATTTTGTCTGATGATTGGTTATATGTGTAGATGACTGGACCTTCTCTGACTGACCGTGTAAAGGTCGGTCGCTTAAGGTGATTTTGTATTTTGTCTTGGTTCATGTTCCAAAAATCTTTCATAAAATGTTCTTCCGGTTTTTCCAATATAAAATTTTTCACAGTCATTCTATTTTCGTTTGTATACTCCGGAAGAAGTTTTTATGTGGTTTTTTGTTTTGTTTGTTTTAATGTTGACTTTCTTAAACTGATTTTGAATAATTTAAGGTAATAAATTAGTAAACTCTATTGATATATATTTTGATTATTTTGATTATTTGCATTTTTATTTTGAATTTTCTTTTTTCTTTTGATTAATAATTAATTTGTCTATTGTTTCTGCGTTATATCCGTTTGCTACTGCAATTTGTTTTATTATTTTTATTTTGTTTTGGTTCTTTGGTAGTCGTGGACTCGTGGGTGTCCATAGGTATTGTAAATAACTTCTGTATGAAAGTATTGTAGACTGCCATATTCTGTGTGTATGAGTGATGTGAATCTCTGTGAATAGTTGTATAAAAAGAAGAAAATAAGACAACCTATTAATGCAAACCTGTGACAAAATACATTAACAAATTATGTATATGATTGACAACAGACAACAGTGTCAAAAGGAAATTTAACAAATTAGCGCCTTGAAGATGGAACATTGATTTTGAAACGCGTCGCTTAAAAAATATTAAAATACTAAGTTGTGATAAATAGTTTAATATTTATCCCTATTCAGTTAAACGGCGAGGGGAATGTTTCCCGAAAATCGGTTCAGCTCTATTCTGTTAAACGGCGACGGGAACGATTCGTCGAAAACAGAAATGGTAATCCTGCCATTTAATTTAACGTTACCTACAAGCTTCGATATCAGCTGATCTCAGCTTAGGTGAGAAAGTGTGCGTGAGAACAAAGGAAAACTGCACACACTCTCACCTAATCTGAGTGGTGGATTAATTTTCCCGCCTTTTTCAAAATCATCAGCTGTTTGGGTCTGTTCACAAACTCGTTTATTTTTTGGTTAGGCTGTTCCTACATCGGTATCTCACTACTTCACTTGTTGCGTTTTCGTTTGTTTGTTTCGATATTAAAAGAAATTTGGAGTAAGACATTTCCCTGCATTGAACTATTAATACCTAATATTTCGAAGGTTGAATTAAAAAACAAAAATACCAAAAACAAAACTTAAGGATGTAGTACACGGAATGTAACAAACCACACGTGAATGTGCCTCTGATGTCCCGTACCAATGGTGTATTTGTGTTACAAGCGCAACATTTAGCGATGTTGTTATATTCACGAATATTTCGGTAGTACACGGCATGTTTACCCAAAAAGATACATGTGCAAATGTTACCAGAAGGGTTACATACTTACATTCTTATGTGGTTACATAAGAATGCACATATATTTGGTGCTTGCGTATGGCTAGTATACGGCATATAGTCAAACGTAGACATGTCATTTGTGCACTGCACAGTGACTATTTGATATTTAAATGTGGTTTCCTAGTACACGATATGAAAACATTAATGCAGCTCTATCATAGAAATAATAAAAATAATTAAAATAATTTGTTGAAAGTGCCAATTAAAAGAAGAAACATTCCAACATGAAAAAAATATAAATTTCATTACAAATCTTAATATTAAGAAATTATCAAACAAATATTCGCACAAAATCCCAATATTATTTTTGTTTAGATAAGATTTAGATACAACTATATTTTCCATTAACATTATGCATACAAAAAAATTTAAAAAGCATTTTAAAGAATCCGTCTCCCGAACCCAAAAATATATGAAAAACACTAAAATATTCTTTAAAAAACACGAAATAAAACAAGATTCAAACCAGAAAATAAGTTTAAAAGGTTTTCTATTTCTATTTATTAATATTATTAATTTAATCTATTTATTAATATTGTAACGTGTTCTATAAGATGTTCCCTGTTCTATTTTTTGTTTACGATGCGTAAACTCACCATTGTGATTCCAACTTAAAGTGACAGCCACAACGGAGTTGTTAACAAAACCCCATATCTTAAGGCCGCGGCTCCATCAGAAATATTTATTTTAGATATTATGTCAGTGGTTATTTCTGAGGTTTATATTTTTTTACTATGTGGGCAGAAATATTTCTTGTTATTTCATTCTAAGCGATGATGTCCGCAAGGAGTCCATTCGCATAATTCATGTGATTCAACAATTTTCAGCAATTTTTGTTTTTTTTTTCATTAAACTATATTATTGTATGCGATTTTTTTCAATTTTTAATATGCACACAATAACAACAAAACAATACAAAAACATATTGAAACGTCAAATTTATTTCTCCATTTATTTCTTCTACCATGACAAGAAATAAATAGAGGAATGTGTGTCTAAAAATAAAAGCAATCAAGAAATAAGGGGCCTTCACAAGAAAGATTGACTACATGACACATTTCATGCAATCATTCATTTCAGGTGGAGGCTCGGGGTAACGAAAGACTATAAACTAGAAAGCTCCAGAACTGGCATTGTACTAGAAGATTCTAAAGCGGAGTGCTGAATGGTGCAGCCACTATAAATACGAGCGCACCATGTGGCAAGAAATCAGTTTGAATTTGAAATCAGTCATGTACAAGTCGGTAATTTGAAAGTAATAAATTTTGAATTTAAAATAAAGAAAGTAAAGTGGAAATAAAGAGTGTTTGAAATATTAAGTGGTATTAAAAGTGAAAAGACGTAAAGTGAGTTGTATTACAACTAAAATAAGTTTTATTTAATAAAACGAACCTAGATAAAATTTAACATTGGTGTCAGAAGTGTAATTAAATAAAACTTTAGTGAAAAGTGATTGTGTAAATATGGGTAAGCATCTGAAAGAACTAAAAGCAGAACTAAACAAACGGGGTCTTCCTACTGCTGGAACGAAAAATGACCTCATTATTCGTCTGCAAGAAGCCATGAGACGACACGGCGAAAATCCAGACACTTCTGTCTTGGAAATCGAAATGGAAGAAGAACAAGTAAGTACCAACATAGACTTGTCCAATATGTTGGCTCTTGTTCTCGAACGTTTCGAAGATCAAAGAGAAGAACAAAAGAATGAACAAACGAAACTTCTCGCACGTTTCGAAGATCAAAGAAACGACCAAACGAAACTTCTAGAAAGTTTCGAAGATCAAAGAGAAGAACAAAAGAATGAACAAATGAATTTTCTCGAACATTTCGATGATCAAAGAAACGAGCAAAAGAATGTTTTCGAAGAACTTAGAAACAGCATTCTTGAAGAACAAAAGAACCTTCTCGAAGATAAGCTCACTGCGTTGCAAAACAAGTTCGTTGCTGCTGACGAGAGATTTAAAGCCGTCGAAAAACAACTCATTACAGTTGAGATTAAGATTGAAGGAAAATTTGAAAAGTTCGAAGGGAAAATTGACAAAGTTCAAAATAAATTCAAGAATTTGTCAATGGAATTTGACAAAATAAGAAAACTAAAAGTACGAAAAAGTTCTGGCGACTCTTTGAAGAGAAAAGAGATGTATCCGCCAACTTCTGATGGACAAACTTCTTGGTCAATCTTTAAAAGACAATTCGAAGCAGCAGCAATGACAAACGGCTGGGACGATGAAGACAAGTTTGTTGCACTTACAATGGCGCGGAAGACTTTGTTCGTGCCTTGTCTGACATTAATCTCCAGAGAGCAGTACGAACAGCTGGAAAACGAACACTTTCAGAAGAATTAGCTTTCGCCTTGACTATGGAAGCAGCTGAACAGGCTTCACTAGGAGTACATCGGGTAAGAGAATTTGCTATAGAAAAATGCTCTTGTAAAAGAATGGCATTCCAGAACAACCGTCGAGATGGACAAATTCGATGCTGGAATTGCAACAAGACCGAACATTTCCAGCGCCAGTGCCAAATGCCACCAAGAAGAAACGCATGTCAACATTGCGGAAGCAGAAATAATACATCAGATGAGACTACACACAAGACCAACGCCCCACCTCGTCAAGTTTCCCAGCAGGGAAATGAGTAAGAACCAACTTCGAGGGGCAGAAGTTGGTTTCTGGTACCTATGGCCCCAGAAACATCATCCAAGTCTCGCAGACTAAATGAAACAATAAAAGTCTAACTGTGGAAGCAGCTATTAACAACAAGCAATTCACAAGAAAGTTCTGGTGAATCTTACAAGAGAAAAGAAATGCATCCGCCAACTTTTGATGGACAAACTTCTTGGTCAATCTATAAAACACAATTCGAAGCAGCAGCGATGACAAACGGCTGGGACGATGAAGAAAAGTTTGTTGCACTTACACTGGTGCGCAAGCCTTTGTTCGTTCCTTGTCTGACATTAATCTCAAGAGAGCAGTCAGAACAGCTGGAAAACGAACACTTTCAGAAGCATTAGCTTTCGCCTTGACTATGAAAGCAGCTGAACAGGCTTCACTAGAAGTACATCGGGTAAGAGATTTTGCTATAGAAGAATGCTCTTGTCAAAGAATGGCATTCCAGAACAACCGTCGAGATGGACAAATCCGATGCTGGAATTGCAAAAAGACCGGACATTTCCAACGCTAGTGCCAAATGCCACCAAGAAGAAACGCATGTCAACATTGCGGAAGCAGAACTAATACATCAGATGAGACTACAAACAAGACCAACGCCCCACCTAGTCAAGTGGGGAAGAGACTTGGTCAAGATGGCTGTCATCCGCGTACTGCTGATTTTGACACTGCTCTGCGAACGAGAAAGAAATATATCGTTGTTAAATAAAAAGCCCTATATAATAAGAATGGGTTCTGTTTGACAGGAAAAGATATAAAACTGAACTAATCAGTCATTTCATTGTGCAAGGACAATTAATTTCGTAACAAAGAACAAAAAAATAAACGAACGAAACTTCTAGAACGTTTCGAAGATCAAAGAGAAGAGCAAAAGAATGAACAAACGAAACTTCTCGAACGTTTCGAAGACCAAAGAAATGACCAAAAGAATGTATTCCAAGAATTTAGAAACAGCATTCTTGAAGAACAAAAGAACCTTCTCGAAGATAAGGTCAATGCGTTGCGAAACAAGTTCATTGCTGCTGACGAAAGATTTAAAGCCATCGAAAAACAACTCATAACAGTTGAGACTAAGATTGACGGGAAGTTCAAGAATTTAGAATGAAAATTCGAGCAAAAATTTTAAAATATTGCCAAAGAATTGGACTAGGTAAGAAAACTGAAGGTACCAGAAACTTCTAGTGACTATTTAAAGAGAAAAGAAATGCATCCGCCAACTTTTGATGGACAAACTTCTTGGTCAATATAAAAGAGACACTGGCTCTTAGAGGACCTGCTGCTGAGTTACTGCAAACAATACCAGCAGAGATGCATGGCAACTTTAGTGCTCATTTATAAGCCATTGAAAAACGCTTTGGAGATGGCCATATGCAAGAAGTCTTTAGAGTTCAACTAAACACCAGAGTTCAGAAACGGGGTGAAACTCTTCAGCAGCTTCAAGCAGACATCGAACGAGTAACTCACTTGGCATATTCAAAAAAGGTCTAAGAGGCAAGCCAAAAGCTGTTCACATTGACCGGCTATACCGCTACAGTGGAGAAGATGGTGAAGAAATTTTTCGGGGCGAACAGTCTTAAGAGGATGGTAATGTAACGTGTTCTATAAGATATTCTCCGTTCTAGTTTTGTTTAACGATGTGTAAACTCACAACAAAGTTAACGAAAAATCATTTTTTAACAAAAGACCATAGATTAGAAAGCTCCAGAAGACTCTTACTGACACTGTACTAGAAGATTCTAAAGCGGAGTGCTTAATGGTGCAGCCACTATAAATACGAGCGCACCATGCAGCAAGAAGTCAGTTTGAATTTGAAATCAGTCATGTACAAGTCGGTAATTTGAAAGTGATAATGTTTGAATTTAAAATAAAGAAAGTAAACAGAAAATTAAGAGTGTTTTGAAATATTAAGTGGAATCAAAAGTGAAAAGACGTAAAGTGAGTTGTATTACAACTAAAATAAGTTTTATTTAATAAAATGAAACTAGAAAAAACCTAACGTTGGTGTCAGAAGTGTAATTAAATAAAACTTTGGTGGAAAGTGATTGTGTAAAAATGGGTAAGCATATGAAAACTGAAAGATTTAAACGCTGTTGAACTAAAAGCAGAACTAAACAAACGGGGTCTTCCTACTGCTGGAAAAATGACCTCATTATTCGTCTGCAAGAAGCCATGAGACGACACGGCGAAAATACAGACACTTCTGTCTTGGAAATCTAAATGGAAGAAGAACAAGAAAGTACCAACACAGACTTGTCCAATATGTTGGCTCTTGTTCTCGAAGATCAAAGAAACGAACAAACAAAACTTTTCGAAGATCAAAGAAAAGAACAAACGAAACTTTTCGAAGATCAAAGAGAAGAACAAAAGAATGAACAAACGAAACTTCTCGAACGTTTCGATGATCAAAGAAACGAGCAACAGGATCTCTTTGAAGAACAAAGGAACCTTCTCGAAGGCAAACTCACTACATTAGAGAACAAGTTTGTTGTTGTTGAGGAACGTGTTGAGTTGAAAAAAATTTACTCCAAGTAGACACAAGCTTGCAGAAGGTTGAAGAAAAATTCGAAAAAGTTGAGGATAAATTCAATTTTTTGTCAAAAAAAAACTACAAGAAGGTGCGAGAAAAATCTGGTGAATCTTACAAGAGAAAAGAAATGCATCCGCCAACTTTTGATGGACAAACTTCTTGGTCAATCTATAAAATACAATTCGAAGCAGCAGCGATGACAAACGGCTGGGACGATGAAGACAAGTTTGTTGCACTTACACTGGTGCGGAAGCCTTTGTTCGTGCCTTATCTGACATTAATCTCCAGAGAGCAGTACGAACAGCTGGAAAATGAACACTTTCAGAAGCATTAGCTTTCGCCTTGACTATGGAAGCAGCTGAACAGGCTTCACTAGAAGTACATCGGGTAAGAGAATTTGCTATACAAGAATGCTCTTGTTAAAGAATGGCATTCCAGAAGAACCGTCGAGATGGACAAATCCGATGCTGGAATTGCAAAAAGACCGGACATTTCCAACACCAGTGCCAAATGCCACCAAGAAGAAACACATGTCAACATTGCGGAAGCAGAAATAATACATCAGATGAGACTATAAACAAGACCCACGACCCACCTCGTCAAGTTTCCCAGCAGGGAAACGAGTAAGAACCAACAAAAAGCAATTCGTGGTTACCATCGACACCGGTGCCACCGCTTCCATTGTACGAAGAGACTTGGTCAAGATGGCATGACTTTACAACGCCAACAGCTATTGTTTGAAGTCTGCAACAGGAGAAGCAGCAAGAATGTACGGAGAAGTGCGTCTTCGGATCCGCTTGGCAGAACTAGAGTTTGAATATCCATTTCTAGTGGCAGATATAAGCGATGAGCGCATTATTGGAATTGACTTTATGAAAAAGCATGAAATAATTTTCGAAATTGGTAACCAAGTTCTAAAATACAAAAATATAGAGATTCCAATGGTATATGGCAATCAAAACTCATCATCGATAAGAGCAATCATCAAAGAAGATATGTGCCTACCTCCTTCGTCAGAAGTCTTTGTTTGGACAAACATAAAAGATGATTCTGTGAGCCATCGATACCTCATGGTGGAACCAGACTCTGAGCATTGCTCCCAAAATTACATAGTGCCCATACGAATACTTAACATCAAACCATATGAGATCAAGCTCAGAAAAGGAAAAGTTGTCGGTAAATGTGACCCTGTAGCGGCAATAACAAAGATAACCGAAGAACATCCCCAAAAATTAGTGAATCCAGATAAAGTCATTGCTTTGAAGAGAAAAATGTTTAACTGCTGTAATCTCGATCAACAACACCTTAGAGTTGCTGGAAACCTTTTACAAGAGTTCGCTGTTGTTTTCCCATCACAGGACGGGCATTATGGGCGAACACAACTTGTACAACATCGAATCGATACTGGTGATGAAAGGCCGATCCGTCAACCAGCAAGGCGCCTGCCTTCAGCCAAACAAGACGAAGTTACTAAAATGATATCGACAATGCAGAAAGATGGTTTAATCGAGAATTCAAAAACTCCTTGGGCATCACCAGTTGTACTAATCAAAAAGAAGGACAGAAGTACTCGATTCTGTTTGGACTACGAAGGCTGAACGATGTCACCAAGAAGGACAGTTATCCTCTGCCAAGGATAAGCGATACTCTGGATGCGATGGCTGGAGGTCAATGGTTTTCAACATTGGACCTGAAGAGTGGTGAAATTCACCCAGAAGATCGGGAGAAAACTGCATTCTCGGCAGGTAACGGTTTATGGCAGTTCAAAGTAATGCCTTTTGGCCTGTGTAACGCTCCTGCAACAATTGAGCGTTTAATGGAATGCGTACTACAAGGCCTTACTTGGAAAGCCTGTCTAGTCTATTTGGATGACGTCATTGTGTTTGGGAAAACATTTGACGAGCATTGGGATAACTTTAAAGATGTATTCCAGAGATTGCGAAATGCTCATCTGAACTCAATCCAGAAAAATGTACGCTGTTCAAGACTGAAGTGAAGTATTTGGGGCATATCATCTCGTCTCAAGGGGTAAGAACTGATCCCGAGAAAGCGGAAGCTGTGAAGAACTGGAAAATCCACAAGAAAAGCATCAACTCAGAAGTTTTCTTGGGCTAGCTACATATTACCGACGATTAATAAAGGATTTTGCCGGAATCGCCAAAAGCTTGCACCAACTCACAGAAAAAGTAAAACAATTCCAGACGCTTGTGTGATTCTTCACTGTTAACCTATCCAACTCCTGGAAAACAGTTTATAATCGATGCAGACGCAAGCAATGTCGGAATAGGAGTCGTTCTCTCCCAGGTTCATGACGGTCAAGAAAAAGTTGTAGCATACTTCAGCAAGGTGCTCTCAAAGACAGAGAGAAATTCCTGCGTAACCAGAAGAGAACTTCTTGCTTTGGTTTTGGCCACAAAACACTTTCATAAATACATCTATGGACAGAGGTTCCTTTTACGGACAGACCATGGAGCGCTAAGATGGCTTTTGAATTTTAAAAATCTAGAAGGTCAAGTAGCCAGGTGGATCGAGAGAAATCCAACATCGAAAAGGAAAACTACACTCGAATTGAGATGCCTCATCTCGTCGGCTATGTAACCAAGACTGCAAGCATTGCACTCGCCAGGAAGAAAAGGAATCTATTGCCATACAGCGAACAAGAGTTGAACGAGGAAATCAGGAATGCTCAGCAAGAAGATTTGGAGATCGAAACCATTCTTGCATGGAAAGAACATGAAGAGAAACCAGAATGGGGAGACATTTCTGATAGAAGTCCGACCCTCAAAGCCTATTGGGCACAATGGAATTCCCTTAATGTGCAGGAAGGTTTGCTCAAACGAAGATGGGAATCCGCAGATGGCAAAACCTATGTGATGCAGCTTGTTGTGCCCCGGACAAAGGCTAATGACATTCTACGTGAGATGCATGATGGATCTTCTGGATGCCATTTGGGTATCAACAAAAGTCTGGAGAAAATTCGAGAACGTTTCTACTGTCTGCATGCAAAAGACGATGTGGAAAAATGGTGCAGAAAATGCGTCACTTGTGCAGCCACCAAGTGACCAGGCAGAAAACTACAGAGTAAGATGCAACAGTACAACGTTGGAGCACCTTTTGAGAGAATTGCCATCGATATTGCAGGCCCATTTCCTGAGCCTAACAGTGTAAACCGATTCATTCTTGTTGTCATCGATTACTTCAGCAAGTGGCCTGAGGCGTTTGCCATTCCAAACCAAGAAGCGAAGACAGTTGTGGATCAGATTGTGGATCAGATTGTGTACAATTGGGTCAGCAGGTTCGGTGTTCCTATGGAGCTCCATTCTGACCAAGGAAGGAACTTCGAATCCAAAATCTTTCAAGAGGTCTGTTCGCTCCTTGGCATCAAGAAGACGAGAACAACACCACTTCATCCGCAGTCTGACGGAATGGTTGAACGTTTCAACAGGACTCTTAAAGAACACCTTTCCAAAGTAGTAGGTGACTTCCAACGAGACTGGGAAAAACACATTCCTCTATTTTTAATGGCACACCGAAATTCGGTGCACAGCACAACTGGTCACACTCCATCAGAAATTGTATTTGGTACAAATATCCGGTTGCCTAGCAAAATTAAATTCGGATGTCCAACCGGCGAAAAACGAAATGAAGAGGAATACGTGGATTGCCTAAAGGACAAACTCACTGACATCTATGACAGGACAAGGGCTTAAATTAAGCTAGCTAGTGACCGAATGAAAACACGCTATGATGCAAACGCCACAACGAAACCTTTCCATGAGGGAGATCTAGAGTGGCTGTATAATCCTCATCGACAAAAGGGAATGTCACCAAAACTTAAACAAAACTGGGAAGGACCTTACCGTGTTGTTACAAGGATCAATGATGTGGTTTATCGAATTCAGCGAGGCAAGCCAAAAGGTGTTGGCCGGCTATACCGCTACAGTGGAGAAGATGGTGAAGAAATTGTTCGGGGTGAACAATCTTAGGAGGAGGGCAATTTAACGTGTTCTACAAGATGTTCTCCGTTCTATTTTTTCGTTTTACGATGCGTAAACTCACCATTGTGATTCCAACTTAAAGTGACAGCCGCAACGGAGTTAACGAAACAACATTTCTTAACGAAAGACTATAGACTAGAAAGCTCCAGAAGGCTCTGACTGGCACTATACTTGAAGATTCCAAAGGGGAGTGCTGAATGGTGCAGCCACTATAAATACGAGCGCACCATGCGGCAAAAGATCAGTTTGAATTTGAAATTAGTCGTGTACAAGTCGGTAATTTGACAGTAATAAAGTTTGAATTTAAAATAAAGAAAGTAAAAAGGAAATAAGTGTGATTGAAATATAAAGTGGTATTAAAAGTGAAAAGTCGTAAAGTGAGTTGTATTAAAACGGAAATAAGTTTTATTTAATAAAATGAACCTAGATAAAACCTAACAATATGCTTCATCAATTAGTAATATACATAGGGGCATATTCATAGACACTTTCTAAGTCGTTTTTAAGAAAAGCTCGACTTTATCCTATCGAAGTTACATTTCTTAAACCAATTCTAAGTAAAACTGTTGTTTAAACACAGCTTTGAATATGTCCCATAATTTTGTTTGTAACGATCGATGGTAATTTAGGGCATAAATCTGGTTGGTTTAAAAAAACTATCAAGCTGATAATGATGTATGCTGATGCTGATGTATGCAAATATTATAATCGTAAAGTATTTATTTATGTTTTATTAGTTTCGTTGTATAATCTTCACATTAGATAAAAAAAGATAATACCAAATATGCGTTTAAAGAAAAAAAAGAGAACAAAAAGAGCTACCTTTAATTTATTTTTGATATCTCAAAAACTAAGAAATATTTTAGCACCAAGTCTTTGGAATTTCATTTAAAACTTACATGGGCGTTGAATATTGGTAAAATATTTCACTAAATTCAATTAAAAATAATTAAAAAAAAAAATAATAAAAAAAAAAATTAACGCAAGATTAATATTTCCTTTAATATTTATTAAATTACAAAAAAGGCAGTCATATCAGGTGAGTACTAAGAAATGGTTTTTCTTATAAGAGGTGGTTTTCGATATTTTTGATTTTCTCATAAAGTACAAGACATTTAAGCATGCAGTTTTCAGTTTTTGACTAAATTGAATTTCCTTAATTGAATTAAGGAAACAAAAATTGCACTTAATAACGTAGAATTTAGAAAAAAATTAGTTTTTAGTTTGAATTTTTTTTCAAAGTTTTGAATTCGAAAATTAATTATGCACAAACTATTTACTAACAACTTTATCTAAAAACAACATTAAATTATATATTTCTGGCCTTACAAAAAGGTAATAGGTACATGTCATTGTAGGCGTTTCGGTCTTTTTGAAATATTTTTTTCTTTTTTCTTGACCCCCGTCCATTACGAGTTTTTCTCGTCTTGACCCTACCTACAAGCTTAACTTTATTTTTTTTACAAATTATGTTAGTAACCACCAAAAATAAATCAGCTGTATCTCCGTGAATATTAGGGCTACAGATCTGGTTCACTAACTAATTTTTAGGAAATTTAATGGTCTTTAACTTTGTTATGCAATATAGTAAACAAAATGTTCTTAGTTTAAGAAATACAAACGAAGAGCTGAAAAAAGTTGGAAAAATTAGGTGTTTTTTAGGGGGGTCTTCCTAGTATACCTCCGAACAATCTGTGCAAGTTTCATTAAGTTCGCAATTTTTCCATCAGGTAAAAGAACATATCGACTACACTAATATTCAAAAATCGTAAAATAAATTATTGAAACAAAAGTAAACCAAACAAATGAAAAATGAAACAAAAAAATGCAAATCAACAAAACACGAAACGACTTATACGAAACAACAAAAAACTAGGTGAAAAAAGGAAAACGAATCATACACGAGAGAAACACCAACCTTTTGTTTGCCAAAAACAAGAACCTATTCATAAAATATGAAATAATAAGTTTTGTATTTACGAAAACAAAAAATTGTTCAAATAATTGAGAAATTTAAAAGCGAATTGCATCATCTCATGAAAACAATTAAAATTGTTGTATTTTGCAAATGTTCATTCGATTGTCGACCACCCCGTTTTTTGATCGGAACAAAAATAACAAAATTTCGAATGACAAAATCTCGAATGACGGAATCTCGAATGACAAAAGGTAGTTCGTATGGGGATCGTTCACTGCACCCAATATTGCAATTGGTCCAATTGATTATTTAGAAATGTTAGAATAATTTTTTTTAAATATATTCTATTCATTTTCACTTAAAATATATATTTTGGTTTTTACTGCTCACGCTCAGCCTATACATATAAAACTACGTGCGACGTAAAATGAATGTCTGTCCTTTCAAAGAAAGGTCGTACTATTAGCCTATACTAGTTCGATGATATTCTGCTATATTTGTATTCTACTTTAAACTTCTCATTTGTCTTTTCAGGTTGCGTGGATTAAATCAGACTCGAAAGCTATACTTGGAATACACACACACATGGTATCATTAAACCCAAGACTATCTGTCACACATAATGGACACAACACTTGGAAACTTTTAATAGCCCACGTACAGTTAAATGATTCTGGCAGTTATATGTGTCAATTGAATACTGATCCTATGAAGAGTCTGGTAGGTTATTTTATTAAATATTTTGAGCTTATTATACATTTTTAAAATACATTCTATTAATCATATATAAGATAAATTTCCAATTTGCAGAATAATAATCCTTGAATAAGTGCCTCTTAGTCCCGACAGGGTGGGACATAAGTCCCAAAAAATAACTTCGGGACTTATGTCCCGGGGACTTATGTCACTGCGCCGTAAATTTGAGAAAAAAACGCTGTGTTAAAACAGGATAGGATCTAAGTTGGGAGATTTTAAAACAAATTGACAAATTGATTTTCATTTTCAATAAAAAAAAATCTTTGAATTTTGTGTGAGGATAATAAAAATGGGTGTAATCTATGTGAATAATACCGCTACTGGCAGCGTGATCGAGCGGACTAATGCGCTGCCGATGCCACGACTCTAAAACGGACTATGGATTTTGTAAAACTAATAATTTTTGTAAAACTAATTAAATAATAATCATAATTTATCATCGGCCTTTTCACAGGCCCCGTGCGTCGGTCGTCGGAACTATTTCGTAGTACGAATTGCAAAAATAATCCACCATATTTTATACATATATGTATTAGTGAGAATTTATTGTTTTTTTTTTTGACATTTTAGTGTGTACTGCCTTAGAAATCTCCTTTCTCTGTCTCTTCGCAAATAGCGAATACGGTTTCTTTCCGGATAGAAAGACATATAATCTTACTTATATTATAAATGTGAATGTTTGGATGTATGTTTGTTATACTATGTTTTCACCAAGCACTTTATCTTGATTTGACCAGATTTATCCATAATCTCCTTTTAAATCACTAGATTTACCATACAAATTTAAATCCCAAATCTTCATGATTAAAAATTAAACTCTTATAAATCTCTGGCAAATCACTTAACACACACCCGATAAGGACGCTTTCATTTCAAATGTCATTGTAGATGTCAACAACATAACTTGAAATTTCAATTTAAGAGGTTGCAATTTCCTTAAAAAATGGCATTTGGACATTCTATGCCTCTCACACGGTCAATTATATGTTGGTTGTTCACGTGATAAGGAACCCAAATCTTGTAATCGCTGGCAGAAAATATCAAGGCATTTATAACAGAATGGTATTTATTGGAATAAACAAAAAATCAGTGCCCAATAAAGCTTTTTATTATTTTTTTATAACTAAGCTTTAAACATTATAATGCTATGTTTTAAAGTACCAATAAACATTTGATGAGTTATAATTTTCCTTATTATATATTGCTCCAGTTTTCAAGTAACTGTTTTTTCGTCTCACAGAACTGTATAAGAAGAAACAAAGATATTTATATCGTCGCCTCTTGATTACATTTTGAAAAAGTCAGTTCTCACACATGCACATAAAAACTTCTATACTAAATGCGAATGTTAGTATATTTGTTACGAAATCAAGTCTCAAGTACTTAACGGATTTGGATAAAATTTAGTAGGTAGATCTAGGAGGAATCAGTGGCGGACTAAGTCTGTTTGAGGCCCGGGGCGGCAAAGATAAATGGTGCCCCTACCAGAGGGATCATACGTTGATGTTTCCTAGTTTTAATATTTTCAAAAGCAAATGATATATGTAATAGCCCCCTATCACAAAATCAATTAGAGTAAGGTCGGCGAATATGGACCACCATCCATATTTTTGCAAATAAAATCCAGATTATCTACACTTTAACATGGCAGTTTATTTTAAAACTAAGACTAAAACTAGTTTTCATTAATTAATTAACACAAAAACGTGAATCCAATATTAATACAAAAATATAAAAAAAATACTAAAATAACTCAAAAACTTAAATGTGGAGGGTAATATGGACCTATAATGGAAGAAATATACTTAAATAGCTGAGAAGGGTAATTTGGTCCATATTAGCCTCATCACATGGTTTTGAAGAAAAAAACTAATGAAAATTTGGATGGTTAATAAATAATAGGAAACATTAATTTTAATAAGTTGGACACAACTCATTAACCTCTCATATACGACTGAAATATAATTGAGTTCAGCTTTATAAGTGTGCGGACACATGTAAGCACTTTTCATTCCGATTTTATCTATTATTTGTAAATTATTCGTTTGAATTTTAAGTAATACAATTTTTTTTCCTTAAAAAAAAACCGTAGTAAACGAGTGATTTGTGCAAATTAACTTAAAAAAAAAATCAGTTAATTTCCTATTCATCGTCCAGTCAAAGCGTAGTTAAAATCGCCCCCATGCTACAAAAAATATACAATAGGATATTTTTCGAATTCTATGTTTTTTGGGTCGCTGAATCTGAATCTATAGAAATCCAACAAAATTTTATGGTGCGTTTTGAGATATCCGCGAAAAAACGCGGTTTCGGTTTTTTGCTTACATCTCGGAAACTATGCATCTTAACTGAAATTTTACAACAATAAAATTAAATACCATTAAATTTCCTACAAAATTCATGTATGTTGTTTATTTCTCGTATCTTTAGCCCATTAGAGTGCGTTGAAATTTCAACATAATTCCCCATTTCTGTAAAAAAAACAAACCGTTAAAAATTCATATTTAAAAACATTTTTTTTACAGAAATAAGAAATTATGTTGAAATCTCAACGGGCTAACGGTACTAATGAGAAATTAACAATATGCATAAATTTTGTAGGAAATTTAATGGTCTTTCATTTGTTTTGGGTGAAATTTCAGTAAAGACGCATAGTTTCCGATATGTTAGCAAAAAACCGGAAAAAGTACGAAAATTTCGCAGTTTTTTGCGGATTTCTCAAAACGCACCAGGAAATTTGGTTGGATTACTTCAGATTCGCATTCAGTGACCAAAAAAAAGATAGAATTCGAAAATTCTAGGATTTTTTTCTCTTTAAACATTTTTTTGAATGCAAAAAAATATGTATAGAATATGTATAGATATGACTATATAATAAAAAGACAAGAAAACTGCGATATATATTATGGTGTTTTTCCTTGTAATAACCAAGGGCAACCACTTCTTGGAAGTGGCTTTGTCATCATTCGCTTACGTCTTATTTACGTCTTATACACCATATTATCATTTTTAAAACTAGTCTTGTATAGATGACTTGATAAGTATTTTATTATTTTTTGGTAAATTCAGTATTTCAAAAATGGCTTGAATACCAAATTAAATTGTTGGTACAACAAATGCCTTCATTTAGCATTTAAAATTGGAGTACTTAAATTTTTTAAACAACCTTATTATAAAAATTATTAGGTAAATATCGAATTATTTCAACACCGCTCCAACGATTTTAGAATAATTTTTTTGGTAAGCTTATATTAATGCACCAAAGTTTTCTGCATTCTTGGATTTTGTCTTGAAACTTTGTAAAAAGTATTTTTAGCAATTTTTTTAAAAAGTCAAATGATTTTGTTATATTGTGATTTAAAAGGAATTATTAAATTTATGCTTAAATTGGAAGAAGCAAATATCAGCCTAAACGTGATAAAAAGCTATTATTAAGCGTTTGTATTAAATAACTTACTTAAGGGCCATACCAAATTACATCGAGTTTTTTTTTACACCGAAACCAATAGGTACTTGCCCTAGAGAGCAAGTTGAAATTCACAGTAGAAATTTCAAAACAAAATATTATGTTTTTTGGTTTCAAATATCTCATCATCATCATCGGCTTGACAACCGGGGTCCGGTCCTGGCCTCCTTCAACAAGTCTCTCCACCTATCCCGGTCTCGAGCCGACGCCATCCAGTTGCGCACCCCAAGGCTCCGGGCGTCCTGGTCTACGCCATCTCTCCAGCGCAAGCATGGTCTATCACGATGTCGTCTGCCATAGAATGTATCACAAAGAACTTTCCAAGCAGGTTCCTCTGCGCTCATGCGAGCTAGGTGCCCTGCCCACCGAAGTCTACCGAGCCTAATTTTTGTCACTATATCTGCTTCAAGGTAGATTGCGTACAATTCATGATTGTACCGTCTCCGGAATCGTCCTTCCTCACATATGGGGCCAACAATTCTCCTTAAGACTTTTCTCTCGAACGCGGCTAAGAGGTCAGAGTGCCTTTTGCTAAGCACCCAAGTCTCGGATCCATATGTGAGTACTGGCAGGACCATGGGTCCTGTACAGCAGTAGTTTTGAAGTTATGGTGAGATTTCTGGATTTGAAGAGCTTTGACAGACTGTAGTAGGCTCTGTTGGATTTGAGAAGCCGCCCGCGTATTTCTTCTTCTATATTGTTATCGGCTGCTACTATTGACCCAAGGTATTTAAAGGATTGCACCACTTCAAATTCGTGCTCCGCTACCTTGATTGTTTGACCAACTGTTCCTCTCGCATTCGACGCCACCATGTACTTTGTTTTACCTTCACTAATGTGCAGCCCCAGATTTTGTGCTGCCTGCTCGATCTGGATGAAGGAATCGTGTACAGCTTGCTCGGTTCTTCCGATGATGTTGATGTCGTCTGCGTAAGCCAGTATCTGGCTGGACCTGTTGACGATGGTCCCTCTTGTTGCCGTGCCAGAGTCACGGATTGCTTTCTCCAACGCCAGGTTGAAGAGGAGGCAGGCCAAACCATCCCCTTGTCGGAGTCCATTAAAGATGTTGATTGGTCTGGATAGCAATTTTTACTTGGCTTGTTACGTTGGTCATGGTCAACCTACATAGTCGTGTCAATTTATTTGGGATGCCGAATTCTCTCATGGCTTTGAAAAGTTCTACCCTGGCTATGCTATCATAGGCGGCCTTAAAGTCTATAAACAAGTGGTATGTTGGGATGTTAAATTCTAGACATTTTTCCATCGCCTGCCTAAGGGTAAAGATCTGATCAGTTGTTGATTTGCCTGGAATGAAACCACACTGATATTGTCCGATGATGGTTTTAGCGTATGGGGTTATCCGGTCTTGTAGGATAGAGGAGAGTATCTTATAGGCGGTACTCAACAACGTGATACCTCTATAGTTGCTGCACGTTGTGACATCTCCTTTCTTATGTATGGGGCATATTATACCTTTTCGCCAATCTTCTGGCATTTCTTCATGCTCGCACACGTGCACTATAATATCATGAATTGCCTGACGTAGAGCTGGCCCACCGTGTTGAAATAATTCGGCTGGTATACCATTAGCTCCCGGGGCTTTGTTTTTCTTTAGCCGGTCTATAGCCTTCTCAACCTCTTCTATGCTCGATGACGGCAACATAGGGTATTCGTCTTGAAGCAGTGGAGCCTCCACTTCTGCAGTGAGTTGACCATTTAGCAATTCATTAAAGTACACTTCCCATCGCTCCAGTATGCTTTGTGGATCGGTGATCAGATTTCCCTCTCCGTCCTTGCAGTATGTGCAGCGTGGTGTGTACTGCGTCATGTTTCGGACGGATTGGTAGAACTTCCGCGCCTGGTGCGGACCTCGCTCTCGGCTTTTTTCTATTTCACAGATTAAGTTCTTCTCCCAGGCTGATTTTTTCTGTCTATGAAGCCGTTTTTCTATTCTTCTGAGCTCTTTATATTCTTCTTCGCGTGCCCGCGTTCTATGAGATTGTTGCATTGCTCGGTACGCAACATTCTTACGTTCAGTCGCTAGCTTGCATTCATCATCAAACCAGTCGTTCCGATTTCTACGACTGCTGCCTAAGATGGAGTTGGCAGTACTAATGACAGTATTCTTAAGGCGTGTCCACTTCTCATCTACGCCCAGCAAACTGGCTCCAGGACTTACTCTCCCTAAATCAAGTGATTCTAGGGCGAGTCCTAACGCATTACCAAAGGTGTTACTGGCATTTTCATTGCGCAGGGCGGCCGTGTTGATTCGAACCTGATCGGCGGATGCAATACGTCCTCGCAAGGCAATCCGCCCTCGGAAGACCATACCAACAAGATAGTGATCCGAGTCGATATTGGCGCCTCGGTACGTTCGTACCGTCATCAAGTTCGAGTAGTGGCGACGGTCTATCAACACGTGGTCTATTTGGTTACGAGTGACTCCATCAGGTGATACCCAGGTGGCTTTGTAGATATCTTTTCGCGGGAACCTGGTACTCGCAACGACCATGTTTTTCGATGCTGCCAATTCTAAGACTCGAAGTCCATTGTCATTAGTGTTCTCATGCAAACTATGGGTGCCTGCGTAATGCCTGAATACCGGCTCCCGACCTATTTTTGCGTTCAAATCCCCAAGGATGATTTTTACGTCATACCTTGGACAGGCATTGAGGGTCCTCTCGACTTGTTCGTAGTAAGTCTCTTTTTCTTCGTCTGAGGACTCCTCCGTAGGTCCGTGAACGTTAATGAGGCTGATGTTCGTAAATTTGCCTCGCACGCGAAGGGTGCATAGCCTTCCGCTTATAGCGTTAAAGCCGATGATGGTAGACTTCATTTTTTCGCTGACTAGGAAGCCTACCCCAAGCACATGGTGTTTTGTATGACAGCTGTAGTATACGTCATATTCTTTCTTCTGTAAAACACCATTCCCTGTCCATCTGATTTCTTGAAGTGCTGTTATGTCAGCTTTATATTTTGACAGGGCATCAGCTAGCTGCTGAGGAGATCGAGCTCTATAGAGCGATCGTACGTTCCATAAGAAAATTCGTAAATCGTTTTGCCGTATTCGTTGCGTAGATTGTCGTCGTGAGATCAGTCCGTTTCCAAGGCTTGTTGTCGGTCTCGTAATTCGAAGTTTTACGGAACAGGGAATTAACCTGTTGCTAACCTGAGGAACCAGCCTGATCATATTAGCCAAACCTTTTTTTAAAAGGCTTGTTACTAGCGGCCGCCGCGAAGAGGCTATGATCACACTTCCATCAGTCCCGAATAGTTACGGCACGTGCATGTTTTCGTATGCTACATGTTATTCCCCCTATTCCTCTGATGGCTGACCGCTAAATATCTAGATTTTTTAAAAATATTGCACTATTAACTGGAATGTTTTTTTACCAAACTTAAAGGCTTTTATTATATGTAAGCCAAATCCTGAAAACCCAATGTTAATACATGTTTCTGTTTTTGAAAAATAAAACAAAATTAAAGGTACTTTTGTCCCAGAAAACTGCCTTTTTGGGGTTTTCTACTTCTGTTTGGACTTATTAAAGATCACATTTATGTGATGAGGGGATTATATCGGAGAAATTTCACTGTAATGCTTAACAACGAAAAATTTAATATCAAAAAGTAGCACAGGGACTAAACGGTTGGTATTTTTCAAACTCTGGGATCTAGTCTAATGATATGCCTAATGATAGTAACGAGCCAACAACGCTGTAAGACCTAAAGATCTTTTCGATATATTTTAAAGGAGCCTTGCACCATTGTGGAAATGTATATCCTATAAATAAGCATCTTAAACCATTCATGTACAACCTGATGGGTTTTATTAGTGTGATGTAGTCTTAGACCCGGAATTTCTACAAAAGACCAAAAGAACCAATAACACCAAGTCCATACACACGGTTTTTCACCTTGACACCCGCAATAAATCCGTTCAGATATGCTAAATGACGCTAGATAACACCCACATTTGAATCAAATTAGAAAAAACCTCTTCAAGGATTTTGATAAATTCAGGCAAAAAGATACTCTTCAATGCAACCTCTTCAACATCATTTTGTAAAGCATCCTAGATAGAAGTAGCTATAATAGAGTGGTTATTATTACGAGTAAGAATATTGATTTTTTTAGCATGTTAATATATGATTTGTGAATAAATGATAAGGGGCACGTTGTGCCAAAATTTAAATTTTTCCAATATTTTTGTGCAGCAATGTAGAAAAAAGTAGAAAAATGTTTGTATTTTGGTAGCTCTTGGGGGCAATTGCGCCTTTTTTAAGCCACTGGTGCAAGCTATGGATTGTATAGTAGAGTAGTACCGAAAGAAGTAAATAATTCAAACAAAAAAGGTTAAAATTTTAATGTTTTAACCTGCAAGTTTAAGTATTCAACCTTTTTACAATATTGAATTCCGTTATTTTGCACACAAATATTAACATATATGCAAAGAGTCTTCGTTTTAATTTTACAAAAATCCATTCTTACCTTAATTTTTTTCAAGATTGTTTGTGAACTTTAAGTCTCACCAGACTTCGTTTTATACTATCTTTAATGAAATTGAATTTAATACACTACAACTTTTTTGCACTGACTTTTCTTAGACGAAAATTTGTTTTTTTTTAAATATTTTGAGTCGAAGTGAAGAAAAACTTAAAACTCTCAACTTTCGGAGAAAATGGAAAATCTTTGAAGAGCTATTGGTTGGTTTCTATAGTGTTAACAAAGCTGTGGTTTATTTAAAGTTTTTAGAAATTGAATAAACTTTTCGAATGTATTGAACTTTATTGTTGCAAAAAGTGAAAAAAGTTCCAAAATTTGCAGTTTGTCGCTTGGTACAAAATTCAGTTTTACTAAGTTTCAAATTTGGATTGGGACTACTATTACTAACTGACATAGAACATACTATAAAACCAGAACAATATATCATGCTTGGCGATTTCAGCATTTTTCAATGCCATTTGGTGCCCCCATCAACGTGGTGCCCGGGGTTGACCGACTCCCCACCCCCTCTAAGTCCGCCAGTATGAGGCATTGTTTTTATTCATTATATTATTGGTATTTGTATCGCGCCGCGCGTAGCAACGCACGGGTACCTGCTAGTATATTATAAATAACAAAGCATTGCGATAAATTTAATTGTTATTTTTATTTCATTGCCATTTTATTTCATTTATTGTAACTGTAAGTAGTCGGATGATGGCCGACAATCTGTCAAGCTATAGTCAAGATTTTTAAGTGCCGAGAAATTTTGATTTATACATAGAAAAATTAAAGGAAAAAATCACCAAAATATTATAAAACGGTTGTGAAAACTCGATTGCGCTGTAATAAATTGAAAAATACGTAAGTCTTAGCCCTAAGAATAAGCCATAGCGAAAAAAACAATCACGTATGATATCTAACCTCAATACCCCGTCATCAAAAAAGCGCAAAGTGTCAGACACTTCTCCTGAATACATGGAAGAGCACAGGGTCAAGACGAACACCATAAAAACATGAATTTGGCCAACATTTCACTTGAAGATTTCAACCGGATGATGGATGATCGCTTTAAAGATCTGCCAACAAAACAATTCCTCGAGCCAGTTCTTCTAGAAATAACCCAGCTTCGAGTAAGCAATGACCACCTACAAACACAGGTCCGATTTCTAGAATGGAAATTTGAACAACTCGAGCGCCGATTTGAAGCCTCTGAGCTCCAGCTGAGAGATCGAAATATAATATTTCATATCCCAGTTACAGAGAATGAAAATCCAGAAGAACGCCTAAAAAACTCAAGCATCACTAACGCTAGGAATGCGATCACCTTCGAATACTTTCAGGAGCTAAACACAAGAGCCTTAAATAGCAAAACCTATAGAGCTAAGCTGGCAAATGGAAGGTTGGTACGCAATATTTTGAGCCAAGGAAAAAAGCTTGCAAACACTGGCATTTCTATGCATAAAGATTTCCCAATTGGGATGTCGGAGAAGAACAGTTTTGCTAAAGGTGAGAAGAGAGGTTAAACTGCAGAATCCAGATCTTAAGGTGAATTTAATTGATGACAGATTGCATGTTCAAGATCATTCATGCCTATTACTGAATCCGCAAAATTTCACTCCCCGGGAGTCGGTTGGATCCGCAGTGGTCCGCATTCGCATAAAATTCTATTATTGAATCCGATGAATGAGCTGCATCATCGATACGCGAACTACTTTTCCATTTTTGAAAGTGCATTATCGTGGATGTCAAAAGTTGACATTGGGCGCGTTCAAGTGCACACGAGAAAAGCAATCCTTAGTATCGTAAAATATCTAATATCGCATATTAACCTTTTTTAATGATTTTAACGACCAATCTTAATCCGTCAGTGTTTCAGCAATCACTGGACCGATTTACAAGGTAAATATGCTGTTGAATAGAGAAAATGTCAAACTTGGCCATGGGGACTATGTGTTGGGACAGATTTCCACAGTTTGGCCAAAAAACGACACCAAAGTTGTGCTTCCGGAACTTTAAATAATGGGACAAAAAATAATTATTTTGACTAAAGTAATTTTTGTTCCGCAAAATAAGCCATTTTTATTGATTTTAACGACCAATCTTAATCCGGCTGTGTTTCAGCAATCACTGAACCGATTTTGAATGTTTATTTGCTGTTGGATAGAGGAAATGTCAAACTAGGTTGTAGGGACTATATTTCTATGAAGATGTCCACGGTTTGGATTAAAAAACGACACCAAAGTTGCACTTCCTAAAAAACACAGATGACGTTTTCGAAAACGGCCATTGTCAATAAATTACTAGAAATACTGCACAAAAAACTTTATGCGTTTCGACGATCCAAAAATTTTTATTTCTGTTTCAAAAAATTAAGATTTGTTAATTATCTGCTTCTTCTTGAACATTTGTATGGAGTGCGGATGTGGTGCGGATGCCTTTCGTTTTCAGTAATACCAATTTTACGAACAACGTTACCGACATTTATTCCCGCGTATGGCTTGCGGATTCGCTAATAGAAAATCTACCGAAAGTGAGTAAGACTCCCTCCGCAACTCATTCGTCGGATTCCCTAATAAGGCTGATTATTTCTTTTGGAATGATACAAATGGTTTAATGATGAACGCGATGGATTTCAGATTCTTTCGTTAAAATATAAAATCAACTTGCAGAGAGAAAATTTCTTTAAAAAGAACAACATGTCAAATCAAAACGTCACGCAAACTTCAAAACCAAATCAGCGTGCGCCAACTATTAGCCAATATCGGAAAAGTCCTTATGATGGAGGTGGTGGAGTCAGCAATGTAGATGACTTAAGGCCAGGTTCACAATAGGAATTTGAAGTCAGCCAGAAAATTATAAAAGTAGTTAGTGTTCAGAAAATTAAAATTATAAGTTGTAATATCAATGGATTGTCAAATAAGATAATATATCATGATTTCTTTAAATATTTTAATAGTTTTGAAATATTTCTTCCTTACGAAACCCACACATTGTGTAAAAATCAAAACAACTATGAAGACTTTTTTAAAGATTTCGATCTCCGGTGGATTGCAGCGGAAAAGCGGAGCGGTGCAACGAGAGGAAGAGCATCTGATGGAGCACTATTCGGCATTAAAAAAACATTTACCAGATCAATGCAGATTTATGGAATCGATGACTTAAAATATTTAAATATTACCATTAATGGCAAAACTGTTAATATTGTTCCAGTCTACCTACACTGTTCATATTGGCAAAGCTGGTAGTACAGATTTCAATGCTAGGACTGGACAAGAACAATGCGTAACTCTCGGGAGCAGTAACTATATCGCACGGAAATCAAAAGACCCTGAAATAAATGCCAGAGGAAGATCGAATCTTCATTTAGGAAGCGCTTTCGATTTAACTATAATAAACGGCACTGATAAGGGGGACAAAGAAGGACAACTAACGTTTGTACGTAATCCTGGAAAATCTGTAATTGATTATCTTTTTATGTCATTGGATTGTCTTTCCTTGGTATCAAATTTTAAAGTGGACAGTCAAATGTACTCCGACCACTTGCCTCTGATCACCACACTTGACACTTCAGAAGCGGATAACAACACGCAACTTTCTGCAGCTAACCCCCTTCTTCCGAAACTAAGGTGGCATGAAAATCAAGTCTTAGCCTATAAACGAAATCTCAATCACCAAATCCACGCGCATGCTTCGAACCAATCTGAAACCACTATGGACATCTTACGGAAAATAATTGAATCGTCAGCAGTCTCACAAAAAAGAAAAATTGTAGGACAAAAATACATATCACCCTGGTATGACAAGGAATGTGAGCTTGCTAGAAAAAGATCATTCTCACTTCTTAAGCTGTTTAGAAATTACAACTCCGATTGTTTGAAGAAAGATTATTTAAGAACAAAACGAACATATAAAACATTGTGTAAATTGAAAAAGGAAAACTTTCATAAAACGCAAATGGATAAACTGATCAGCTGCAAATGTGCGTCAGAATTTTGGAAATCTATTCGCAATATTAAGGGAACCCCGTTCAACACGAATACTTTGCTTCCTGTATCAACCCTTAGAGAACATTTTGAGAAACAAGTGAATGCAGAACATGGTGAGGCAGTAATACAGTACGCTAGACCCGTTTTTCAAAACGAAATATTAGACTGCGAAATAACACTTTGCGAAGTAAAATCAGTAATTTGCACATTGAAATATAACAAGGCACCTGGCTGTGATAGAATTTCTAATGAATTTTTCAAAAATGCAATAGAAGAGTTTCTTAAACTGCTCTCAAGTGTTTACAACAGCAGATTCACATCTGGAGAAGCACCCGAGGTTTTTCAGAAATCAATTATTTTCCCAATTTTCAAAAAGGGCGATAAGATGGACCTATCAATTATCACAATATAGGCTTCCTTAATTCGTCTCTAAAAATATTTATGGAAATCCTAAGATGTCGTCTAACGAAATAGATTGAGAGCTCTCATCTCCTTAGTGAATTCCAAATCGGATTTAGAAAAGGATATTCACCGGTAGATCACATCTTCAGCCTGTCAAATATTGCAGAGACATACCTAAGCAGACGTCAAAAACTCTATGTCTTCTTTGTAGACTTCCGAGCAGCTTTTGACTCCATAAACAAAAAAGCTCTTAGGTTTAAACTGTACAGGTATGGGATGTCACAAAAATTTGGAAGCATACTAGAAGGCATTTACAGCCAAACACTGAACGCGGTCTGGAACGGCGAAAATTGGGCTGACTGGTTCCTTTCTACGGTAGGTCTAAAACAAGGATGCAACTTAAGCTTGCCAGCTTTTGCTATATATATTGAAAACCTTCAAGAAAAATTGCCATGTGGAATCACACTCGACGGACTCCATGTAAAGTCTCTAATGTACGCAGACGATCTTGTCCTATTGGCTAATTCTCCCAAATCCCTCCAGTTAATGATTAACAAATTGCATAGCTACTGCTCTTAGTGGAACCTGACGGTAAACCTTAAAAAATCTGAAACTATGATATTTCGGAGAGGGTCAGGACGATTAGCTGCAAACGAAAAATAGTTTTATGGGGCAGATGAAATAGAAACGGTTAAAGAATATCAGTACCTAGGATTCACAATAACTTACAACCTCAACTTAGAAAAACACCTTACCAAAAAATTATCGGCATCCAAAAATGCAATTGGAATAGTTTGGAAAAACGTTTATGGTATCAAGGAGCTTCCTCTTAGCTCAAAATACAAAGTTTTTATGGCAACTTCGAAAGCAATTATGCTCTATGCGGCTCAATCGTGGGGATGGAGATCCTATGAAATCACTGAAAAACTCCAAAGATTTTTTCTCAAACGACAATTCCGACTACCCGAAAGAACACCAAACAACATGCTGCTTATTGAAACAGGCCTATCTGGAATCTCTGAAACATCACTTTAACTACATCATTAAGCTTATATACAGACACCGGAAAAATCGCTCGGAGAATAGCAGTTTCTGTTATAAAATCCAAAAGCTCCTGGTTTGAAGAGTGGGAAAATATAGCTGAAAGACATGGGCTTTCATTCTAACCTTGGAAAACCTACCAACCTGGAACCCCTACCTAGACGATTTGCTGGAACTTCACACAAAACTTAGAGAAGAATCTATTGAGCTGGCTGAAAAATCATTATATAGAGAAATCTATGCTAAACTCAGACACAGTCTTGGAGAAGCAAACTATTTCAATGATTATTTAAGTTCTGACCAAATATCAATGATTTTTCGAGCAAGAGGAGAACTGCTTCCATTGAATTTCATACCGCATCGAGACGATACGAAATAAATACTATTTAATTGCTTGCATGCATTGCTTTGGTTTTTAAGAAATTAAGCGGTCGAGGGTACGATCCCTTCACAACTGCACACAAAATTATATTGAGTCAATTAACGCTAAGATGTGTGAAGTTAGAAAGACTTTTCTCTACATCAGCAAGATGGTAGTCAAATCATAAACTGTTGGATTGCCTATTTCTTTTGTGACTGCCATGCCCGAAATTTAGCAGGTGTTTCAGTTCACCACTTTATTTTATTGCTACTACATAGTACTTAATCGGTCATTTGCAAAAAGATGATTTCAAGCTTTTTACTCACTTTTTCTGAGAACTTTCCTAGAGTGGAATGCAAAAAAAATTCACAGACCGCGATCGATCTCAAGCTGTTAGTTTGAACTCAAAGTGTTGAGATCCATCTGAGAATGTTATAATTTTGAAATGCAAAATGATGAGAAAACAATTGATTGCCTGAGATCGATCTCAAGAATAAGAATTTTTAACCATAGGTTTTCTCTGACTCAGTTCATAAACAATTATCAAAATGGCTGAGTTTCAGAATAATTTTTTAAAACATCAATAATAGAAGATTTTCGAAAATTTTATAGGTAATCGTAGATTTAAATTAAATTATGCGTGTGTCACATCTGGTATTTATTTAGCGTTTGATTATTTTCATAATCAGTTCAAATAATCAATTCTTTTTCCCACTCCTTAATTTTAATATCCTGTTTATTTTAATATCTTCTTGGTTTTTCCAGCGGGACTTCATATTTGGCATTTTTAAGTAATTTTTTGTATAGCTTTTGTCTTCACCAAATTAGTTTTATATGATTTTACGATTTTCAGCATAGCATCTCCTTTTTTCGCCTTAAAAACTGGTAATTGAAACTTATCAAGTAAAACTTTATTTTGTTTAAGTTCTTTTACCGAAAAGTCAATAAGATGATCAAAATTATTGTATTTTTCTTTCTGCTGCTTCGACTCACCGAACAGAAATTTCGTTTTTAACTATAGTTCATACGAAGATCTTTTAGATTGTTCTGATATCCATTGAAACTGTGTTCGAGTTCCACTCTGCTCGATTGATCTTACATGCGAGTTCAAGCTCATCAGCTATGACTCTAAGAACTTTCTCATAAAGCCTAGTGAATGGCTAGCAATTAAATCGAAATGAACTTCCACACCAACAAGATCCTCGGACCCGAACTTTTACCTCACGAAAAGCCTGGCTAAACAAGCTGACGTTTTGAGGCGGCAACAGCAGGTTGGCTTAGTTTGGGTTATTATGACTTTGAATTCAATAGCATTGCAATGCTTATTGCAATTTTTAGCATAACGGCTGCGATATCAGCAGATACTTGTCCTTGCTCATATCAATTAAAAAGCATCATCACTAAAAAATTGTTTGTAGGTACTTAAAGAACTACTATTTTAATACAATTACATGCATCCATTCC
Organism: Baccha elongata; assembly: GCA_951217065.1. Taxonomy (NCBI): domain Eukaryota; kingdom Metazoa; phylum Arthropoda; class Insecta; order Diptera; family Syrphidae; genus Baccha; species Baccha elongata. The sequence goes on from OX578272.1 coordinate 207,389,912, forward strand.
TTTTCTTATTATGATTTCTTATCAGGATTACATTATTTTAAATTAAGATTAAATAAGAAATTAGATTTTAATAAAAATTTTAACTGTTGGTAACTGTTTGGCAAATTTTTAGTCTGCTTACCTTGAAGTTGTCGTACCACCGGATATTCTTAATCAACCTGGACCAATGGAAGCATTAATGGGAATAAGCAATGAAGGTGGTACCATAGAATTACTTTGCAACGCTACAGGGGTCCCAGAACCAAAGGTTGTATGGAGACGTGAAGCAGGAAAAAATATTATTTTACGATCGGAAAACAAGGAAAAACGAGGTAAATAAATAAAGACCTGTGTTTAAAGTCTTTTTTGGTTAATTTAGTATTATTTGCAGTTTTAAAATCGGTTGAAGGTGCACGACTTACTCTAAATAATGTACAGCGAACAGATATGGGTGGATATTTGTGCATTGCTTCCAATAAAGTCCCACCATCTGTCAGCAAAAGATTCGATGTATACGTGCATTGTAAGTATACGATAATTTTCTTAATTTTTTGAAAAAAAGGTTTTGGTATCAATAGAACAGGATTAAAATGTTAAAAGGAGGAAATATACCGTTAAAACCGATTTAAAATATTCTCTTTTTTAGTTTTTACCTGACTTTTTTTGTTTAGAAATTTTCTCGATTTACAGTGCCTGGGTGGCCCAATTATATCCCCAACAGTTTTGATTGCAACCCTCCTGCCTGGTCAACTTAAGGATTTGTGGTTGGGTGCGAGTTTGGGTGTGTGCAAAATTGAGTATGTAAGGATACTAACTTGTTTGGATATGCTACCGGGAAGTAAAGTATGGCAATTGTTTTTTTCTTTTTTTGTATTTATAACAAACATTTTTCTGTATTGAAGTGGAAAAGAATACCACACAGTTTTATGTTGAATACAATCTCATTGAAAATCAACTCCACATTGAAAAGAGGAAAAGATTCCCACCATTAATAGTGAAATAAGTTCCCATGTTAAGCAGGTTCCCGGGCAGTACTTTCCTTTTACCTTTAGCAATAGTCGCCATTTCGAAAACGTGTTGTCTCAAATAACTAAGGAGTATCGTATCATACAAAAGAATTATTAAAAGTTTTTTCATATACCAACATGTCCAACATTTTGGGTAGGTATCAGCATTGAGTTTATACACTTGTAGGAATCAAGAACGTTGGAAATTTCTGATACGAGATGGCGTTATTGCTTTTGCTTATTGAGTGTAAAATATTTGTCTGTGATGTGACAAAACTTACAGTCACATCACAGTCACTTCCAATTTTCTACCTCTGCATTATTTATTCATTTCCCACACCACCAACCAACAAAGTCAACGATCTACGCTTCTACCAACAGCAAAAAACTCAACCGATCACGGCAAAACAACACTCAGACACAGTGAGACTGAAATAGTGGAAACATTAGTTTGAAAAACAACCCCATCCTAGTAAAAAAAAAAATTCCACTCATAACACAGGTCGCACCGTTATGTTCATACTGTTTTATACTTGTAGTGAAAATTTCAACTTGCATAGAAATATTTCTCATTCGCGTGTGTCCTTTAAAAACGAAAGTAACTCAATACATATGAGACACAGCAAAAAGAATATAAATTAATCATAAGTTGATCATAAGTAAATACACTCAGCGATCGTAGCGAGTGTATTTACCCTACCCGGTATACCGGTAATACCCAAATTTGCGGGTACCCAGATATTGATACCCGGGTACCCGCCAATATCAGGTAACGGTTACCCACAGTACATAAAATAGTACAATTGTTTGTAATATAATATAACAATGACAAGAAAAGGAGGCAGAGAAGCAATAAATAATTTTCCTAGCAGTTAAAGGCTAGGCTCTATAAGGCAAGTTATACGTATGTAAAAGAAATGAAAGAAACGACTCTGAGTCCAACAAACTTGCTCTTGTGGCAGGTAAGCTAGGACTTACCAGAAAAAGGCATAAATGAGTCTCGCGTACTTCTCTTGCTTGTTGTAGTCTTTCATTTTTTTTATATGAAATAATTTTTTAAATTCTTTCAAATAATTAAAAACAAAATAATAAAAAAATAAATAAACAAAAATAAATAACTGACAAATAATTAAATAATAAAACCAGAGTTTTCGTGGTTTGCCAGTAATATAGTAGTAATATTCCAAAATATCTTAGTTTTTTTTTTACGAAAATCGTAAAACCAGTTTTAAAAAAAAATATTCTTTTATAACAACTTACTAAAAATATTTTTGAGTAGTTTTGGCATACCTTTCGAAAAATTAATAATTAATCTGAAAAAAATTAATTTAAATTCAAAACAAAAATATTAAAAATCTACCAAAGCTTGATCGATGATGTTCTATATGGTAACATAATTATATTTTGATACGAATTGCAATAAAAACGTATTTCATATTTTTTTCATAAAAACGCACACAAACGTAGAAAAACTCAAGAACACGAAAAACTCTTAAATACGAGATGGCGGCTGATGCAAAAAACCAAATTTCACTCAAACTCAGTTTAAAACTCGGATTCTCTATTGACTGTACTAATGGTACTATTCAAATTGCTCGAATTTTTGTGTTTTAAGCCTAGTATGTGGCTGAAGTGAAACGAAAAATTCCACACAAAAATGACACAGTGAAATCATGAACGAAATTTGTATTCCTTCTTTTCGTTTTGTGGTACGCAGCTCCACGGTGAAACGGTTGACAACCGGTTCAAGTCTTCGCTACTCTCTACACTCTTTTCGCACAAAATTTAATTTACCGGATCTTAATTACTCGCGAAATGTTGACGTTTGTATTTTGTTCGTGTTTTTTTTTTTGTGGTTATTATTATTACAAAATGGATTTCTGTTCTTTTTATTTGTTATTTGATGTTTTGAAAAATATTTTTTTGCAAATGGCGAAACTCTACATAAAAATTTGTCAAGTACCGTTTTGTAATCATTTCGTCTGTGTTTTTAAAGACGATGGAAAATTTTATTTCACTTCATGCAAAAATAAAACAGTGAAATCATTAACGAAATTTTCCGTCCTTCTTTTCGTTTTGTGGTAGGCAGCTCCACGGTGAAACGGTTGATAACCGATTCAAGTCACCACTACTCTCTACACTCTTTTCGCGCACAATTTAATTAACCTGGAAATTAATTGCTCGCGAAATTTTGATGTTTGTATTCTGTTTGTATTCTGTTCTTTTTATTTGTTTTTTTGTGTGTTTTGAAAAATATTTTTGTTTGCAAATGGTGCATAAAAATTTGTTGGGTACCGTTTCGTTATCATTTCGTCTGTGTTTTTGGAGACGATGGAAAATTTCGTTTCACTTCAGCTGCATACTAGGCTTATGCAGCTGAAGTGAAACGAAATGTGAACGAAACGGTACCAGACAAATTTTTATGTAGAGTTCCACCATTTGTAAAAAATTTCATTCCCGTATTGTTTCTTAAAATGTGAAATTATTTGTAAGTTATACCAGAGGATCAAGGTTGTGTGAACTAGTCGTGCCCATTTAATATACTGCTGTGCATACGTTCTAAGGAATTACCTTCATATAACGCATCTAGATCTGTATCTTTACTTTCCATTCGATAAAGCCTTTTCAGATAATAAAAAAAAAAAACTATTTATTAGACAAAATAGTTGATGACGAAAAGGTTAGACCACCAATGGTTACCCAGTGATTTATATGGGGATCAATTGCCCACTCAATTCTTTTCTCACTAGTTACTTCTTCCGGTAATTTATTGTTATGAACATTTTCGTGATTGGTATCTGGGTCCAGTTCTGTCTATCTAACACACCTAGGGATGTGCGTAATGTGTATTGAGTAGGATTTTTATTGTTTCGGTGCAGGATTGGGTTCACCTGACATAGTTATCTTTAAGATAACCAGGGGTCACAGGTTTCTTTGAGAGGATTTTCCTGAATCATGCTGATTCTGTATAGCTCTTATTGCCATTACAGAAAGTACTACAAGAGGTTCGTTTTGCACTTTGAGTTTGGTTCTTGAATCTTCTTTGACTTTTTCTTAGAGATCCCAATCAGTCCTTGCATTGCTTCTTCTTGCGGTATTGAAGAGTCTTCTTGCTTCTTTTATCTTGCAGCTCATTCCACCAATGTGATGACATTTTCGTACTTGGAGCTTAAAAGAGGCATGATTTTTCGTATGCACTTTTGAGTGAGAATTCGGTACAAGGTCTCAACCGTAGCGTAAATTTTAATGACTCATATTTCAGGCCTTGCAATATGTCTCTACACATGTAACAAAACTATCCCAAATAGTTTTCTTCGGATTTCTATATGATTCTATTTGTTTTATTCTATCTCTAATTTCAAATTCAATGCTTATGTGGTCAGAAAATGAGGGTTCGATAGATACTTTCCAGCAAAATGACGAAAAAGAATTAGAGTTATTTATAAGGGTTATGTGTAGCACTTCCCTCCTATTCCTAGTAGCAAATGTTAGTTTGTTGCTTATATTTCCTATAACTAAGTTATGTTCTACTATAAATTCAAGAATTGGCTCTTCTCGTGGGTCGGAGAGGCCTTGAGGTGGATGAAGAAGTTCATCGTTAGTACGAGAGCACCATGACCAAAAGCCGACCTGCGTGTTTGCGAGATAAAAGAGCTTATGGAATTCACCAAACCCAAGGGTTAATTAAGGATTCTCACTTCTGCATTGCCAAAATCCAACTGCAATCCGGTGACTGTATGTGACTACAGTGAGTACAGTTCTAAGTTTCTTGTTATTTTAGGGTGGAGGAGGGAATGTGTCGTCATGCCTTGTTGTTTTTTAGCGCAGCCTTCAACTGGCTCCGGTCCGGTATTTGTAATTACACCTTTGGAACATGTTGGTGCCAAATATGAGGGTTGAACTATTTTGCCCTTCCCATTCTTTCCGACCTTCCTTGTGAGTGCCCTGCTACAGGTTGGCACATTCTCTAGGGTTCCCCTTGTTCTAGATAATGATATAGTTTGCCTTTCCGTTAAGAAGCTGGGGTCTTTACGCCGTATGCGATGGAACATTTTTCTAGCTTTATTATTCTATTCGGGCTGTACTCAGCGATGCTGTGGAAATATCAGACTGAACAGTACCTCCTGCTTTGGTTTCCCTCTGCAAGGAGAATACTGTACAGACATTGCCTAAAGTCTCGTCCCCGTCTTTTTATGTGCCTACTTCTGCCATTCTGGGATCAAGTTTGCTTGTGAACTCGTCGCAGGCCCCAACTAACTTGCGCCTGTCACAGACCCAGATTCGCTCAACAGCTCCCTATCTCCCCTACACTAGCCAGACCGGCCGATGAAGCCACTTCACCCACTTGGCTCTCACAGTCTTTGATGAGTCCATCGACTACTCCACACTTATAACTATGATAACTATGTTGTGTTGGGGTGGACCCAATACACTCTTTAAGTTCGGGTCGTCTTTGGTTGTTGTATATGTGAGAAACACGATGCTCATTCTGTGGTGGCAATACATTAAAGTTAGTCCCGAACTTTCTTTAGCATCGCGTTAGCTTCGGGTGTGGTCATCCATAGTCTCGACGGGCCTGGGCATGTCACAGACTCGGATGATTCCACCATTCTGCTCTTGCTTATGACTACCATAGGATTACTTCTTCCCGAAGGATCACGAATCCGTAGGTAGGCACGAGTAGCTATAGAAGCCTGAGTTGGTCTTTCTCGCTAAGCTCTTCCCATTTTTTCCCTTCTAGTATCCTTATCGTTTTGTGTAGTTCTTTGTTTTGCTTCAGTTAGAAGGTACTGACCAAATGAAATGGACGAGCTAGAAACGGATACAGAATCATTCCCCACAGGAATAAATTTCCCAAATCCAAGGCACTTTCTCAAATGCTGCCGTCGGAAGAAGCCTAAAGGGCTGAAGAAAATTTAAAAAGGAAGCTCTCCTCTTCTTCCGTCCTTTCGTCATCGAGTGAATCAGCTGCCGACCTAGAAAGATTTATTAGACAAAATAGTTGATGACAAAAAGGTTAGAAATTAATTGCTCGAGAGCACCATTGTACGAGAGCACCATGACCAAAAGCCGACCTGCATGTTTGCGAGATAAAAGAGCTTATGGAATTCACCAAACCCAAGGGTTAATTAAGGATTCTCACTTCTGCATTGCCAAAATCCAACTGCAATCCGGTGACTGTATGTGACTACAGTGAGTACAGTTCTAAGTTTCTTGTTATTTTAGGGTGGAGGAGGGAATGTGTCGTCATGTCTTGTTGTTTTTTAGCGATATATATTGTTTCATTGAGTGTGCCATTGAGGAATGCTGATTTGGCATCTAAATGGTTAATTTTCATACGTCGCTGTCCCGCCACTGATAAAAGTGTTCTGAAAGTTGATTGTCTAACCACAGGACCAAAAATTTCATCGTAATCATGTCCATATTTTTGACTGTATCCTTGAGCAACTAATCCCGCTTTAAATCTTTGCACTTTGCCATTTGTATCCAGCTTCACTTTATAAGTCCATTTACAGCCAACTACATTTACTCCCTCTGGTGGAACAACTAATTCCCAGGTATTATTTTCCTTAAGGCTTTGAATCTCCTCCTTCATTGCTACTTTCCATTTTTCACTGTCATTGCAGGATAAAGATTCTTTGTAATTTCTTGGTTCTTGAATAATTTGTGCCTGTACTGCATTTATTTCATTAATAAGGCGTCGTGAAGGCTTTCCTTTATTTTCTCTATTTGATTTCCTAATGGTAGTTTCTGTATATTCTTGTAAGTCTGGGCTGACATCAGGGGTCTCTTCTAACCTTACGGTTTTTTCACCATCACAAGGTGTTTACTTTTGCCGGTTGATTGAAACTGATACTTCTGCATCTGGTGATTCAATTTCTTTAGGAATATTCTGTTGGTTGTCGTTACCATTATATGAGTTTAGGAATCTTACATCACGGCTGATAGTAATCTTCTTTGTCTTCTCATCAACCAATCGATATCCCATTGAGTGATCATCGTAACCAACAAATGTTCTGAGTTGTGCTCGGTTGTCTAACTTCTTACGAGTTTCCTTGGGAATGTACACGAAGGCTTTTCTTCCGAAAACTTTAAGATTGCTTACGTCAGGTTTTATACCAAAACATTTTTCATAAGGTGTGCATTGTAGAACACTAGTAGGCAATCTATTCTGTAAGTAATTTGCCGTCATGATTGCTTCACCCCAAAATTCGTAGCTCATCTTTGCATCTAAAAGCATACATCTTGCCATTTCAACCAACGATCTGTTTTTTCGTTCAGCGGTGCCGTTCTGTTGTGGTGTGTACTGTGCTGTGTGTTGAAATCCAATGCCTTCTTTTTCTAAGAATCTCAGAATTCTATTCGCTAGATATTCACCACCATTGTCTGATCTTATTAATTTAGGTTTTTTAGAAAAAATATTTTTCACCATTTCGATGTACTGAATCATGCAATCAAAAACTTCTGATTTTTCTTTAAGCAAATATACTACGGTGTATCTACTGAAATCATCTATGAATGTAACAAAATATCTTTTTCCACCAGGTGTTGTTGTTTGCATTGGACCGCAAACGTCACTATGAATGAGATCCAGAGGTGCATTGCTTTTTCTGCTTGACTTTGACTTGAATGGCAGACGAGTCATTTTCGTTTGCACACAAATTTCGCAGTCCCTACTTTTATTTCACTTAAGAAACTTTAAACAATCACTCACCATATTTTCCGATTCTAGCCGCTTAATTGCTTCATTACTCCGATGCCCAAATATGCGGTGCCAAAGATGGAGACAATTTCTTTTTTCGTTGCATTCTTCCGCATACAATACTTTTGCGTCTGCTGCTCTTTGTCTTAACATAAAAAAAAATTTCAACTAGATCTCCAACTGCTATTTCGAATTCATCCTTAGTAAGAATTTCGCATTGATTTTTACGAAAGTTAACTGTATATCCTTTGCTTGTTAACTTCTTTATGGATATTAAATTTCCTTGCAGACCTGGAATGTAAAGAACATCTTCAATTATTATTTGTACCTCCTTGTTTTTGCTGTTTATGGCCTCTATCTTGCAGATTTTTCGCATGAGTTGCACCTTATTACTGAGAGTCGCCTTTTCGTGGTGTTCCTTTAGTTTATTCCATGCGTCCTTGGCTGTGTTCGCCCTCCTTATGTGATGAAGTTGACTATCTTCTACTGCTAAGCCAATTATAGTCCTAGCCTCGTTGTCCTTTTTGGTCCAATCCGCAGTGACTGGATTTGGTTGGGGCTCGACAATAATGTCCCACAAACTGTCTCTTCGTAACAAAAGTTCCAGCTTGAATTTCCATAAATGGTAATTATTCGTTCCCAGCTTTGCAATTGATGTTCGCAAAGAATCAACCATTATTATTTCTTTAGTGCTCTGTCTGGGCCCATAACCTATTAAATAATGTTGGACCTAAAAGGATTCTTCTTATATTTTATTTAGAGAAAAACAGAAATTAACTATTTTCTAGATCGATTTATTTTGACTAATATTTAATTATTTTATAATATCTGAGACGTATTTCTAGAGTAACTAGAAAGTATTTTCATACAGTGAATGTGAACAGTGTTTATATCGAATGTTAATTCAACAAGTTTTAGGTTTTATAGCATATTTTCGATTCGCTCCAGTCGACCTTGCAAATACTCTGGCGGGAATTGTGACAAATCTTTTTGAACACCAAATTCGAATTTCATTGTTAACCAAAGTTCTCTTCCAAGGAAAATTTGTCCAGGTGAAAATCCAGTTGACTCGTGAACAGACGTACGATTAGCCAGGAGTAAGAGGCAGATATTTATTTCATTTAAGTTGATTGAATTAACCAGATAGTCTAATAAATTCATTGTGAATTTATCTAACATTCCATCGGAATAGTTCTAGTCTTATGCACTCTTATCCTGTGCTCAGTTTTTCGGAATATTTATGCTTTGAACTTGCGCCCTTGATCTGAGTGAATTATGTGTGGGATCCCGAATCTGCAAAAAGCAGAGTTTACCAATTCGTCAACGACAACATTCGGGCCATTTGGAGAACAAATCCATGACGATAACTATGTATCGGTTACCTTTTGATAAACGGGGTAAGGGACACAATACATAAATACCAATACTTTCGAATGGTGCTTCCATCGCCAATTGTCGCAAAACCGCACTATAGTAGAACACCTAACACCATAGTTAGATATCGGTGCTTCTTCCAATCCAATAAAATCGTGATTCTGTTTTCTTCAGTGTTTTCTCTCTTCCCAAATGGTAACCACTCTGTAAATTGTGAAGTGAAGCTTGTAATATCTGATACCATGGATCGGGAGATAACAGGAAGGAAAACAGTAGACCCATCGTTTTTGTCCCATGTTAGTATACCATCTTTCAAGCACATAGAGTCGAATTACGAACAGTAGGTTTTGACAGCTGAATTTTCATACGAAATTGTTTTTTGCAATTCGATTAAAATGTCTAGTTGCTGAGAGTTGTCGTTCCTAGAAACTCTTAACTTCTTCCTGTGTTGGAAAACTCATTGCAGTACTTGTGTCAGTTTAATTTACGTTAATTTTGAAAAAAAGTAAGGGATTGTTTTTCTTCCTTTGTGCACTGGCCTTATATTTTCGAAACCGAGATTTTGTAACTAACAGTTTCCGTTTGAATATATCCAGGCATATATTTCACCTCATCACATCGAGAGTGATTTTTGTATCTTCTTCATAGTTTAGTCAATAGTCTCTTAAGTTTCTTAGATCTATTTCTACCAACAACATATTCTTTGGGTGGTATGAATAAAACGAAGTACCTCCTCAAATCTCAGCTTTATGATTGAGGTACTCCATTTGAAATGAATTATAACCTTGAGTTACTGGAGCATCTCCATTCTTATTTCTTATACAGCTCGAGCTCAATATATACTAGATTTAAGTTGGTACCTTTCTCATAATATGAACGCACTGAGAGTCAAATATTAAACTATGAAATTGTGACGTGATATTTTTTATCATGCCTTAGCGTAATAACATTTATCATGTTATATCATATCAGGTGGTTTTCTCTGATTGTACGTTGTTTTTGCTCTGTGTGTATCATTTAGTAATTTTTAGTACACACATTAAGGGTGGGTCTTCCTCGTAAATGTAGGGTACTACGTGCACAAAACTTAATATATCTCCTACATTTGAAAAGATATTTTGATGAAATAAAATTTATTATTTAGTCCATGAACATATCTTAAAACATATGTCCTCAATTTTATGTTTTACAAAAGTTTGTGCTTTTTAGGGAAGGAATTACACATTTTTTCCCCTTTATTTTGGCTGATTTATGCATCCCCTCAAGGGGCTCTCGTGTGATTTGTTTTTTTATTTTGTTGTTAATGTTTTTCAACTGTCAATGAATGTATGATTTATGTAGGATAAAAAAAAAAAAAAAAAAAAATGATTTGAGCTACAAAGTGGACGTAAGTTCACACTAATTTAAAGCTCGTTTATTGGCGCAGTTTCTTAAATTTTCAACGGAGCCAAACAATATTTTTTTTTTTATAACAGAAAGTAGATACTTTATTTGAAACAAAACAAAAAATTATTTTTTTCCACTTTATACGTCTGAAAAACTTATATATACACAAACAATACTACTTTTTTCTTTCCCCCGTTGGGGCTGGCATGTTTTATTCTTAATATTTTTTGTTTTTAATTTATTCGAATCTCTTATTATTTTTGTAAAATGTGCTGTAAATTTTTTTGCAATTTTATATTGTTTAGACGTAAAAATTTACAATTCAAAGTATCTATACACATGGTAGTTTTCCCAGGTTGAAATGCCATGTACAACTTTATTATTATTTTTGTATTTTATTTCAATATTTTTTGCTAAAGTTCCAAGTGAAGAAAACAATATCACACGCATAAACAATTTTATATTTAATTTTGAAAAAGCATCTTTTTAACGATTTTGTTAATCAAAATACGCACACAACGATATTTAGTTCACGAAACTTCCGTCGAAAGAGAATATTATATTTTCGCTGTTCGCACTCTCTTTAGAATCAACTTTTTTTTTTTGTGGTGATACACAAAACACAAATGGTATGGTGAATGGTGTACATCAGCGTTGCCGCCGAGAAAAGAAAATGCCGTGTCACATTTTAAAAACTGCTTGCCATGAAAAAACTATAAATCTTCTGTTAAAAAAATAAAACTTTATTTCTGTAATTTATTATATAATTTTCCATCAATATTAAAGTAAGATATAGACAATGAAAGTGTGCGATATTGAAATGTTTCGTGCCACTGTGCCACAAGAAAAAATTGTCGTGTCAAAAAAGCACGATTGGTTAACTTCGGCAACGCTGGTGTACGTACGATTCGTAGGTATCGTCGTCGTCGCTGTCGTCCAAGTAGGTATATGATATTTTTGTTTTTTTTTTTCTACTTGGTTTTGGAAGGAAACTTATGGATGTGGGAATAATGCTGAAAAAGATTTTATTCGTTAATGATATAGAAATAGAGTCTCAGGGAATCGTCTATAAAATGAGTTAATCTTATCGAATCTTCAAGGTTGAGGTGTCAAAAGGAAGAAGAAATTGAGATCTATGTTTCTGTTTCAGAATAATTGACGTAGGCACTTGGGCTTGGGCACAATTAAAAAAAATCCAAAAGGAAAAAGGTACGTACTTAGGCATATTATGTATATACATGCACACTTGACCGGTGCATTTTCATATCCATATCCAATCCATTTGCCTAGTATAGATTTATTTGTGTCTTCTCGTGAGTGATTGATATTATATAATATGTAAATATTGTGTGAGAGCCTTTGTCTTTTTTTTAATTTTTGGTAGGTTATCGGTTTTCGCAATTTTAAAAGTTTTCAAAATAAACCCCTTTGCAATAAACCCTAAAGTAATTTTCAAACAGGTCAAATAGTTATATTGACCTACTTTACACTTATCTTACATAAAGCTTCCTAAAAAAAACTATTTCAATGTACCTACCTACCTACATGTGTAACGTAAAAATAAAAATAAATGTTTTTCTTAGAAAAAGGTGGTTTTGGTTTTTTTTTTAATTTCTAGAGAACGACATAAAATTTTTGCATCCGGTTTTCTTATTTAGACTTAAAATTAATAACAGCATTGAATTTTGAAATTAAAATTAGCACTTAATTACGTAAAATTTTGAAAAAAATGAATTTGAAATTTTTTTTTCAATTTTTTTTTTCAAAATTTTGACTTTGAAAATTAATATTTCAAAAAATATTTCTTAGAATAGATTTATTTAAACACAGAATGAAAGAAAAAGTTATTGGCTTTTCAAAAACGTATCGCACAGCATTGTGAATGAAGCCGTTGATTTTAAATAATTTTTTTCCCATTTTAAGTCAGTTTTTTCGAAAATTGCCCCTCCCGGCTAAACGGAGGGGAATAGACCCCCCACCCATACGATTTTTTTCTTGTCTCAACGCAACCTACAGGCCCTAGCATTTTGTCGCATTGCTCATGACTCACCCTGTATATAAAACTAGCTGTTTTGGTGAACTTCTTTCCGCAATTTTGGGTTTTTAAGATTTTTTCAATTTTCCAAAATTTAAAACTTTCGGCTCCATTGTGTGAACCTGGTTCAATAAAAATCCAACAAAGAACTCCCAAGCAAGTCGGATAATTATTCAGCCGAGTTATCCGCGTACAAACAGACACCAATTAATTTGTATTTATATAGGTACCTATCTACATAGGTATATAGATTAGGTTATATTACACCTAGAGGTAGGTACCTACATCCAAGATGATACAAGTTCTAAAAACTCAGAGTTGGGCGATTTCGCATGTTTATTAACATACCTATGCCTCCCTGATTCCAAACATCAAAAAATGATCATAGGGCATACCTATATACATAGCTAGGAATGTAAATGCTGCACGACTTTTCTGTTTGGTCATTTTTATTTTTATTCTGAAAACAAAATGTACATAGGTAGGTAGGTTTTCCCACGTGACAATGAAGTGACAATGTTTCAATTGCAAAACAAAAATATACAGTGTTGTGCTGTTGTTTGAAATCTGACAACAACAAAAATCGAAAGGAAATCTCAAATTTCCATTACAAATGAACAAGTTACCTTATTCTTCCAACATCCTTACTTGTAAACTCCAAAATTCACCCCTTTGCAATAAACCCTAAAGTAATTTTCAAACAGGTCAAATAGTTATATTGACCTACCTCACACTTATCTTACATAAAGCTTCCCAAAAAAAAACTATTTCAATGTACCTACCTACCTACATGTGTAACGTATATTTATGCATGTTCATTTGATGTGTCCTGACCTTCAGCAAGATCTCGATCGAATTACAAACGAGTTCACATTTTTTTGTTACTGTTTTTCCAGTTCCAGCAACAGCAAGTGAAAGTGAAGAAAAAACAACTAAACGAAAAGAGAAAAAAAAATGACTCACATTTTAGCTATACCTACTCATGTGTTTTGAAAACAAAATTGAAAAATATCCCTTCACCCTTCCATAAACAGAAAGCAAAGAACTCATCATTCCCATTCAAATCGAAAGGATGACAAAACAACAAACCCATTTTGAAAAGAGAACAAGAGTAGTTGAGCGTATCAAAAACAATAATGAAGAGAAAAGAATATCGCACTACCACATTGAAATACGTTTACATGAATTTTAAATTCTATTGTCATGAAGACCCACCCTTAAGGGTAGGTGTGCCTCAAACCATAACTAAAAGTTCATTTTCTCTTCATTATTGGTACCCTCGCGCTCGCACAGTCTTGTTCTCTTTTCATAAGAATTTAGTTTTCCTCTCTCTACTCTAAACTCAAATGAAATAGCGCTGACGCAGCGGTAGCAGTAGCAGTAGCACTATGATGGAAGGGGCAGAGGAAGTAGTGTGGGTTTTTTATTTCTTTTTTTTGTCTTCTGCTTGATTTGTTGTTGTTCTTTTGCGTGGATCTAGTTTTCGAATTTGAAATGAATAAGTTCTTTTCTACCTAACTCAATCCAAACACGACGCGAAGAGGAAGGGTAAAACAGTGAAGGGGTATTCTCACTTTTGATTTCATCCTGTGTGTTGTGAATCTACAAAGATCGGTCATCCACTTGTGGTATTTATGTGTTGTAGCGTTGTAGGTATTTGTATTCATAATAGACAAGGAACATGATTGTAAGTAAAGGCAAAATGTACCTACATTGATATCGATTGTTGTTTTTCATTTTAGGTATTAGATGTAAGTTATTTGTGAGGTAGGTCAAAATCTGTTTGACGTGCTTTAAAATTTATTGCAACGAACGGGGGTGAATTTAGATGTTAAGAAGTTGATTTGATATGATTTTGCAATTGAATTGGAATTGTAGGTAGGTAGGTACATGCAAAATAACGCACAGATTTTATGATATTTGGAAAAATCCGCAGCAGGAAAAATAAGAAAGAGTTTTTTTGGTTTATCTACCTAAGCTCCAAAGGCTGCAAAAAGATTTTTGTGTGGTCTTAGAAAATTTTTATTTTGTGCGTAGACACCTACTAGAACATTTGTAGGTAACAGGTGCTAAAAGTGTCCTTCCTGGTTTATAATACATATGCTTAAGCCCGTTTGTGATTTCACTGCGAATATTGAAACCTTGTAATAACCTAATAAAATATTGTTGATAATTAAATCTTACAAAACCATTCTTTTTGATAACTCTTCTTTGAAAAGTAGGTAGGTACCTACAAAATCATATCATTCCTTTTGCGCGGTTTTCCAAGCATAATAAAATGTGTTCCTTTTTGCTGCATACTTGTCATTGATTGATATTTTTTGTATTATTAATATGTATGTAGGTAATTCATTCAAAATAAAATAATACTGACATTACTTGCGATTATAGGTAGGTAGTATAGAATTTTTTTTTTTTTAGATAACAATCAAACATGACATTGCGATAATAGGGAAGTCGAAAAAAGTGGGTCAGACAATTCTGTCTGTCTGTCTGTCTGTCTAAAAAGAAAGAAAAAACAAATCAACGAGAGATAAAAATGAGAACTAGGTACTCTCTTACAAAGAGAGTGCAAAAAAGAGGCTCTTTTATGATTTTGACGCCACCACGCCACTATAATTGTGGTGAAAATTTCGTGAACTGCAACTTTATATGTGTGCGTTTATAAGGAACAATTTGTTCAAAAAAGGTAAAAAGATACTTTTTCAAAATAAGATAGTGGAGTGATTTCGAAAGTTATAATTTTTTTTTAATTGATACCAAGATGAAAAGTTAAAAAAAAAAAAATAGAAAAATAATAACAAAACGGTAAATGCTTTCCCTTCTTCAAAAAACGAGTGAGTAAGCTGACATATTAAACTGCAATTTTGAGCACATAAATAAATAAAAAAAAATAAAATGTTTCAACAGTGAATTTCTAAATTATACGAATGTTATGATAAAAAAAGTTAAGCTCAATTAAAAAAAAGAAGTGGCGTAGAAAAGCGTACATGTGAAAAATATGCCATTTTGAGTTTTGGTGCTTTCTAGACCGGTATAATTAAATAAAATTCATATTCATCGCTGTCCTTGGTAGCACCTTGTTTCAATGATACAAAAAAAAATTATTTCCTTGAATTCGGTTGAAGATTTTGGAAATTGCGCTTGTCTAAAGAAATAAATGTACCCCATGGTTGACCTAAATTTTATATATATAAAAAAAAAAAATTGTTACAATAGCGAATAGAACTTATTTATTGTGATTAAGAAACTAAAGGAAAAAAAAATAAAAAGTTACTTTACAGAAGAAAATTAATAGGAGATAGTAATTTGTGTCTAAATTATATGGTAAATACGTAATGTTTTACGTCTTTAAAATTTAAATATCTTCTTAAATAAATTTTTGATGATAAGCATATCTGCACACGTTTATTGACTAAATAATAAATTTTATTTGGTGAAATTATCTTGTGAAATGTGGAAGTTATACAATAAGTCAGCACATTACCATGAATTTGTACAGGAAACTCACCCTTAACAGCCACTTATTTTATGATATAATGAAAAGTCTCTGTGAATAGTGAAGTTATAAATTTTGTATCACTTCACAGCTGCACAGATCGGGAATTGACCACCGGGTCCAAAAATGGGCCATCTCTTTTAAATTATTACATATTACAAAACATTTTGTCTTCTTTTTTTCAGTTCCACCTTCAATAAAAACTTTAAATCAGTTAGTTGCAGCACCAGTCGGCAGTCAAGTGACTTTGGAATGTTTTGTGGAAGTATTTCCAAAGCCTCTAAATGGATGGTACAGAGATCAAGGTCAGATTATAACAAACAAACATATTTTAATTATTTAATACCATTTGTTTACAGATCTTTTAAAAAACAAGGACAGTCTTAAATATAAAATTTCGGAAGTAATGATTAATCCATACACCTGGCAAATGAATTTGACAATTTATCAATTAACGAAAACAGATTTTGGCCCCTACATTTGTTCGAGCGTCAATGCACTTGGAAAAAATGAAGCACTAATAAGGTTCCAAGGTAATTAGTAATTATTTATTTTTCCATACATAGGTAAAGAAAAAATAATCCCAAAACGTAATGAAGACTTTATAAAGATATACGTAAGTGTAAGTTTTTGCTTATTTTTTAGAATACCTGAATTTTAATGAAAAGTCACAATTGTGCATTTTGTTGTGTTAAGGATAAGTAGCAAATGCTCAACACAATTTTGTAAAAGTATAAACCAAAATTCATTAATGGGGAACTACAATTAAAGTATTTAACAATGTTAAAACAAAAAAGATATAAACAAAAAACTTCAAAGTAAAATGTTCGACCTTTTTGCGGTTTTTCCTCTATAACTTTTTTTACGTTCTATGACAAAAACGTTCAAACAAGTTTTGTAGAGCGTTAAATTTGTTACAATATTGGTTATCCAAGCATGTTTGTTTATCACGTCGTGTCGTTACCGATATATAGCGGTTAATTTTTCGAATTTTGCTTACAAAATTTGAAAAAAGTGCTTGCAAAATTTGAAAAATTACATGCTTGTAGCAAATTTACCGCTCTACAAAACATTCCTGAGCATCTTTGCCGTAAAAAAAACATTTGCATTTTTTATTTTTTCTTAGCAAAACTTTAAAAATTACCCTGTTTTTGCCTGGAGGGCCAAATCCCGGTAACACAGTAAATTGTTGTGTTTATTAATTCTTAAAATACTTGTTTTTATAAATTTTTGATCAATAAATGGCCTGATGAAGGACATAATCATGTCCTGTTTCAATATTTTGAATTCATTAGATAATAAAGGCCATGAAAGTATTAAAATGCAATTATCTCGGTTACGACGTGATATACAAACATGCTTGAATAATCAATACTGTATCAAATTTAACGTTCTACAAAACATACCTAGTTAGCAGCGGCCGTTCGAAATTGAAAAATCATGTTTATACTCTTGGGACCATACCAAACAATATGCAAATCCAAATGTAATGATATGCTTTTTGTGACCTTCAAGATATAAATCAACAGGTCTATAATGAGACCGTGTTCTTTTTACTCATTTTGGGGTAATTTTATAAACACAAGTGATCAAGGGCGGGACTCATAATTTTCGCTCAAGGCTCAAGTTTAAATTTTTCTTAAGTGAACGAAGGTCAAGGTACTCCAGTTTATTCTTTTTCTCAAGAAAAGGTCTATATTTTGTTGACTTAAACTTCATTTTAAATCTCAGAATTTCCATGTTACATGAGTAGGTAATTGACAAAGTTGACATGAATTGATAACATGATAAAAAAAATCCCCAGAGACAAAACGTCCAACAGAAAATGGAGCTAAAATATAATTCCCAGGAGCGAATTAGTTAGTCAATGCAATTAGTTAACCAACCAAAAAAATCACTTGATTTTGTTGCTTGATTCACTTGCACTTTCTTCTTGGGTATTTCAGTTTACTCTGATTATTTTTTTTTGTTTTATAGATTTTCCCTGTATAAAGCTGCACAGAAAACTTGAGAGCGTTATATAAAGAATATATGATCCTAAATTTGAAAATAAAAAACGAACCGAATTTATTAAAATTTACTCCAAACATTGAAAAAAAAAATATCTATTGTTGTTGTTTAGGTAATTACCGGGCCATTTTTCATTTTTAGTTTAAGTTTTTAATTTTATTTTGGGACTTATTTTCATAAAATTCGAGAATTTTTTCCATTGTGAAATTGGGGCAATTTTTCATTACGAAGAAATACTCCATTTTTGTTTCATTTTTCAGTTCTTTTCGGGGCCATTTTTCATTGGGGACTAATTTCATGTAGCCGATTTTAGAAAGAGCTTTAAATATTTTTATAGCTACCACGATGCCACAAAATGAAATTGCCAAGTGAAAACGGAAATCATTCAGTCAATTTGACGAAGTAGATAACTATTGTTTGGTGCATAATTCTTATCAGATCTGCACGAGTAAGGCATTAGATTCATTGCACAAGTGCGATGACTCTCAACAAAGACTCATTGCACAAGTGCGATGACTCTCAACAACAAAAATTGTCTCCTAATAAACCTTTTTTGCTACCGAACAAATAGAAGGAAAAAAAAGGGGAAAAGAGATAACCTTTCTACGCTTACCATTCATGGAGGGGGCTTGCTGTCTTATTGCCGAATGTTTTTGGCATACTATCCCATTGGCTTTCCTTTAAGATCTTCTGGGTTACCAACCCGCTTTCTGACTCTACAATTAATGAATTTGGGAAAAATTTTGGAATTCTTGGGTTTCGCAAAGGAAATGTGCTTAAAATTCTTACGGTACACTTCCTGACCGGCCTTGAACGAAACATTCTTGGCCCTTTTGTTATATACTGTTCAACCTTAAGTACGAAATTGTGCAGTCTAACAAATCTTTACCCTTTTTTGAATATTAAATTAATCGCGAAGTTATACACGAAAATCTCTCTTTTCAGAGCTTCGGTTACCAAAACCAAAAACAACAACAGTCACTAAGGAAAGCTCAACAATAAAATCAAATAGAAAGCAGACGTTAAATGACAATAAAGACATTAACGAAGTTTTTCGGCCGAAGCAAGTTGTTGTCATCACACATACTCTGGAAAATGGAACAGATGCAACTACCAACAATGAAGGAGGTAAATTAAATTAAATATTTTTATTTGATAAGATTTTTATTTGAAGATTTAGATATAGAAATTTTTAAATGTGCTTCACATAATATGAATTACGTCAAAATTTATCTTGCTTTCATGGACTTACATTTAAAGCTTTCGAATTTAAGATTGCCGTGTTTGTGTGGTGAAAAAAATTAAAATAGATAATTTGTTTTAAATTTTAATTTATTAACTAAGAGGACACTACCGCACTTTTTTGTCCAGATTTTCCATTAATTTATCCACTCCACTTTGTAATAGACAACATATCTAGCGATTGTTCTCTGTATTCTATTTGCAGTATATGCAAGTACCTTCAAGATATAGTCAAAGTGGAGTTTGAAAGCATACAAAAAAAGTGAAGCTTGTTTCGAGTAACAACGCATAATTATGAATTAATGAATGAATTAATAGTGGGGCTAGATACACTGCGACCTTAAGGTCTATTGTGCCCCCATCTAGAGCCGGATGAGAATTCTCATACTACAGCTCTTCTCCTATAGCCTTGATGAATTTTAGTAATTGGAGTACCTTCAGAGAGGGTAGTTCACTCTCTTCTATCTGGTAACGCCCCAGATGTGTGAATCTTCTTTGTAATAGTGCCCCACATTTTCTAATTAAATGGTGGCCAGTGAGGAAGCCCGTGATAATTCTTAGGTTATTTCTACTTAGGCCAATGCAGTCTTTGAATATTGCTTGGTTGTAGTTCTCAAGTAGCATTTAGGCCTGCCTTAGCTTAGGAAGTCCGTTCCAGATAATGTTTCTTTTGGACTCCTCTTCTGTTTTACCTTGAATACCTTCATGGCCTGGTACCCAATAAAGGGTGATTTTGACTAACTCGTTTAGTTGTTCTACGCAATCCAATACTAGTTTGGATTTAATGGCGTACGAGTTTATGGCTTTTAGTGCAGCTTGACTGTCTGACATTATTGCAATGTTTTGTTTGCGGAAGTTTTTTTTTTTCGATATTTAGCTCTGCACACTTACTTATGGTGTTTATTTCCGCTTGAAATATACTACAGGACTGTCCCATCGGCACAGAGAGTTTGGTTCTTGGCCCAAATATGCCTGCGCCAGTCCCTTCAGCTGTTCTCGATCCATAAGTGTACCACTTGATGACATTTGTTTGGTAGGTATAATTTGTTGATTCGTCTACCCATTCTTTCTTGTTACTCAACTCCAAACGATATTGTTTTTCGAAGTTGTACTTCTTAACCGTGTCATATCTTGGTATATCTATTAAAGGCATTGACTTAGAGAGAGAGTCTTTCTCCCTGACACTTATGATTTGCTTCTTTTGAAATCTCAAGATTAACCTTTTTGCAGTACTTCCAATGACAATATGTAGTGGACATCACCTTTTCAAGTGCCTTTCTTGTTTTTTCAAGTTCGGTTCTTTTGTGCCATGCAACCGCACCATAGGTGATTATGGGTCTCACCATTATGGTGTACATCCATCTCAGGATGATTGGTTGACATCCCCATGATTTTCCTGCAAGTCTCTTGCATATCATTCGGGCTTTTGTTTCTTTCCCGACAGTTTGTTCTACATGCTTGTTCCTGAGGAGTTTACTGTCTAGTTTAATACCTAGATATTTTACCTCGCTCTTCATTTCTATTACCTCACCAGCTAATGTGATTGCTTTCATATGTGGTAAAAGTCTTTTCTTTGTGAATGGTACGATCGTGGTTTTTAAAGGATTTATACTTAGTCCCACTAAAACACACCACTTTCTTGTGATTGTCAGCCCTTTCTGTATTATATCACAGAGGACATCTTCGAAATTTCCATAGGCTATAATAACAATGTCATCAGCAAAGCCGATGCATCGTTTGTCCTGTGAAGTAAGGCGTTCTAATAGTTTTCTGTGTCAATAGTTTTCAAAAAATTTGCAATCAAACTCAAAATTTTAATAAAAAAAAACGCAAACAGAAATGATTGGATCAATTTTGCTCAAAATTGTAAAATGGAAAACTAAAAAATCCCTATTTTCAGCACTTTTAACACGTTTTCTTACCTTTTTTTTGCTTTTACACTAATTATTTGAAATAGGAATTAAAAGAGTAAGAAAATAAGAAGGGAAGCAGGCCCCCAGGTACTGTTGAATTTGGAAACTTTGGACTCAGGCGCCTGCCAAACGACTGGACATACCCCAAGCGGAACAACGAAGTTGCGTGAGCGGGACTGACTACAGAAAGGGAGTTTAAATCCCTTGAACCCGCGAAGCCGGTCACCCAGGTGCTGTTGAACATGGAAACATTGGACTAAGGCGCCTGTCAGACGAAGGGACGAAACCCTAAGCGGAGCAACGAAGTTGCGTGAGCGGGGCTGACTGCAGAAAGGGAGTTAAAATCCCTTGAACCCGCGAAGCGGTCCATTCAGCTGCTGTTGAATATGAAAACATTGGGCTCAGGCGCTTGCCAAACAATTGGACATACTTTAAGCGAAGCAACAAGAGACATTTTTGCAATTAATTACAACAAAAACTTAGAACAAAACTTTCAAAATAATTCAAACTTTCAATAATTAGTTATTAAAAAAAAAAATTAATCTAAAAGAAACACTGCATATACCCAAACTCGCACCCACCCCAAATCCTATCACAGGCCCTGGCAGGGGGGTTGCAAACATACCCCACTGTTCATTCGCCGTAAGGCTGGGTGTTAGGAAAGTATAATAATTTAGAGTCAATTTGTGTCATAATTAACCATATTCTCTTTTTACTATCAAAATAAGACCACGTAAAATACTCAAGCAAAAAAAAAATTAATTGAATTAAAATAGTAGTTTTGGTAATTTTTAATTTTTTCGAAAAAAAAGACATAAAATCATAATATGCTAAATTTGCGCAACTTTTTCATTTTATATAATTTTTCGGGATTTCGGGAGAACTTTTTCGGGCTTTTGTGTTTCCTTTGCATTGTTTTTTGATATTTTAGGTATTTTATTTACTTTAACAGCACCTGGGTGGCTCACTTCTCGGGTTCAAGGGACTTTAACTCCCTTTCTGTAGTCAGTCCCGCTCACGCAACTTCGTTGCTTCGCTTAGGGTATGTCCAGTCGTCTGGCAGGCGCCTGAGTCCAATGTTTCCATGTTCAACAACTGGATGGCCCGATCGCGGGTTTAAGGGATTTTAACTCTCTTTCTGTAGTCAGTCCAGCTAACGTAACTTCGTTGCTCTACTTAGGGTATGTCCAGTCGTCTGAGTCTAAAGTTTGCAAATTCAACAGTACCTGGGTGGCCAACTATGCCCCCAACAGTTAAGATTGGGTAATCCTATACCGAAAATCAAAGTAGGGCTATTGTTGCGGTATTTATAACAACATTTTTTTCTGAATTGAGGTGAGACAGAATTTCATTAATGATTTCAAAAAAATATTTTGTTTTTGTTCAATAAAATTACCTTTTTAAAAACAAATGAACATTTTGAAAAAAAAATCAATCTTAATTTCCGTCATTTGGCCTTATGGTCTTTTGGGTTCTCGGTCTTTTGGATTGTCGGTCTTTTGGGTTTTCAGTCTTTTGGCTTTTCGGTCTTTTAGGTTTTCGGTATTTTGGGTTTTCGGCCTTTGGGGTTTTCGATCTTTTGAATTTCGGTATTATGTCCGTCTCCCTTATTATTGGTTTGAAAACATCACGGGCTTTTAGTTTAGCCGTTGTATATACATAAATATAGTATTTTCATGCTGAATAATCACCGCCTTGCCTTGTGAATAACACATTTGGAGGTTCGTGCATTTACTAGTTGTCTACTCAGTTACCCTGACAAAAGTCGCAAACATACCTGATTTTTTGTTTTGCTTACGACTTTAGTAAAGGAAACGGATTTGAAAACCAATAAAATACTTTAAATATTATTAATTTGATTTGTTTACGACTGTTGTAAGGGTAACACAATAGACACTTAGTAAATATAAGAACCTCAAAATGTGTTATTAACAAGTTTCGTAGATGGTGCTGCTTCATGATAGTACTTGTTTCGTAAGCGTTTTTACGTTTTAAAAATTAATCAACTAAGTTTCTGAAAAAAGTCTTCAACAACAAATAAATGAAAATAATCAAATTAATTTTCAACTATCTCTATAATTCCATTTGCTTCTGTTTTATATACACTAGTATTTGGTGCTTCTTGCTTTATTTTTTTTGTGGTTTTCCCTTGGGGCTTAGTCCAAAAAAAAAAAAATAAAATGCATGACTGGGTCGCACGAATTTGCTCTTGTTGCAAACTAGGGGACTACACAGATTTTGAATCATGAAGTTATGTACCATCATATTTTTGGTTTTATGTTGTTTAGCCAAAAACTTTTAATGCCATCTAGTTACCTTATGTGCGATACCAAATATTAATGAAATCGGTTAAGCCGTTTCTTAAGCCAAAATCTTAAAATGCAGTTATATTGAAAACCTTGCAGGAACAAAGTTTTATCCAAATCATATCAGCCGTTTTCAAGAAAATTTGGAAAAATGAATGCTACAGCGAGTACCTCAAATATAAAAGTTTTAGTTTTTTCTAATTTTCTCGAAAACTGCTCGTACGATTTTAATGTAACTTTGTGTTTTTAATTAAGTTTTTAATATAACCGCATTTCAAGATTTTGGCTAAAGATGCACATAAAGAAGATTTGGTGTTAACGGCTTCTTACAAATTTGGTATCGCACATAAGTTAAATATGAAGCACAAGATGGCATATAAAGTTTTTGGCTAAGCAACATAAAACCAAAAATATGATGGTACATAATTTCATGATTCAAAATCTGTGTAGTAAAATAATACTCTGTAAAAAATTCGTAAGAATTCAAAAACAAGGCAAAAAAATTAATACTTGGCTCTAATGATGTTTTAGTTTCTTACGACGCTGTTTCACTTCTTACTAATGTCCCTGTTGAACTTGCTGTCAAAATCATTAAAAATAAGTGAGAGATTTTAAGCAAAAATACTAAGCTGAGCCAAAACAAATTTCTTGAGGTATTAAATTTTTGCCTCGAAGACAACAATTATCTACAATTCAAAGAGAAGTTATACAAACAAATACATAGTGGAAATCCACTCTCCCCTCCCCCGTTCCCAAAAAAGCTGACTTGGTTTTAGATTTCCTACTCGACGAATGTTTTAAACTGAGCTATAAACCGAAGTTCATTGTAAAATACGTTGACGATATTTTTGCAATTGTTGACAGAGAGGAAGTTGACAATGTTTTACGATGCTTAAACCAGTTTCATAAAAAAATTCAATTTACCATAGAGAGGGAAAAATGCAGATAGCTTGCGTTCTTAGATCGTGAAAACTGCAAGCTCTCTTTCGACTGGTAGCAGAAAGATACAGCATCTGGAAGATTAATAAATTTCCGGTCTTATCATGCTAAACAAATGCGTATAAACACTGCATCCAATTTTATAAATAAAGTCCTTGCGTTGAGTGACCAAAAATTCCACTCCGCTAATGAAGAAAAATAAAACAAATACTCTCAGACAATTATTTTCCAAAAGAACTCATAAGGAACTTGATATTACGTAAAAAACTCTAAGTTCCTATTGACAATAAGTTGGAAGAGAAAAGTGGTGTCTATAAAAGCATCGTATATGTGCCCAAACTGTCCGAAAATTTCAAAGAAATAATATCAAAAAACAACACCGAAGTCAACCTGGCATAAAAGTCGAACCAGACAGTTGCATCCTTATGCAGCTGTCTGAAGAACAAAACGAACAAAAACCGCCGTTCAGACGTAGTTTACAAAATAAACTGAAATGGAAAAACGAATGAAACGTGCGATCTTGCTTCAAAACAGCTTCTTCGTCAAAGAATAGCAAATCATAGATCAGATGTACATTTGAAAAGTTTCGAAAAGACAGCTGTGGCTAATCACAGTGTCGAGAGAAACAGAGAAACACACATCTAAACGCTTTACGTTAGAAACACTTCACATAATAAACAACAGGAATACTATGAACCGTGAACAAGACATACAGAACCATATCATCTGTTTATTGTTCTCTGGTTAATTACAGCGAAACCAACAGTTGAAATGAAACACAACGGACTAATCTCCCATCAAGGAGGTTTTTAGCTTTAAATTGTGTTTCCTTTAGCTAAATGTATTATTTATTTGTACAATAGGGCTTTTTATGTAACAACGATATAATATCTCTTTCTCGTGCTCATAGAATTGTCAAAAACAGCAGTATGCGGAACAGCTAAATTTTTTTATCAGTGTTGACAAATTGATTGAAAACAAAAGCGTGAATTTAAAAGATTTGTGCGCGAAAAATGTGAAAATTGTGTAGTAATTTTAAGAAATAAATATAAACATTGAGAAAATGTGTCTTTCCACTTATATTGGAAGAAAAAACTAAAGGAATAAGACTAAATTACCAATTGTTCGAAACAGGAGCCGATTACTTCAAGGAGAGTATTAAATTGGAAAACACAAATCACAAACAAATGTTTTGGTGTCGAAATAATTTGAAAACAAATTCACTACAGAATAATCGAATAGTTTTTAGTAACAACCTTGACAATGTTTGTGTGTTGAATAGTTTTTAACGTTAATAATGTTTTTGTCACTATTTCGACGGCCACTTTTGTGTATTAATAAAATCGAATTTTTAGTGACCTTTGTATCGTAAAAGATATATAATTGTTATTTGTGGGCTATAGGTCGACCTATAGCCCACAAATAACAATTATATAACTTTTGTGTATATACAGATGTATTTGTTTGTTTTGCTAATTAAAATAAATTTTTAAGCCACGGAAATCATAAATTTCACACAAAAAAGAATACCGCATTTAAAAATTATTTCGAAATTGCTTTCTGTAAGATCGAGTTTGACAGTTTGAAAAAAGCGCGATACATATTTCAATCTGTCTTCTGCGTAGTGTGAGCTGTCATATTTTTTGATAAGATGGTAAAATTCCCTATTAAAATTGAATTGACATCTGTCATTATTGTCAGAAGGTTGAAGTTTTTTTTGTGCTCTTGATATTTTGTTGAAATTTAAGAAAATTAAGCCTAATTGATTGTATAGTCTTAACGTCTCTTTTGAGTTCAATTACATACGAAACTATTAATTTTGATCAGCACAAGAACACAAGGTACGATTTTAGTAATTTTTTATTCTGGGGGAAATTTCACCAATTAACAAATTTCACAAATTAACAAGAAACCTTTAGCTGATTATTCTAAAGAAATGGCAGTGGGAAATATGTCAATTGACCAACTTAAGGTTCTTTTGGATGAATGTTTAACTCCAAATATAAAAGACATAGCAACAAAAATAGAAGTCTTAGCTGTTTCAAGTGACATCCAGTTATTACGGTCTCAAAACGTCTACCTGCTAAACCGAATATCTAACATGGAAAACTATTGCCAAACTTTAGAGCGTCAGCTTGAAACACTTTCGCGGAAAGAGAATGAAAATTCTGTTGTTGTGCATTTTCCGGCAGAAGGGAAGACCAATAAAGTTGTCTTTGCGAAACAAACTTGTAAAGGTCTTCTCCAGCTCCAAGAGAATGACGAATTGCCCATAAAACAAACACAAGAATTCACAAATCGCAACACAAACAAAACCACTGCTGCCAGCAAAGTAATCGAAGCTACACCAAAACTAAAAAACACTGGAATTGTAATACATCGCGAGCAATCAATTATAACACGGCAAAAAAGAAGTGCACTCTACCAAATCAAAACTAAGCTGTTAGATATGGCACCGACAACAAAGATTGTTAAAGAGGAGTTAAACTAAACATTAACAACCTTTCATTTTCTTATAACTTCTCGCGAGGTTTGGTTGTAAACAACGCAGGTCGCAGATGAATTTACGTTTATAAAAAACACGTTTGGAGAAGGTGGATAGGGAATTTTACCATATTGTCAAAAAAATAAATGACAGCTCACACTACGCGGATGACAGATTGAAATTATGTATCGCCCTTTTTTAAAACTGTCAAACTCGGAATCTTGTAAAAGAATTTTGTAAATAATTTCTTTTTTTCCTGTGAAATTTGAGGTATACGTGATTAAAAGTTTTAATAATACACTATTAACAATTATCTAGCACGACATTAATATTTCCGCTCTTGTTTTCAATCAATTTTTCAACAATGATAAAAAAATGTTCAGCTGTCATTAGCGAACTGCTGATTTTGACACTGCTCTGCGAACGAGAAAAAGATATATCGTTGTTACCTAAAAAGCCCTACTGCAGTTCTTTGATATTGACAACGTCAACAACGTCAACAGCAACAGCAACAACTCAGAACTATGCTATGACAGCGCCAGCAGTTTCACAAGAAGAATGCAGCAGACAACTTAACAAACGTCTAAATCAAAGTAAGGGTAGTGTTGCCGTCTGTCATTTAAATTTAAAAACTTGATGTTATAATGTGTCTGGGCTAAAAAACAAATTAATTATTCCAGATTTTTTTAAATTCATTCTAACTTTTGATATTATTATTTTAATTGAAACATTTCTTGAAGAAGGTAGTGAAACACAATTTATAAAATATTTTAAAGAATTTTCTGTTAAATTTATTCCAGCTAATAGAAGTAACGTTTTTGGTAGAGCTAGCGGTGGCATTTTAATCGCAATTAAATGTAATTTAAATAATTTTGTGAAAGTTAAGTCGATAAGTAGGAAAACTGTTATAGAGTCAAACCATAGGCATGACCACTATTACATTATTCCAACTTATCTAAATTGTAACAATTGGGTTAGTGATTTTGATGATCTAAAATTTTTTTTCAATGAAAATGAACTGCAGAATATTTTAGTAGTCGGTGATCTAAATGGAAGAATCGGTAGTTTTCAAAATCCAGCTTCTCTGGTGCAAAACGTTTCGCATTTGTTTGAAGGTGTAAGAAACTCTATGGATAAAGTAGTCAATAGTAGCGGGAGACAGCTTATAGATTTTATTGAAGATTTTGGTTTGATGGTATTAAATGGTATTACGAAAAGTGACAAAAGAGGTGAATTTACTTTCGTTTCGGGTCAAGGTCTTCAGTTATTGATTATTGTTTGGCGAGAGGTAATTGGATTAGTTTAATTAATGATTTTGAAGTTCCACCCCCAAGTTACTCTGGCCATTTGCCAACAGTAACATCTCTGAGGTTTGAAGGCGTGTCATTGTTACCGAACAACGCAATCAATTAATTTGCCTTTCTGTTGAGGAGCATAGTAATTGTGATCAAGCCGTGGAAATTATCTCACAGTGTATTAGACAGGCTTCGTTTGTGGAAAAACCTCAATCTGTTGGTATGTTTGTTGCTGAATAGTTTGACTGGGAATGTAAGAAACTTCGGGACAAATCTTTCTCCTATTTGAACCTCTTCAGAAAAACCAGTTCAATGTTTTTTAAAAGGCTCTACTTAGAATCAAATAAGTTATACAAAAGTATCTGTATTCAAAAACAAAAAAAGTATATCTGTGATGTGGCTGCTACTCTTTCATTCTGTAAGGACTCAAAAACGTTTTGGTAGAAGGTAAGACTGCTAGGTGGCTGTAAAATTGTATCAGCTTCGGCTATTGAAATGGGAAAACTTGCAGACTACTTCAAAGAGCTCCTAAATCCGGCAGAAACTCATTTGCCATTCCAGTATGCTCTGCCTTTAGTTGTAGTACCTGAACTTCATGGGCCAATTACTATGAGAGAGTTGCAAGAAACCCTCAAATCAATGAAAAATAATAAAGCAGCAGGGGTTGATAATGAATTTTATAAGAATTCAACACCGAATTTCATGTAACACATAACATCTCTCTTTAACAGATTTCTAGAAGCAGGAGCAATACCAAAAGCATTTTGGAAAGCGTGGATTTGCGCTTTTTTTAAAAAAGGCGATTCGCAGCTTCCAAGTAATTACAGGGATATATCGATACTAACCTGTCTTAGAAAAATATTCACCCATCTTTTATACCATAGGCTGACGAGATGGGTTGAAGAGAAGAAATTCTTTAGTATTTTTCAAGCAGGATCATATTTTTGCTCTAACAAATATAGCCAAAATGTTTTTAGGAAAGAAAAAAAATGGATGCTTTTTTTGTCGATTTTAGGGCAGCTTTTGATACAATAATAGGGATTCTTTGATTTATAAGATATCAACTTTAGGTTTATCGACAAAGTTTCTCAATTTATATAAGCTACTTATTATACCGATATTTCTGCTGCTGTATGGAATGGAGTTTCAATGTCCGATTTTTTAAATATATGTGCTGTGTTCCACAAGGGTGTGGGCTTAGTCCAATTATGTTTGCATTATTAATTGATGATGTATCCAAGGATTTCCCGGGAGGAGTTAAGTGTGGTGATATTCTAATAAAGATGCTTCTATACGCGGACGATATTGTCATACTGGCAGATAACTCAACATCCTTGCAGCTTCAAATAAATAAGCTTAAACGATTTTGTGATTTATGGGACCTTTCAATCAATGTCACAAAGTCACAAATAATGATTTTTGAAAGCTCTCACCGAAAAAGACTTCTTCACTTAAAATGGTTTTTAGACCGTGAACCTTTAGAAATTGTCAGCGAATACAAATACTTAGGATTTTTAATAACATAACGTTGTCAGCTATCGCCTTTTAAAGAGTGGAACGAGTTGGCTTATCAATGCGGTCTGAATCTTAATCTCAGTAACACAACTCATAACGATTGACAGGATGAGTTCTATAGATGTACAGCTAAAGTAGATGACTCTCTTTATCTACAATGTTTGAACAAAGCCCAAAAATCTACAACTCGACTTATTTACAAAGACTTAAACCACGTACTCTATACAAACAATTATTTTAATGAAGAACTTTCCTTTAACCAAATCAGTACTGCTTTTAAAGCTAGAACAGAGATGCTTAACTTAAATTATAAACCACACAGAAGTGACCTTCGCCCGATTTGTAGTTAGTGCAACCGAAATGAAATCTCTTTCTAGCTGTATGCCCAATATTACAAGAAATCCGCAGACTTTATTTTTTTAAAAAACTTTCTTACACTAGAGGATACAAAGCAGGTTTTGAATGGTAATTAAGGCTGAAAAACTCTTTGTCACTATATAAATCATGTCTTAGGTTACGGTGACAGGTTAATAGATTTTGTATAAAGAAATGAATGTTATAATTAAAGATAAGGTTTATTTTATTTTATTGTATATTAGGTTAAAAATAATATCATGTTTTTTTAAACTTTTTTTTTACTGTAACTTTGTCCATTTTGAAAAAAACTCGAAATAAGTCAATTTAGGCAGACGGCAATATATGCCATGCAATTATTCTTAGATTTATACTATTGTAAAAATATCGAGAGGTTAAATAAAGAATTTATAATAATAAATAATAATAAAATTGTCTTTTCTCTTTTTTTTATAATTTACAACAAATCTCGATGTGAGTTAAATTTTGTCCGCCTTTATATATTTTTATATGTTTTAATTTTTTTTGTTATTTTTGTAAATAAAGCTCCCCTGAAGAAGACGGCAACCACTGTCGAAACGTTGGGAAAAATAAAATGAAGATTGTTTTCATTTAGAACATCAACACCACTAAACCAGCCGATGAGAATCAACTCGAATATTCTCTATATGTACATGAAATATCCCAAATCCCAAGTCAAATAAATTAAATGCTAGCTCCGTTCCGGGAACGGTGAAACTGTGGACAGCACTGGTTCTATCGTGCTTGTTGTATCTTGTTTTGTTTATAATATTGCATATTAAATTATTTTTTTTGGATATATTTCACTTCTTTAAGTGATAGAAAATATATCTTAAATATTTTTTTTTATTAATTTAATAGTTTTGTTACCTTAATTTAATTAAATAAATTCAGTGCACGTCGTTTGTATAAGCATTTTAATTTTGTTTGCTTTTAATTTTTTGTTATGTATGAATAGGATAATCTACGAGTGATCAGAAAAAAAAGCTTTTTAATTAGTTCTGTGTGTTAGTGTCTTTGTTTAACAAATATTAATGTTCCCATTTTGAGCTTTTTCGATTTTTTC
This sequence comes from Baccha elongata, assembly GCA_951217065.1. Classification (NCBI taxonomy): domain Eukaryota; kingdom Metazoa; phylum Arthropoda; class Insecta; order Diptera; family Syrphidae; genus Baccha; species Baccha elongata. The sequence continues at coordinate 207,421,041 of OX578272.1, forward strand.
TCAGAAATTGTATAGTTTAAATACATTTTAATCGACATACCTAATAAAAGGTATCAGGTGACACAATTGGTTGCTACTTGACATTCAGATTTTTGTTAGCTCTGTTTCGTTTCCCAGCAATTTCAAATCTTTTTTTTTTCTTTTATTATTAATTTTTTTTTCTTATTTTTATTTATTAATTTTTTTTATATTAATTCCATTATATGAATATTTCTTTTTCTTTTTTTTTCTATTCTATCTTTATATATTTTATTTTGTAACAATTTTTCCATAATGGTTTCCTCTGCAAAAGCCTGTCCTGATGAATCAAGTAATAGACGTCTCTTTACCTGTTTTGGACCTTGTGGTAATCTTTACCATGCTAAATGCGTTGGTTTTACCAATGGATTTCTTAATAAAATAATAAATTCTGATATTGCTTTTTGGTATTGTACCGACTGCCGTAAGATATCTCTTTTTCAGCTCTCCTTCAAAATTAATTCTTTTAAAGAAAACATTTTAAAGCTCTCTAAAGGGTTCAATGACTTGCTGACAAACTTTAACACTGCAGTGTCAAATGTAACTAGATTTTCCCCTTGCAACGATATAATCAATATCGAAACATCAACTGATGACTTGATCCAACAACCTGCTTCTATTTCCGTTCCATCAGCTGAATCAGATTTATCAAGCAGAACTTCTTCTCCAGCACTACCTGATCGCGACTCTGTTGCAAAAAGAGGAAATAAATGGATACGAGACAACTCATCAGTGGTTAAAAATTCAAGTCCCCCTCCAAAACGAATTCAAGCTATTTAGACACAGAACTTTTCAATCAAGAGTTCTTAGTTTTTAGAAAAGATCGTCATGTTGATAATCCAAAAGAATTAGGCGGTGGTGTGTTGATTGCTGTTCGTAATAATTTTGTATCTACGCGTATTTCTTTCCCCTTCGATCTTTCTATTGACTTGGTTTGTATCAAATTAAACATAGAGTCTTAGTATGTATATATTATAAATGTATATATTCCTCCAAGAAGTTCAAGTTTGTTGTATAATGAACTTGTTTTGGCCTTAGACTTAATCATTGACTTGTCTTGCTCCAACAGCAATATTCTCCTTCTCGGGGATTTCAATTTCCCCATATAGAATGGGTTCCTTCGGATGATGGATCATACCAAGAAGCCTCATTAACATCTTCACAAACAGAGCTTCAATCTCTAGATGGTATTTATTTTACTGACTTACAGCAAGTTAACTGTATTAAAAACTCTAAGAATCGAGTACTCGATTTGGTATTTTCTTCTGACGCTATTAGTACTGTTGTGTAGGAATCTAGTTCTGGCATTACTATTATAGACAATTACCATCCACCCTTGGATATTTTTTTTGACTTGAGCAGCCATCCTCTCGAAAACTGTAATTCTCAAGATTGTTCATTTGTTTTTGACTTTCGAAAGTCAAATTTTCAGTTGCTTTCCTATGTTATAAGTAGATCGAATATTAGAAATATATACGATTCTATAAATATTGACGATGCAGTAACTGAGTTCTATAATATAATCAGTAGCTGTATAAATAATTGTGTACCTACAAAAATATCTAATAACACTAATTTTTGTCACCCTTGGTATACACAACACAAGAGCTAAAATCTCTTCGAAACAAGAGAAATAAAGTATGGAAAGCTTATTCAAAAACCCTCTCTCCAACAATTTTCGAACAACATATTGCCTTATTTGAAGAATTTAAAACTCTTTCAAAATTGGTGTACACCAATTACGTTAACGAAATGGGGGCTTCTTTAAAACAGGACCCCAAAAGTTTTTGGCATTTTGTTAACTCGAAAAAAAAATTCGGATGGCTTCCCAGCTAGTTTTTTTTATGAGAACACTTCCGTACAAAATCCTAGTGATATTTGCAACGTGTTTGCAAATAATTTTCGTTACTCATTTGTTGATACTCATAGAAGTGTTGATATAGATTTTTTTAAAGACGTGAACAGCTACCCGCAAGTTAATCTTAACATTATTCCTGTGAAACAAGATAGAGTTTTGCATTCTTTGTCATCCTTAAATGACGATTACTCTTATGGCCCTGACGGTTTATCCCCAATTGTTCTGAAAAAACGTTGTGGTGTATTAGTGCAGCCCTTGCAATTTTTTTTTTGAGCTTTCTCTAAAAGCTGGAAAATTTCCGTCCTTCTGGAAGAAATCATTTCTCACTCCTGTTTTTAAAAAGGGTGATAAATTTGACATTATAACTATAGACCCATTTCTAAATTGTCATGTATTCCAAAGCTTTTTGAACAGGTTGTATGTGAAAGCCTTTCATTTTTTGGTAAAAACATTATTTGTAAACAACAATATGGCTTTGTGCAGAAAAGGTCTACTATCACAAACCTTCTTACCTTCTTGCATAATTGTTCAAATGCATTAGAAAAAGGTAATGAATTTGATTGCATATACACAGATTTTTCTAAAGCATTTGACTAACTCAGCCATTATATTATTGTTTGTCATGTATTCCAAAGCTTTTTGAACAGGTTGTATGTGAAAGCCTTTCATTTTTTGGTAAAAACATTATTTGTAAACAGCAACATGGCTTTGTGCAGAAAAGGTCTGTTACAAACCTTCTTACCTTCTTGCATAATTGTTCAAATGCATTAGAAAAAGGTAATGAAGTTTTTTAGAATGTATCGAGTACAATGAAGTCTGATTTTTATGTTTTTAAGTAGGTGTTATTAACGAAGTATGTACATATATACTAATGTACATAAAAAACGCAATTAGTTTTTTAATTTTTTCAAAATAAGTTTTTTTTTTATGTTTTAATACTTATCGGTATAAGTTATGCATTAAATGCATGCAAATATACAAATTGTACCTTCATATTTTAAAGAAATTGATTTTTATTTTATTTTGAATCAAAAATTAGACCGAATTAAATTTCGTATCTGATGTGCCTCTTGAGAGTACATCTGAATATTGAGTGGATCTTCAATTAATTCTTCCTCAGTGTCTTCCTCTTCTTGCTCTTGACGGGAATCGGCAACATACTCATCATTCATTTTGAAATGAATTTTTATGTTGTGAAATGCTGCAACAACATTAAGTATTTGCACAGCTTTTTCTGGTGAGTAGTGCAACTGCCGAGCACCCAGGCAGCATCGACACCAATTCTTCCACACACCAAATGTCCGCTCAATCACGTTACGGCCACTGCTGTGGTTTTTATTGAATCGACTTTTTTGCGTGTCTACGCCAGCATTTCTAAATGGGGTTATCATCCAAGGTGAGAGCGGGTACCCAGCATCACCTATTAAAATTTAAAGTAATTTATTTAAATTACTGTTGTATGAATAATTTTTCACAAAAAGATTTTCATACCTAGCAATCTGGTGTTTCTGTCACCATTATCGTAAATAGACTTAAAATATAAGAACGCATCACTATTTCCCCATATGAATGAATCATGACTTGAGCCAGGGTATTTGGCATCGATGTAACAGATCCTCTGCATATGATCACATATCTGGAAGAAGAAAAAATTACATAAATAAATGACCGTATATGTTGTAACTATATGCTTATCCATTTGGGGCACAAATGCTCTTCGAAAATCGACAGCACCTCAGAGAGCACAACTTATACTGTTGACTGGGCTATGCCAACATTAAAGTCTTGCCATACTCCGTGCTAATATCCTCCCTCAGCAAGAAACCTACAGAAAGTGGCCAACTTTACCTCTGGCGTGAGAGATGAAGACCTGACAACAGGCGGAAGTTTTCTTTTCAAAGCAGGCTTCCCAAGTAGCATTTTGTACCTATTAAGTTACAAATTTATTGTATGTCGTTTACAATTCATATACAGTTGCTGAAAAAATGTTTTGTATGTTTACATTAACTAATTGGATGATTGGTAAACAAATTGTAACACACAAAATGTTGTTGAAACAACACATCTTCAAACGTAAACGTACTGTAAACCAAATTTCGTAAATGTAAAACCAATATCACAAAACATTTACATTTGTAGCACTTTTGTAAAGCTATTATCAAAACTTAACTGTTACAAAACGTTTACAGTAAAAAGTAACAGTACATCTTTAAACGAAAACGTACTGTAAATCAAATATCGTTAATGTAAAATCAATAACACGAAACGTTTACATTTGTAGCAGTTTTGTAGAGCCATTATCATAACTTTAGTCTTACAAAACGTTTACAGTGAATAGTCACATCACATCTTCAAACGTAAACGTACTGTAAATCAAATATCGTTAATGTAAAATCAATATCACGATACGTTAACATTTGTAGCAGTTTTGTAAGGCCATTATCAAAACTTTACTCTTACTAAACGTTTACAGCGAATAATCACAACACATCTTCAAACGTAAACGTACTGTAAACCAAATTTCGTGAATGTAAAACCAATATCACAAAACATTTACATTTGTAGCACTTTTGTAAAGCCATTATCAAAACTTTACTCTTACAAAACGTTTACAGTGAATAGTCACATCACATCTTCAAACGTAAGCATACTGTAAAACATTTCATTTACAGATAATGTAACACGTATAGCATTGATCGCGGCCATTATAATGTTTCCATTTTTCATCAAATTAGAAAACCAAAAACATTGAAAATCTATTTTTGTTGATATTTAGTAAAAAAAAGCATGTTAAGTTTTGATTGAAATAAGACTTTGAATTTTGTACTACAAAATATTGAAAAATATGGTTTTTGTGGGAAAAAAAAAATTGTATAAAATATTTTTATAAGAAATCATTTCTAAAATAAGAAAGTTTTTACAGGCCCCTTATTTTTATCGACCTGTTATACAAAACTGGTAGAAAATATATCTCGCGTTCGATATTTTGCCTTTACTTGCACAAAAAATATAATTATTGATTATTTTTATACCACCCATATTATAATAATAATTTCAAGAACAAGATGGAAGTTGTTTAAGTTTTGGTTTGTATACATATAGTAATATGATCTCAAATGGCATTACGTATTTACCTATACAGTTTAATATTTTTCTGTAAACGATTTGTACCTAAGTTTGTTTTTATGTTATTTATTTCGAAGTGTTTTTGAACGTTTACATTTGTAAACGTTTATATACCTAGTTCAGGAATAGTATCTGTAAAAGATTTGTTACTAAAAAGTAGTTTGTCTTGTATGTGTTTTGAAGAGTTTTTGAACGTTCACATTTGTAAATGTACAAATCAGGTACATCAAATAGAATTTGTTCATAAACTTTCAACACGACATTTCATTCCCCAAAACCGTTTACATTTTGGGTACAGTGAGTAAACATTGCATATACGCCTGAAACATTACGTCTACGATGTTAACGTTCAGTAAATATTCTGTAGCTCTGAAATGCTCCTTGGGTTATTCAACCTAAAATGTTTGATGAATCTGAAATACAAACATAAATATATGTAAATAGCAATTTTAAAGTTTGTTCGCTGCGAGAATTTCAATTGTTGTCATTTACTATACTAAATGTATGTTTAGCGTTTTTTTTTTCTTTTTAATACAAATTTCTTTCAAACTGTAATAAATAACTTAACTGCAGGGTTAAAGAAGTGGGAAGTTGAGTCTGGGAATGGTATCAATTATCCAGATCGGTTCGGAATTATAAAAGATATGGTCCGATTAATCATTTTCAACTTCTAGGTACCTAAATTTTGAAAATCCAATGAACATTTTTTTTGTTTTTGAACCAAATAAAAAACTGACTATGTACAAAGTAGCACGGTCCGAAGCTGAGTCTGGAATGGTATCAATTATCCAGATCCAGAATTTAGGTGGAGACAAGAAAAAAATCGTATGGGAGGGGGGATCTATTCCCCCCCCCCGCCCCCGTTAAGGCGGTAGGTGCAATTTTCTAAAAAAAAATACTTAAAACAAAAAAAAAATTATTAAAAAACAACGGTACAAGCTAAAATGCAATGCTATACTTTTTTAGAAGGCCAGAAATCTATTCTTTTATATGCTCTATGAGGCCAGGCGTGCACTAGGCGACGCACGAGGTCGCAGCGGCCACGAGCTCTTCTACGATACATACAAGTGCGCGCAGCGTAAAATAACTGGCCGCCTAGAGAAAAAAAATTACTAGAAATTTTTTTTACTTAACTGGCCGCGAGTTAAGTAAAAAAAATTTCTAGTAATTTTTTTTTTTAAGTTTTATGTAATTGAGTATAATTTTGGTTTATCTCATTAGTTCTTAGATAAAAAGAGAAAACGGGATGCTAAAATGCTTTGTAGTTTTTGAGAAAATCAAAAATAACGTTAACCAACTCTTAAGTTAAGTGAGTACTTTAAAAATGGTTTTTCTTATAAGAGGTGGTTCTCGTTACTTTTTAATTTCTCAAAAACTTCAAAACATTTTAGCATCCGGTTTTCTGTTTTTGACTAGAAACTAATAACAGCATTAAATTTCGGAAACAATGTTAAACTTAACTACAAAAAACTTTTTTAAAAATAACTTAAGTTTTTTTTTTTTAATTTTGACTGAAAATTAATTTTTCAAAAGCTACTCACTAAAACAACTTTACTTATAGAGAATATAAAAATTTAATAACGGATTTTTGTAGAAGGGACAAATACAAGCATTTTTACTATCGGAGTGGGGGGTCTATCTCCCCCGTTTGGGCGGTAGGGGCAGTTTAATGAAAAAAGTACTAAAAATTAAAAAAAAATATTTAAAAATAACGGTAATACCTAGAATTAAGTTTTTATTTTAGGTATTACCGTTGTTTTTTAATGATTTTTTTTCCATTTTTAGTACTTTTTTCATTAAATTGCTCTCCTGCCCAAACGGGGGAAATAGAACCCCCCCTCCAATAGTAAACAAAAAATTTATTTGACCCCTCTATAAAAATCCGTTATCAATTGTCGGCGCCAAAGTTATCGTACTCGTGCCCCTTGTACCGTTGTCTTTTAATATACAGGGTGATTGGTGTAAGATGCACCAAAAAGCTTGAGCGTGTAGGTGGAGTTAAGACAAGAAAAAAATCGTGTAGGAGGGGGGTCTATTTCCCCTCGTTTAAGCAGGAGGCTCAAATTTCTAAAACATTGACTTAAATCAGAAAAAAAAATATTTAAAAACAACGGTGAATGATACAAAGCCTTGTTATATTTTTTTGGTTGTTTAAGTGAACAGTTTTAAAAAAAATTATTTTCAAACTCAAAATTTTGAAAAAAAAAATAAAACAAAATTTTTTAAACTATTTTTTTTTTCAAAATTTTATGTAATTAACTATTATTTTTATTTTCAAAATTCAATGCTCTTATTAATTTTTAGTCAAAAGCAGAAAACCGGATGCCAAAATGTATCTTAGTTTGTTTTAAGTAAAATTGCCCCTCCCGCCTAAACGGGGGGAAATATATTTCCTCCCCTATAGGATTTTTTTCTTATTTGAACAGCTTATGTGAATCACCCTGCAGTATATACGAGCTTCTTACAGCATGTCATTGTGAATCACCCTGCAGTATATACGAGCTTCTTACAGCATGTCATTGAGGGCTAAAATGTCTTTCAGTGTTATTTTTTTGTTTATACGGAACCAATGAGCAATATATTAAATGATGAGCTTTGCTGAAATGAGGTGAATGAGCACCTTTTTACCACTTTTAACACTAAAAATAAAGGACTCATTCAGGGCACCGGACTGTAGGAAATACATTTTTGTGTTTTTCGGTTTAATTGACATTTATTAACATTTTCAAATTTCACCGCTCTAAACTAATAATAAAAAAGTTCCTTTGTTTGTGTCTTCGAACCTTTAAATCAGAAAATGAAATCTTTGTCAAAATCACTCGAATATATGTCCAGTTCAAACAATAAACGTTGCAGATCATCCGTTGAACCTGAAGTGGACACCACTTCACCACGAACTTCACCGCAACAAACCTCGAAAAAAACGGCAGTCGATCTTAGTACCTACTATTTGAATGAGGTCCAAAATGGACGAAAAACTCGAAAAACAAAGTGAGTTCATTAATTCCCTCATTTCAAAACAAATTAAAAAAAATTATGTGTTACTTGCGCAAAAAATACAAAACTAGTTCGCCGATATTAACAAACACATAACTGATATCAACCTGCTAGTCTCTCAACTTGAATCTGTAAACACCAAGTTTACAGTAGACATCGATGCAATTAAATCTAACGTCACCAAACGAAATTCAATTTTATCAGATGTCAAAGCAAACCTAAAACTCGAAAAAAGTGCAAACGAAATTCTTTCTATTCAATCACAACACTCCGATGTTATTAAAACAGTTAATTCTCTTAAAATCACACAAGATAAAACTAAAAACAAATTAATAGCAACGGATGTAGTAATGCTTGGAATCCCCCACACGTCCGATTAAAATTTAAAATCCCTTTTTTATCACTTATGTCACTCGATCTCCATTAAACCACCAGTTTTAATATAATAACACCGCCATTAATCTTAAATTCCATTCCGCGTACGACAAAAGTTTTATTCTTTCTTCAATCCCTAAACACCAAATATTAAAGAAAACACAAATTTGTCTGAATAATGTAGGACTTACATATATCGAATCCACAAATTTATCTTCGAGAATGTTTGACAAAAAATAACAATTCTTTGCTGAGTGAGTTACATGGCAACACCTTCAGACAACGTACCAAGCAACATGAGTCAAGTTACACAGCAACACCTTCAAGAGTGGCATAGAGAAATTATTGATGAGCGACAACATACCCAGCAACATGAGTCAATGAATTGATCCTCTCTTATCACAATCGAAACCAGCGTCGTTTTGTTGCTAAGCAGTGTTTGCAATCAAGGAAAATTTCTCATCTTAATCCAACCAAAGCCAAGCTGTATGTTTTTTTCCACTTTTTTGCTGCATTCTTTCTTGGACCAGCAACGAGTTCTCATATTATCATATAACATAAAATATCATCTTTTAAATACGATTGTATACTTATAACGTAAAGAAAATAAAGAAAATTAAATTATATAAATTAAATAAAATAAACAATTCTATTAAATTGATTTGGGAATTTATAACTGGCGCAGTCGGACTGGGAAAACTACATCCAGACATCCTAAATAGTGAACATCTCGAGTAGCTAAACTTGAACTGGATAAAGTTGGAGCTCACTTCAAAGGAATATTGGAGTGATGGTTTTCTAACCTTAAGCACCGTGGACTGAAGCAAAGATTAGTGAGCCGGACTGGATAAAATTGGAGCCTTAAGCACCTTGGACGGAAGCAAAGATTAGTGGGGTAAGTTCAAGTGAATGAATTCATTGGTTCCTTATGCCCTCAATACGTAGACTTAAAACTCAGAAAAATAGTTTTCGAAGTACGCTTTTCACACCAAGTTGGGTTGTAAAAAAAAATTTGTCTCAACAAGAAAGTTATTCAATATCACATAAAATCATTAAAAGAATCCTATTCAGATAAAAAAATGTTTCCTAATTCTAATGTTGCTAATGAAATCTATAATTGCCTTTGAATTCCGGATGCAATTAAAGATGTCCCAACTTTTGATGGAAATACTAGATTGTTGTTCGAATTCATTGCTAACGTTGATGAAGTATTAAGTCTTATGCCTGGATTAAATGCAAACCCTGGTTATCAGAAAGTAATTTTAAGAGCTATACGAAATAAAATTGTTGGACCTGCCAACGAAGCTTTAATTTTGTACGGAGCACTTGTTAATTGGGAAGACATTAAACATAATTTAATCACTCATTTCTCTGATAAAAGAAATGAAACAAATTTGATAAAAATTGTCGAAACTCTTACTGCTATGATGAATCATTTAAAGGTCCATGAAACGAATCAAAGCGTTGTCGAATCTAAGCAAACACTTTACCAAGAAATGGGTCTTAACATCTTTTTGTTCGGTCTTCGAGAACCTTTAGGTTCAACGATCAGATCAATGCGTCCAACAAAACTCACTGATGCCTTCAATTTTTGTAAACAAGAAGAAAATTATCATTATTTCCAAAATACTCAGTACAGGACACAATTTGCGCAATCAAATACAAAAAACTTTTTTCAAAATAGCAATAGACAAACACAAACAAACCGAAATTTTAACGCGTATAATAATTGGTCAAGCAATCAGAATCCAAATTATAGATACAACAATTACCGAGGAAACAACAACAACTACAATAATAACTTTTTACAAAATACAACTAGGCAAAATTCTGATATGAGACAAGATAACATTCCAGGTACTTCGAGACAAACAAACAGCAATTCATTAAGAAGCAATAATAATTTTAAGTCCAATTATTCAGTTCCAAGTCATCAGACTAATATGAGTAGGAATACATATCCTGAGCCAAGGATACTTACAGCGGAAATACGATAAGAAGACCAAACGAAAATCGTAATAGTGGACAATTTTATAATATTGAAAGTCAAACCGTAGAAAATAATTACCCAACAAACAACCTTCCTTTAAATTCCTTAAATTAAATTCAAATAACAGCCTCGGAAAATCAATCGGGTATTTAGATCTTAATAATCATAACACAAATCTCCTTCCATACGTTAATATCAAAAGTTTATTCAACAAAAACTTAAAATTTTTAATTGATACCGGAAGTAACAGATCGTTTATAGATCCAGATGTAATAAGAGATATTAATATAGAAACAATTAATCCTTTAATAATTAAAACAATTAACGATAAGAAAATAGTTGATAAACAAATAAAAATAAAAAACTTCTTGGAATTTAACACCAATAAAACTCTTACGTTTATTCTTTTCAAATTCCACAATTACTTTGATTAATTGATTGGAACAGATATTATGAAACAACTTTCAATGAAAATAGACTTGCAAAATTCATTCTTAGAAACCGAAAATATCAAAATTCCATTAGCCTTCAAACAGAACTTAATTTCAAATAGCTACGTTGTTCCAGGATACAGTAAGCTTATTTGCCACCTTCCTGTAGACGTAAAATCTGGAAATATTTTTATAAAGCCTACAATAATAAAAGAAAATCTAATCGTTTCAGAAGGTCTTTACAAAGCTAAAGATTGGTATTCAAACATAGAAGTTGTTAACACTTTAGATAATTCTCAAACATTTATAATCGAAGAACCAATAAAAGCTTTAAACTTTTCTTCAGAGGAGTATATTGAAGTCAACAATTTTTCATTTTCTAATCAAATAAAATATAGTTCAAACATCCAAGATTGCTCAAACATTTTGCAAGCTTTAAAGTTAAATAACTTAAATTCAGAAGAAGAAAAAGCTATTTATAACTTATGCAATCATTACAAGGATATTTTTTCAAAGAAGGTCAAATTTTGAGTCCATCAAATTTAACAAAACACGCAATTTCAACAACAGACAACATCCCTATTTATTCCAAGACCTATCGCTATCCTCACATCCATAAAAAAGAAATTCATGCACAAGTTTCGGAAATGCTCGATCAAGGCATTATTAGAAACAGTTTTTCTCCTTGGTCATCACCGATATGGATAGTGCCAAAAAAACCGGATAGCATGGGGAATCGTAAGTGGCGACTAGTCATCGACTATCGCAAACTTAATGAAAAAACAATTGGCGATAAATATCCTCTGCCGAATATAACGGATATATTAGATGGGCTAGGTAGATGTATGTATTTCACTACACTTGACCTCGCTTCTAGTTTTCATCAGATAGAGATAAGAGAAGAAGACATTCCGAAGACAGCCTTTTCATTTGATAGTGGTCATTTTGAGTTCCTCCGCATGCCATTCGGCTTAAAAAATGCGCCGTCCACATTTCAAAGAGCCTTGGACAATGTTTTAAAAGGATTAATCGGCAAAAATTGTCTTATTTATATGGACGATATAATCGTTTTCTCGACCTCTCTCCAACAGCACATAGAAAATTAAAGATCCGTTTTTGAAAGACTTAAGTCTGCATACCTAAAAGTTCGTCTAGAGAAATCCAACTTTCTTCAAAAAGAAGTTTCTTTTTTGGGTCATTTGATAACTTCCGATGGTGTTAGGCCCAACCCCGAAAAAATTAGGGCTATTACAAACTTCCCCATTCCCAAAACTTCAAAACAAATCAAGTCATTCTTAGGGCTTTTGGGATATTATAGAAAATTTATCCGTGACTTTGCCCACCTCACTAAACCTCTGTATGAGTGCTTACGTAAACAAAATAGCATCAAAATAGATTCGAGATACATAAATTGCTTTGAAACTTGCAAAGCTCTTCTATGTAACGATCCTATTTTACAGTATCCTGACTTTAGTAAGCCGTTCGTCCTTACAACGGACGCTAGTAATGTGGCACTAGGAGCAGTGCTGTCGCAAGGTTCTACGGACCTTATCTAAAAACGAGGAAAGTTACAGCACTATAGAAAAGCAACTTCTTGCCATAGTATGGGCTACAAAGTACTTTCGACCATATTTATACGGCAGAAAATTTGTAATTGTAACCGACCACAAGCCTCTTACTTGGCTCTTTTCATTGAAAGACATGAATTCTAAGCTCATACGATGGAGGTTACTACTTGAAGAGTTCGACTTTACTATAACTTATAAAAAGGGGAAACAAAACTCCAACGCGGATGCTCTGTCAAGAATAGAAATACATTTCGGTGAGACTAATGACACAGACAATCTCGAACTAATTTCTGTTCAAAACAATGTAGATGAGCGAGACGCTGTGTCTACTGTGCATTATGCGCATGAAAATTTGAACGATGGAATACCAATATCTGAACGACCACTTAATGAATTTTCAAACCAAATTATATTCAGAAAAAACAAAAATATAAAAAATCTTAGCCCAAAAATGATTATTTTATTTAAACGAAAAAAAAAGAATAATAATTGAATACGATAATATTAATGATGAGTCCGTTATAGTCCAAATTTTTAAAGATTTTCTTTGTACAAAAAGAGTGTCAGCCATACTTGCCGGTGACGAAACATTTAAAACCATTCAATCAGTCTTCTCACAATATTTCAGCAATAATAAATATATAAATTAAGTGCGATGCAATGTTCTTTTGGAAGATGTGTCAGAAAAAGACCTACAAGAAAAAATTATAAGAGACTACCATTCATATTCAAACCATAGAGGTGTAGTTGAAACATTTAATCATTTGAGAAGGTCATATTTCTTTCCAAATACGAAAAATTTAATAACGTCTATCATAACTTGTTGCGAGATTTGTCAAATACAAAAATATGATCGACAAAGGAAACCTCTTAAATTCGAAATAACACAAACACCTTCAATGCCATTAGAAATAGGGCATATGATATTTATTCGGTCATTTTTTCACAATTATAGACAAATTCAGCAAATTCGCTTCAGTTTATTTACTACCTTCTCGTAATAGTATTAGCGTTATAAGATCCCTCAAACATTTTTTTCTCACCACGGCATTCCTAAGATTCTAGTTTCGGACAATGGCAGTGAATTCATTTCTTTAACTTTTAAAGAGTTCCTTGAAATACATAATATTGACCATCATAAAATATGTGCCAAAAGCTCTAATGGTAACTCACCTATAGAGAGATTTCACTCAACATTGACCGAAATAATAAGAATAATAAAATCACAGGATGCAAACAAAACTATAAGTGAAGTTATAGACGAAGCAGTGATTACTTATAACAATAGCATACATTCAACCACCAAATTATCTCTATTTGAATTATTAAATGGACACTATAGTAAAACAAATCCTTTGATTATTAGAGAGAATACAAAAACAGAGCAAGAATATTTACTTCGACATATACAGAATTACAAAAAATTATCAGAAATAGTTCAAAAACGCAGCTTAAATGTCAAACAAAAAATTATTGAAAAACGAAATAAAAATAGATTCGATCTCCTAATTATACACAAAATGAGAGAATATACGAGTTAGATGACATGCGGAACAAGTTGGAACCGAGATTTACAAAGCATAAAGTTGTTAAGAACCACAAAATAACTATATATTCAAATAAACGCAAAGTTCATAAACAAAAAATTAGAAGTAAACGAAAAAAAAACAAAAAAAAAGTTAAATTAATATAATAAATAATGCCCCAATTAGTTTTTGTGTCATATGATCAATAAATGTAAATATTGCTCCAAATGTATACCTGTACGAACACAATTAATTTAACTAATTTCTTCACCTATTTTGTATTTGGTCACTATGGCGTATACTTACTATTTTTTTCAATCTCCATTTTTCACTCTAATTTTAAAATGCATATATGAAAAAGCTTAAAGAATCTTGAGTGTGAATATTTAAGTTGAGTTACTCTTACTTTCCCTTAAACCAATGAACTCATTCATTTTTATGAGCTCTACTAATCCGCTGCAACATAAGAGGTGCAATAATTTGTTGAAATAGTTATGACTGGACTATCAACATTATTCTGAACTTAACTCACTCATTCATTAAGTTCATACTCAGAGGGGAGGAGTTACATGGCAACACCTTCAGACAACGTACCAAGCAACATGAGTCAAGTTACACAGCAACACCTTCAAGAGTGGCATAGAGAAATTATTAATGAGCGACAACATACCCAGCAACATGAGTCAATGAATTGATCCTCTCTTATCACAATCGAAACCAGCGTCGTTTTGTTGCTAAGCAGTGTTTGCAATCAAGGCCAATTTCTCATCTTAATCCAACCCAAGCCAAGCTGTATGTTTTTTTCCACTTTTTTGCTTCATTATTTCTTATTATTATCATACAACATTAAATATCATCTTTTAAATACGATTGTATACTTATAACGTAAAGAAAATAAAGAAAATTAAATTATATAAAATAGATAAAATAAACAATTCTATTAAATTGATTTGGGAATTTATAACTTGTGCCACACTTCAACAAAAAAAAAAAAAAAAACAACACTAAATTGCCCCAGTGTTTACAATCCGTGCCTTCATGGTCGTGTTTATGTCAAACGCCAGCTGTCCGATGAAAAAGGAGATTATATCGAAAACATCAAAACCCTTGATAGAATTTCTAACCCCATTTAATTTCTCAAAAACTAACATACATTTTGGCATCCAATTTTCCGTTTTTGACTAAAAATTAATAAGAGCATTGAATTTTGAAAATAAAAATGTAGTTAATTACATAAAATTTTGAAAAAAATTAGTTTAAAATTTTTTTTTTAGTTTTTTTTTTCAAAATTTTGAGTTTGAAAATTAATTTTTTTAAAACTGTTCTCTTAAACAACTTAATTTAAAAATTAAATAAAAGAGTAGTTTTCTGACACCGTTGTTTCTAAATAATTTTTTTTCTGATTTAAGTCAATGTTTTAGAAAATTGCCCCTCCCGCCTAAACGGGGGGAAATAGACCCACCCCTCCCATACGGTTTTTTTCTTGTCTTAACTTCACCTACACGCTCAAGCTTTATGGTGCACCTTAAACCAATCACCCTGTATAACTGCATTTCAGGTTTTTGGCTAAAAATTTTAACAGAAAAACCGTTGACACCGTTAACTTTGTTAACGCTTTTTTACAAATTTGGCCATAAATTGATAACGGCAGAACCGATTATATTTAAATTTAGTATGGAATTCAATCTCAGTATTCAACATAAGATGGCATTTAAAGTTTTTGCCTAAACAGCCATTTATTGATAGCTACTATACAACTTTATCTCATTTTAAGGACACTTTTCAACAGTAAAATAAATCTTCCAAATCCCATAGTTTGCTGCAAGAGCAAGTTCGTTTGACCCAGTCCAAAGATTATAAATACCAAGATGGGAAACCTTCTTACGTTTTACCCCCCAACAACAGTTTGTTTGCATTGTTGGTTTTGTAATTTCAACTCGTGTCTGTGAATGAATGTGAAGTCAACTCAATGTAGGTGAATTGATAAGATTGCACTAGTGTGCGTTTTTTACGCAATTTTTGTGCAATACTAGTCCAATCTCGTGAATTTAACGTCAGTTCAGCTTGTGGACAAACAAAGATGGAAGCCGTTGTTTCACACCTTGGTATTCATAATCTGTGGGCCCAGTCGTGCATTTTATTTAAAATACATTATCGATTTCTTATAGTCCTTCTCACAATCTTAATTTTTTATATAATTTTATTTTTCTTCTTACTTTTCATTAAAATATTTCTGATTTATTAACTTTTATTTTCTTGTAAATAATTAAAAGGTTTTGTACAGGTTAGGTTAGGTTTATGCGGCTGTCAGGAAAACTTCTGACGCACTTAGACCACAGAGAGGTCGGTTGGTTATGACACCAATTACGGATCTAAGATCTAATCTGCTCATGGTAGGTAGGAATGGCGGCTATTCTGCTAGAATAAAACCCAACGCCGTTTTGATACCATAAACTCATGAGACCTATTATTTTGTGGAGGTTGAGATAACGTTTTGATGACTGTGATGTTTTAAGGTATGGAATTGTGTTGCTTGGGAGATGATCCCTTTATTACCAACTTCCATAGGAAAACAACTTCCATAGGAAAACAAGGTACCTGAGCCAAGGGAATTGGCCCATACCCCCCCCCCCCCACCAGGCTTTATGCCAGGTAGCTCCGATATGTCTGTCTTCGCCAAAAAACTAAACAGGCAGAGTGCTGAATGGCAGAGGGTTTCCCCGTGAGATCTATTTGATTTAAGGAAAGACATGATTTCCGCAGTAGACTTAACCCAACTACAAGGATAAAGAAATGGTTCTTGCTTGAATTATGTAGTTCTCTTGATCCGTTTTGTCGGCCCATGGAAAAGGTGAGATATTGGTACTGTGATTTATGTTATAAGGTTTGAAATTTTTTTGATTGGGAGTAAATCCCTTAGTTACCAACTTCCATATGGAAAGCAAAGAGATCCTCGGATAGCTCACCTAAGGGAAGTGGCCCATTCCCCCCACCAGGCTTTATGCCAGGCTGTTAGCTCCGATAAGGCTGTCTTCGCTAAGAACCTAAACAGGCAGGGTGCTGGATGGCTTATTATAGGACCAGATTCCCGTGAGATCAGTTCGATTTAAAGAAAAACATGATACCCGCAGTAGACTTAGCCCGCCTACACGGCTAAATTAAAGGTTCCTGCAGAAATCATGTAGTTCTCTTGATCTGTTTTGCCTTCCCATAGAAGAAGTGAGATATTGATACGGTTTGTTACGTTTTATAGCCATTTAGTTGTATTTAAAAAGCCAATGAGATTACCTATGCTCACAACTAAAAGTTCGCATCTTGGATTAGCCCAGGCAGGGCAGCAGCAGAGATATTGGGTCACTGTTTCCTTTTCCCTTTCATCTCCATAGCTACGACAGTGAGAATTATGCGGAATACCCATTCTTGCTGCATGCTCTCCTATTGGCCAGTGACCAGTGTTAACTGTTATGATTCTGGCTATGTCTGGCCGAGTTCTACATAAGAGTTCATTTGTGCCGGACTTCTCATAGGTGGGCCACATCTTTCTTGCGGTGGCATAGCTAGTCAGACCATTCCATCTACGATTGGATAGAGATAGATAATAAGACACGAAACTGCCCTTGAAAAATACTAGCGTAGTCAGTCGAAGTGACTTGGATACATTAAGTGTTTCAGAGAAGACCCCTGCTCCAACACCACACTCCATCTTTGAACCGTCCGTGAAAATCTGCTCATAGACAACAAACATTAAGTTCGTTTCAAATCCAATTTTGGTCAGATTAGCTTTGTCAGTACGCAAGTAGTAGTGTTTAGTGTTTGTCCATCATTAAATTGTTTTCTCTATGGCACATAAGTTTGCTTGTAGCAATAGGTATAGCAATATTCACTTTGTTAGGTAAAATTGGTATTAGGGTTCCAATTTTGGCTTTCGGCATCGGCACCCAGAAGATGTGAATGTTAATGTGGCACATCCAGAAACCTCTTTGATATGCAGTGTGAAACGATCGTTTTTGCAATAATCAAAAAGGCTGTACCAAAAGCACTTACCATAGCCGAAATAATAGGATACTCTAGCAAGAACCCAGAACTGAAGGAAGCTGTAAGTAAAGTCAGAAACGATTCATGGGACACGAACAGCACCCATTTCGTCTTTATCTAAGAACTATAGGAGACATTCTACTACAGGGAAATAACGAAATAACGTCAACGGTAATAAGATATATTGAACGGTAATAAGACATATAGAAGAAATGCTTGCAAGATTGGGATATCCAAAATCTATTACAGCTGACAATGGACGTCAGTTTAAAAGCTTAAATTTAAGTTTTTATTGTTAGTAACTAAGTTTGCTTTTATTCAGTTAATAAAGTTAAACAAACAGCTGGTGACGGGAGGGGGTCCTAACCCCTTCCCCCTGTGGTCTTTGTTGCAAAATAAGAGATTAATTCAAGCAGCACTGTACAAAACAACAATGTTCATTTATTAACTTCACCACCATTTTTGCCGCAAGCCAATGGGGAAGTAGAAAACATGAATCGCCTTTTACTAAAACGGCTACAAGTGGCAAATTCTAAAGATAACGATAACAAACAAGAGATTACAAAAATTATTTTGATGTACAATAGGACAACCGGAAAAGCTCCATGAGAGCTACTGTTTAATAGCCTTATCCGAGAGAACCTTCGCAACGGCAGTCCCCTTGTATAGTGGTGCGAAGGCTTAAGTTTCAAAGACTCATCTGAACTGCTTTTTCAGGGCAACCTTAATCTGCAGGGATTTTGAGGAGTTATGCACCAAGTACTGCCCCCCTAATCCAGGGTGTTACGTGAACCGTGCCTATTGGATGGTTTGCAGCCAGGGCTGTATTATAACGGAACCTCTTTGACACCGGGTCACCTCAAAGAGTAATTTTGACCTCACCATACTATGCGGAGCTCTAGTATGGCGAACAACCCTTTCTCTAGCTACTCGTGGGATTTATATGTATAAAAACAAAAACAACAAACAACAAAAAATTCTTCATTCCGCGGGATGTAACCGGGAATGAGTATGTAGATTGCATGGAGAGAGACCTCCATGGAGAAGATCTGGGACCAGGATGCAGTAAGCAATTTCTTAAGGCACAAAACAACCGGGCAGTAAACCGGGAATCATCGTCCAAAAACCAGGGGAGAATACCTCCCGGGAAAAAGGAAGATGACACTAAAGGCGCATCATCCAGTAGTCAGGGGATAAAACCTTCCGGGCCTGGTAAAGATGTTGTCAAAAACAATAAGGACGTCGATGAAGAGAAAACACCTTCTTCAAAAGATGACGCTCCCAAAGCATCTCAAAGGGTTAAAAATCCCAAAAGATCACCTAAAAGCCGGAATCGTAGACCGAATCCACTTCCTAGCCTAGGCAAACAAGGCGCGCTTGATGATCCCTGGAGAAAAATGCTAAGTGGAGCAGGCACGATGGTACTTCCGATTCCAACGCAAAATGAAGGCCTCAATATACCCGCTTGGAAAATTCTAAGCAGCAAAGTGGAAGGCAAAGGTCAGTTGCTAGTGGTTGGTATTGATGACCAGTCAGCAGAAGCCATTCGCAAAGCAGGTAACGAACTGCATTACAAATTTGGCAAAGTAACTGTCGCAGGCTTAAGAAAGGTGACTGGAGTTGGGTCAAGTAACCAGACTAAGCCTACAGGAAATGCGAAAGCAATAGTCCCGACAATCGCCATACCAACACCTGGTCATGAAGAGGTAGGTAAGGAAAAAGAAACAGGTTTCCGAATCAGTTCCGCCTACCCCATCTTTGCTATCGGTAGAGCCAAAATTCCTAGAACTACCGAAATCTCCAAAAACATGTTCGAAAACACCAGAATCAAATCCAGAGCCAGTAGTAAGCGATTTATATGAAGAAATAGAGAGCATGGACCTCTCTCCCAACTTAGGCGACTTCGCTGACGAAATTGTTCCTACTGAGGAAGAAGAGGTACATCTTCTTGAAGATGAGGGGGCTGTGGCCCCCAAACAATAAAACAACAGATGTTTACAAACGTGATCAGTACCAGGGCAGCCCAAATAAACCTACATCACGCTAAAGCGGCTTCGGCCGTAATAGCAAAGAAATTCGTGAAGGATGACCTAGGGCTAGCGCTGATCCAGGAACCCTGGATAAAAGTAAGAGTTCTTTCATGTAAGGACTCGCAGGTACTATGGGACACGAGATTAGACTCACCCAGAGCATGTATAATTATCAGAAACAATATTAACTTTATTTGTCTTTCAGATTTTATGACGCGGGATCTGGTGCCGATACAGGCCCAAATCAACATCCAGGGCCATCCCCGCACGATGGTTATAGCATCCGCTTACTTCGATGGTGATGATGAAAACATACCACCTCCGGAGAACAAAAAAAGGCGGATTATTGTAACACCAAAGGACTACCGATGTTAGTTGGATGCGATGCGAACGCCCATTACACTACGTGGGGTATTAACGATGTGAATAAAAGGGGTACCTTTTAGATTTTATTATCGAAAAAAACCTAGATATATATAATGTACGGAATGTCCCCACTACCCTTACCCTTTGTAACTAGGGTAAGAACAGAAGTCTTAGACATTACGTTTGGCACGCCAGGCATAACTAGTTTAATTAAGGATTGGAGAGTCTCCAATAAACCCTCAATGTCTGACAACAGAATTATTGTGTTTTCCATAAATGGCCTTTTAAAAGAGAATGACTCTGGAAGGAATCCAAAGAAAACAAACTGGGCCCTATACAAAAACAATCTTCAATCAGACTTAGAAAGAATAGGTCCAGTTAGAACAAAAAATAGTCACCTTGAATTAGAGAATATATCAAATGAGCTAAGTGGTGCAATCCATGAGGCCTATGAACTCAGTTGCCCACTTTAAACCACAAAAAAAACGGGCAGATGCACCGGGGTGGAACTCTTATCCAAAGTGGGGAAACTCTTTAACCAGGCCAAAAGAACTGGTGAGTGGCATAGAAGAGCTTACCAAATATAATATAATGGGGAAATAAGAAGAGCCAAAAGAAACAGCTTTGTAAAATTCTGTGAGAGCATTGGCTCTACACCAGCAGCTGCAAGACTGCACAAAGCTCTAGCAACAGATACAACAATAAAATCTGTAGCACTTCGTTACCCAGATGGTAGTTACACAGAAGATAACGAGCAGAGATTAAATTTGCTTCTAAGTACATACTTTCCAGGCAGTTTACCAGTGGAAAGTAATAGCGTTGAGAGAATTTCTCTGAAACCTAACAGAGTCGACTGGACGATAGCTAAAACTATCTGTTCAGGAAAAAGACTTGATTGGGCAATTCTCACCTTTGCCTTTTAATTCACCGGGAGTAGACGGGATCTTTCTAGCCCTACTACAAAATGGAAAAGAATTAATCATGCCATATCTTATCAGCATGCTTCGAAGCAGAATAGCACTTGGGTACATATCAAGTCTATGGAGAAGAGCAAAAGTTATCTTCATCCCTAAAACAGGAAAAAAAGATACTACACATTCTAAGTCTTTCAGGCCAATAAGCTGAACATCATTCATTCTGAAGACACTGGAAAAGGTAATTTATAACTTCAAAAGATCTGAAGTATTAACGATTTTGCCACTGAATCATAGACAACATGCTTATAGAGCAGGCAGATCAACTGAGATTGCCCTATACGAACCCACCAATACCATAAAAGGAGCTTTATAATCAAAAGAAACGGCAATATGTGCCTTCCTAGATATAGAAGGTGCCTTTGATAACACCTCTCATGATGCCGTAAAAAAATGCTCTCATGAGAAAGAATGTACCCAATACTATAACACGATGGATTGGTGAGATGCTATGTACAAGAACGGCAGAAGCACATGCCTGGTCAAGCACCCAGAAAAGATTCACGACAAGAGGTTGTCCTCAGGGAGGGGTATTGTCACCCTTGCTGTTGAGTCTTGTTGTAGATGAGTTGCTAGAATGCCTAACTACTAATGGCATACGATGTATAGGCTTTGCCGATGACATTGTTTTAATAGCCTAAGGAAAATTTGAGGAAACTCTCTGCGACATAATTCAAAGAGGGTTGTCAATGACAAGAAAATGGTGCATATCAGTGGGCTTAAACATAAACCCAGCAAAAACCACAATAATACCATTTACGAATAAAAGCATATAAAACCTATCAGGTTAGACAATGAAGTAATAGAATTGAAGAAGGAAGTCAAATATCTAGGCATTACACTAGACAGCAAACTCCTTTTTAACAAACACTTAGAGATTACTGTAGGGAAAGCCACAAAAGCCAATGGAGGTCATTCTTGACCTGACGCCATTACACATAGCAATTGAAAGTTCTGCCAAGGGGGCAATCATGCGTTTCGCAAAAGAGGGAACGGGAGCAGGTAAGTGTATAGGATTGAAGAAATTAACTTCACTATCAAAATATGCACCCCTACTTGACATTCCTAGAGACAACATGATTAAGAAATACAACTTCGAGAAAAATGTTTGAACTGAGTTAAGTAATAAAAAAGAATGGGTAGGAGAAAATGAGAACTACCTTTTAAATACTAAAGCCGTCAAATGGTTCACTGATGGATCAAATACTGTCGAAAGGACTGGCGCAGGGATTTTTCTGCCAAGAACCAAATGCTCTGTACCAATGGGTAAGTCCTCTAGCATATTCCAAGCGGAAGTAAACGCAATTAGAATATATGCGCAGATAAACATTGAAAGGAACTACCGGAAACAGAATAAAGCCATAATGCCAGACAGCCAAGCTGCACTCGAAGCACTAAATTCCTGCGTAATCAGCTCGAAACTGGTTTGGGAGAGTGTAAACGAACTCAACAAATTATGCAAAAACAACACTGTAACATTATACTGGGTCCCAGGAGATGTAGGAGTTGAGGGAAATGAGGAAGCTGATGTTTTGGCTAAGGCAGGGGCAGTGGCACCCCTGATTGTGCCGAAACCCTATTACGCGATAGGTGAAAATGTGATAAAAAAATCAAATTAAAGCGGAAGAGGAGGCAATAAGATCCAAAAACTGGAAAGAAGTCCCAAAACTGAGACAACCCAAAATGCTTCTTGGGAACTATAACCAAAGGCGATCTAAAGCTTGTATAAACCTGAGTAGAAACAAACTTAGAATCTTAACGGGTTTCCTCAGTGGTCACTGCAAGCTTAAAAGACACCTAAACATCATAGGTATATCCAGTAGTGCAACCTGCACATTCTGTGACGACCAAGAAGAAACGCCAAATCACCTTCTAGGAAAGTGTAGAGCGATAATGCACAAAAGAATAAAAGATCTGGGAATGGGAAGTTACCAGATAGAGTAGAGTGAATTAACTTCTCTACAAGTACTCCAGATACTATCATTCCTTAAAGATATTAAGATGGAGGAAGAGCTGTAGAATGAGTCAATCATCCAGCCCTAGTAAAGGGGGCACAATAGATCTAAAGGTCGCAGTGCACCACCTAAATTTATTCATTCATTCATTCATATCCGAGACAAATTAATGTCAATCCAAGATATAAGCGACCATGTTTTGGACTCTGAGGCACGATAAATAAGCAAAAGGGAAAAGAGAGAGCAGATAGTGATCAAATTGCGAAGATTTCGGATATAAAGTGGGTGATAGGGTTCTACTCCGAAATGTAATCTTTCCAAACAAACCCTTAACCCTCAAGAATTCGAAGTTATTGAGCGTAAAAGAAATAAGGTTGTGGTCCGTGGAGACGGGTATGGTAAGGTGATTCGAAGGAACACTTGTCATCTCAAACGAATACCGAACTTTCCTAAGTCAGATTCAACTTCAACGTCAGGTGCTAATTTTAATTCTTCTGGTCTTTCAAGTGAGAAAACAGTTCCCGCACCATTTACCAATGAGCTGGTACGGAGCCCTCACAACTTCAGAACTTGTCGCAGTGCAGAACGGGCCCCCGCAGTGGAAGCTAAAGCTTAAAAACACGGAAGAGAGGTAGAGATTGAAGCAAGTAACGCATTAAGTTTAGTTTGTTTGACATGTGCGTGTATACACACACACCCACACACTATACATAAAGGGTCAGTCGGGTCTGTAACACGGA
This sequence comes from Baccha elongata, assembly GCA_951217065.1. Lineage (NCBI taxonomy): Eukaryota > Metazoa > Arthropoda > Insecta > Diptera > Syrphidae > Baccha > Baccha elongata. The sequence continues at coordinate 207,445,030 of OX578272.1, forward strand.
GGTGACAACACGTACGATTAAAAATTAAACACTTTATAATTAAAATGAAGTTTTTGAATTTAGACTTTTCTTTGCATCGTAGAGGTAAGCCACGGGATATTACAGAAGCGTCATCTTTGCATTCATAATAATCTTTGGTTGAACCGCTTGACACTGTTAAATATATCGATGTCATTAGACAAAAATCTAGTTTACTAAAGGACACTCAATGGTTTATGTAGCGCAGATATATGTAAATAAACATTCATAAGGAGTATCTCCCATGGTTTTGAACGCCTAAGATCAGGTAGTAATTTTGCAGTCAGTTGTCTGCCGGACTTCCCCGATGAACCTAAGGTGAACATGTTGGAAATAACATAGTATATAATAAACCTTCAGATAATGTTTGTTCCGCTGGGCTTGGAATGGAATGGCCAACAGCGAGAAGCAACGACATAAGAAGTTTGCAACCACCCAGAACTTTCGAAATCTGAATAGCAAACGCCAAAGAAACGAAATATTTCATAATTAAAGAAGCTTATAAAATATGGCTTCTTCTTCGTTTAAACAACACAAAGCAGGTTATTTGTTTTCTGAGAAAAAAATATACATATGGGTTGACGTTGGTTGAAATTCGACGAACACTGAAACGAGTACTGGGTTCTGATTATTATTTGAGGTCAACAGAATGCTGGTGTGGTTTGTTCTATTCAACGAAATTGAGGGCTGTCAATCCGAATATATTTTGTTTTCCTTTTCTTTTTCCACTCTAGAAAATGTTGAGTATCATTAACTTCCTAAAGGTATTTTTGTTGGTTGTAATATCACAATACGTCTAAGGGAAGAATATTTAGAAGAAGGATAAGATTTGGATTTTTCATTTTTAAAGTATTAGTTGATATATCAATATATATAACATATTGAACAAAATCAAATATACCAAATAGAACATTTCATCAGAAATAGAATAAGTTGTAGAATTATAGTATATGACATACGTAATCTATTCGTAAAACTACTTATTAATAGCAGAGGTTTATGTACGTACTGTAGAAATTATCAAAATGTCATAGCTCCCTTATAATAACGGTAAAAGGTAGATTTAGTTTTTAGTTTAGTTCCATAGTATTTTTGAGTCCCGAGTTATTATTTGTTTTTACCGTTTGAGAATCTCGTGTTTCGGCACCATGTAAAAAAACGTACGAGATAAGAAAAAAAAACAGTCGGATAAAATTCAAAAATGCTTTATTAAAATTCCCGAGATGATGTGTTAAATATAGGTTTACAACTGAAATATAAATTACGTTGTATATTTTTAATATAGTATAACAATTTTGTAATGTAATTTTGTTTGTAATTATAAAGAATTCAACTGTTAATTGTCAACACATTCCATACTTTCTGACATTGGTTTTTGTTCATGTTCTTCAGAACATTAAGTAGCTTTGTCGACATTTTTTATATATTTAACTATATTTAACTATATTTAACTTTTTAAAATAATTTATACAACAATGCATTTTGAAGTATTGTGAAATAGAATAGCCTTTCGGAAATAGAATAGCCTTTCGGAAACACGGATTGATACTCGTTAAGTATCTAAGTTTGAGTTTACCCACGATAAACAGATAGAAGGTATGCTCCCTTTGTTGCGTGCCGTCACTATCATCTGTTTACGTCTAAAAATAAAAAAAGTGTTTACTTCCATTTTGTTGTTCTTATTATTTTTTCTTTTCTCATAATTATTATCACTTAAAAATAATTGATTGAAATGCTTAATTTTATAATGTAGTCATCACATAAGATATAAAATAATAGTCAAAGACATAAAATAATAGTCAAAAATGGTAGTGACGTCACTAACATCTGTGTTGGAAAAGACTGTGAAATAAGCGCTCCATTAAACAATTATTTATTTAGTTAATAATTCGGGGATAGTAATTAAAATTCAAAAAATTACATAAAGTTTAAAATTTAGAACTCTCTGAGCATCAAACCTACTGGGTGAGTTTTGTCCATAAAAAAATAAAAAGCTCTAAAATAAAGTGTAAATAAAAAAAATCAAAGATGTACGGTACACAACGGTCAAATCATAATGAGAAATCCAATCCATCCAAACGACCTTAAATGGAAGTATCGCCGAAATCCACCACATCGATGATGGCGATAGAATATCGCCAAAATTGCTTGATGATAAGCTGAAAATTTGCCACAATGACTGATATCGAAGGAATCAGTTTTGAAATTTCTACATTAAATCAAAACAATAAAACATTAGAGATTCATCAGAACAAAATGGAGTCTCGATGTGTTTGGCTCGAAAGGCATGTAGAGATGCTCGAAAAAAAAACTTCAGCAAGTCAAATAGATTTGGGGACCAAAACCACAAATTGAAATGGCCGACCGAGAAGATGTTTTCCGGGTGCTTCAAGCAAAATCTAAATTACATAACACTGGCACCACGATTCATAAAGATTACTCAGCAGCAGCAAGGGAGCGCAGAAGGCGATAAAACAAGCTTAAAACCGAAATTATATCCGAAAATATGGGAATTAAAAGTCAGATAAAGGCAAAACATTGGAAATTGGTGAAAACAAATTTTATTTCGATAAATTTGGTAAATTGACATGCGGAAAATGGTTCAAAACCCTTTTGATTTTGCCTGATGACTGATTATATGTGTAGATGACTGACGTCGTCTGACTGACCGTGTAAAGGTCACTTAAAGTCCTGTCCTATATGCAGGTTTAAGTAATAAGAATGTTTTCGTTGATTTTTATAATTTCGTTAATCAATTTGAGTTTATTTTTCTTTATAAAAATTTTGTAACTGAAAACAACTTTATTAATTTTGAAAGTAAATTTGTCAATTTAGCATTTAAGTGGATAACTGCTTTAAGAGTTCAGTCAAGAGGAAGAGCCAGTGGGGGATGATTTTTGGGCTACAAGAAGGATATGAAACATGTGGATTGTGAATGGAGAGTTTTTGACGGACAATATAAAATTCAGCAACAAGAGTTTTCGTATGCTTCCTACTTAAGTCCACTGCAATCAATGAAACAATGATTTTGAAAGGCTAGAATGATTAATGACGGAATGCAGTACTCCAAATATGTTTTTAGTCGGTGACCTTAATGCTAGAATCGGAAACCAAGTTGGAAATGAGAATATGGCTCTTGGCAAAGAACAAAGATCTAAGGACACAGTTTGTAACGCTCGATTTTTGCAATTCTTACGGATCGAGAATCCAAAACGGAACAAACTCATCAGACATAGAAGGGGAACTTACTTTTATCGGCAATCAAGGTAGCTGGGTGATAGACTACAGTCTTATTGGGGGTGAATGGAACGATAACATTGTCGACTTAGAAGTGTAGCATGTTCAGTTTTCGGACCACTTTTCCATTGTATTGACTTTTGGTCTTACAGCAATGGAACCTGAAGAAGCCAAGGCTATGAGTTTATTGCCTTTACTTAGATGGAAGCACTCGAAAGTAATGAAATATCAAGCACAGCTTACCAGCTCACTTCGAAAGCAACAATATTTCGACATAAGCCAGCTAGATAAATCATCAAAGCATCTTACCCATGTAGTATTAGAAACATGGACGTTCGAGAGGACCACATTGCTCATTGGTTTTATGGTGACTGTAAAAAACCCAGAAAAATATAATTTGGATGGCTGAGAGCGTGTAAAAATTATAGCGACGGTTATTTCAGACAACACTATATACAAGCAAACAGTGTACTCACAAGTCATTATGTAAACTGAAAAAATGCTGAATATTATGAAGCAGAATCCAAATGTCTAGCTCTTTGTAAAAGCTCGAAAGAATTCTATAAAAGTGCAAGGAATTTGAACGGCAGTACGTTTACAATCTGCTGTATTTTAAGCCTAATTATTATGGCAACATATTTTAAAAATTTGTTGAACCTTGTTCAAGAAAGTATATATTTCCAGTATGCTTCTTCTGGATTTACAAATGAAGTTCAGGATGCCTTCATTACTCAAGAAGAAGTAATTGCAGCTGTAATGAGGCTTAAGGATGGAAAATCACCGGGTTCGAATGGGATATCAGTAGAGTTTTACAAGTATGGTACAACAGAGTTGATCGATAGGCTGTATGAAACTGGAGAGATACCTCAAGAATTTAGAGAATCTATAACTCTTCCCATCCATTTAAAAGGAAGTCTGTCAGTATTGTTCAACTTAAGGTGTATATTCTTTCTAAATGCCACCTACAAAATCTTCACTTTTGTTTTTCAAAGACGTCTTAATGAAGGGATCGATGCTAATAACTAATAAGCTTTTGAAGGGATTCCAAGCACACTTTAGGTCAGAATATTCAACAATCGACCACATCTTTGCTCTGAACAGTATTGCGGACTCATTTATCTTCAAAGGAAAGAAATTGTACTCTTTTTTTGTAGATTTAAAATCCACGAGTAAAAGCGTTGCTTTTCGCAGATGATCTCGTACTTCTGAAATCCTCACAAGAATCGTTGCAGTTGATGATAAACCGGCTTCGTCGATATTGCTTGCTTGGGAATCTGATTGTAAATTTGGATAAGTTAAAAATTATAATTTTCAAGAACGGAGGAGGTCGAAACTATAATAACGAAAAATTGAATTTCAATGGAGAAGACGTTGAAATTGTTTAAGCAATTAAAAACCTAGGGGTTTAATTTCACAAGGAACTTAGGCAACGAAAAGCATTTAAGGGAAAAGCTGACAAAATCAAAATGTGGAATAAGCGCATCGGGGTAAAATCGGGCGGCGGCAAGTAAAAAATTAAAAGAATTCTAAATGCAAACTCGGCCGATATATATGTATTTGGTACCTATGAGAATATTACCTTTGGAACAAACTCTAATGTTCTTTGGCTGCTCCATTTCTGCCCAATAAGCATAAGTATGACTGGGACTTGATTTCTGCAATTTTACAAATGTATTACTTTCGCTGCGAATATTCGCTACATTGACATTGTTGCTTCCATACTTGAGGCAGATTCCTCTTCAGTGAATTCTGATAATTGTAAATTATTTGGAAATTGAAACTATCACTTTAATATTGTTCTATTATTTATCAAATTCAATATACTCACAATCTGTCCAACGCTTATGTGTCCAAAAAGAGGTGAAAGAATAAAAAAAGAAAAGTGTAAGATAATTTTCATTTTTCTTGCCGAAATAATATTCAACTTGACTTTTAAATAATAAATAAATTTGCCGAATACCTAACTCCAATGCCTTTAAATTGTTCTTTAATTTATGTTTCTTTTGATTGTGAAAAAATAAATAAAATTTTCAATAGACAGTTCTATGACAAACAGACGATTTTGCTGTCAATAATGTTCGAATAACAGTTTAAGTTCACCGTTTGAGTGAACCTAGAAAAGAGAGAGATTCTTAATTTCGGAACTCGAAAAATTGTTGATAAGTGGTTGGTGAATAGGACAAATAAAATTAAGTTATGAGCCTCATGTATATAAAAGTAATTTATGAGCAGTCGATAAATACCGCCCTAAATTTGTAGAAATATATAATAATTTTTATCTATTCTTAAATTTTTTTTTTTTTTTCAGCAGTTTTTCCGATTTCAACAGTGTATGAGCTGGAAAACACCCGGGATTCACATTCATCTGCAGTAGTTCCTTCTTCTCGATCGCCACGATTATTGGCTAACACAGCTGAAGCACACAGTGGAAGAATTTTTTCAACAAGCTATTTGCTCTTTATTTTTGTATGCTTTCTTGTGATTCTTTTATTTGGGTGAATGAAGAATTCAATAGTAACTTTCGTGAGGTAGAGAATTTAAAAATGTTTATGTGAGTTAAATACTAAGGTTTCATGTCGAATTCCTTTTACCAAAAGACTTTTTTAAATCTTGATTTAAAAGTAAGATTTACTGACTTTCAATTGCATACAAATGTTTTTCTTCTTAACACAATAACCCGCTCAATGTTGAGGAAATTAATGTTGGGAAAAAACAATTTTACGGATCTGCAATTGGTAAAAGAAATTCAACATGATTTAAGGTAAATCTAGTTAGTTTAATAAGAAAGCTTATGATTTCGGCGTTTTACATCGTATTTTTTTTCATCGAAAAATAACTTTAGCCAGAACGTATTTATTGTGGTTTTTATTTTTCCTCGAGTAAGGAATGTGTAATAACAATGGACAATAATCTTGTTAAAGAGTAAATCTTTAAAAAAATATGAATGCGATTGTTTAAATCATTTTTGTATAAATGTGAACTACTTCAATATTATATAAGTGATATATTTTTCACAATATTTTTGCCATCGTCAATTTTTATTTACTATTGGAAAAAACATTTGTTCGATCTCAAGAGCATTTTTTATTATAAGCCAAACAATATTTACTTCTGTACAAAACGAATTCATTAATAAATATTATAGCTCATAAGCTGGAAAAATTGTACCGATCATTTTTGATTCGGCTCGGATGATGATGAGGAGGGAGTTCACCCTAACTTGCCAGACCCTAAAACCCTATGTAAATATAATATATTTTTTTTTTCTATTTTTGGAATTTTAGAAATTTCGATATTTTCGAACAATGAAGCATGTCTGCAGAACTACTGCCTTTTTTCCGGTTTTTGTGATCGTTTTTGAATCTCCACCAATCTGTTCCAGATACTTTATCATTTGTCTCGACATGAGTCCTTCTGCGGAGATAACAATAGGACAGATGTTAACCTTTTGCAACTGACATACAGCTTTTATTTCGATAGCAAGATTCTTATATTTCGTTAGTTTTTCTGCTTCGGTTTTCTGAGTATTGCTAGTAAGTGGGCGGGCAATGTATATGACTGTATATGGCTGTTCTGGCCCTTTTATTTATTGGTACAATATCTGGGCGATTATAGTCTACTCAGGTCTCCGGGAAAAGGTATCCGCTTGTAAGCCCATCTTGAGAGCTAGTTTTATCGATGTGCTCTTCACGTAAAGCTTTCGAAAACTTTTCATGCAGTTTCATATCCAGATACCTTTCATCGTCCATTAGTACTATTTTGCTTTGATCTTCCATATTCGCGTTTTTCAAGTTCAGAGGCGTATAGTTGTCATCCAGGGTACGAGTTGTCGATATAACTCCTTCAGGTGAACGAAGAAGTTTATTTCTCATCTTTGCTTCTAAAGTCCTGCACCTTTTACATATGCAAAGGCGGCCTCTGTCACCTTCCTTTCTTGGGAGGTACAATCGATGAACTGACGAATTTAGATGAAGGCATCGGAATTTCGTCAGCAATCTCCTTGCCATTCTATACTTCTATCAAGTTCATGAAGATCAATATCTGACCATTTAAGGATACCAAATGAGTAGCTGAGCGATGGTATTGTTCCTGATAAGTGCAGTAAAATGTATGTAAGGAACTGATAGGCAAGTTATTGGCCTGTAGTTCTCAGGTTTGTGAGCATCGCCTTTTTGGAATATTAAAAAGGTTGTTCCTTTGGCCAGGTGTGCAGGTATTACGCAGGTATTAAGATAATTTGTGTAAATTATTAATCATTGATGACGGTTATTGTGTTGTTGAAAACGACGAGTTATGTTGCAAGTTTCAAGGACTACAGCTTTCTGGATCGTTGTAAATTCATCTTTGAGCTTGAGTTCTTCCAGATGTTTAGGTAGGCTCTTCGGTGTCACATCTGTTGACGATATAATAATTGGGAAAATAGTTGTTTTGTATCCCCTGTACATTCTCTCCATTTCAATGCCGAGATCGGTGTATTTGCTGAGTTTGGTATTGTAAATTGCTATTAGGTTTGTTACTTTATTTGTTGAAGAATCTAGTTCCTCTTCGACTGTTAAGGTCACTTTTTATAAGCAATGAAACAAAATTACTTCATTTACATTTCCCGACGTTTCGACAGGGATTGCTGTCTTCCTCAGGGGATCTTCATTATACGAAGAAATATATTTATAAACACAGTAATTAGTATGTATATAAAAAGCAAAATGTTTTTGACTTACTTTAAGTTAATAAAAAATAATTTAAAAAGAAATTTGAACTTGTTTAATTTGGAAAACAAAAATAAATTTTAAAGCAAAATTAAAAAAATTAAAATTAAAACCAAACTATTGAAATCTAAGCACTTCTTCTAATGAAGATCAGTCAACTAATGTCTACTGGTGAATAATTAGATTTTAACGGAAAAATTGAAAATTTAAAGTTGACGTGCAGACACAAGAGAACAATAAACGGCAGATATGTTTTGTGTGTCCCTGTTTCCTATTCATGTTGTTGTCGTTTTTTAAGATATGAAGTGTTTCCAACGTATACGTTTTGGACACATGTCGCTCCGTTTGCAAAATTTCTACTTCATCGAAATTTGGTTCATGGTTGGTTGCAACACAATGACTCGCCAGTGATGTCGTCCTGGAACTTTTCGATTTAATATCCGATTTGTGGTTCGCCATTCTTTGTCACAAGAGCTGTTTGGTTGTGCCAACATAGCAGAGGTCACAATTTTCTTCCTCTTTGCCCATACAATTAATTTTATAAACTACTTCTGTTCTATTTTCATTTTCAATTTTGGGTTTAAGTCGCGTGAAAACAGAGGCTAGTGTACAATGTGACTTAAATGCTAATTTCACATTTTTGCAACGGTCTTTGACAACTTGTTTAAAGTTTTGAGCCAAAGTTGGAACATAAACAATGCTTTTGTAGACGCTGACTCTTTCAGTTGTAGATTTGTTATCTGTTGGTTGTTTATTTTTATTTGTATGGTGTTGTATGAGACTTCTTATTAGTTCGTATCTATATCCATTGTTGTCCAAAATCTTTGTCATCAAGTGTTCAGTGTCGGAATGAAACTTATGGTCACTTAGAGTGAAGACTTTACTAATTAAGTTGGAAGCGGTATTAATTATAATATGTTTTGCTTGGTTCGATCGAAAATTGATTAATCTTCCTGATGCAGTCTCTTTTTGGTACCAGTTGAACAGATGATCTTTTTCGCGGTGAATCTTAACATCCAAAAATGCTATCAAATCGTCCTTTTCTCTCTCCACTGTAAATTGTGTTGCAATAAACCATGAACCAAATTTCGATGAAGTAGAAATTTTGCAAACGGAGCGACATGTGTCCAAAAGGTATACGTTGGAAACACTTCATATCTTAAAAAACGAGAACAACATAATTAGGAAACAGGACACACAAAACATATCTGCCATTTATTGTTCTCTTGTGTCTGCACGTCAACTTTAAATTTTCAATTTTTCCGTTAAAATCTAATTAATCACCAGTAGATATTAGTTGACTGATCTTCATTAGAAGAAGTGCTTAAATTTCAATAGTTTGCTTTTAATTTTTATTTTTTTAATTTAGCTTTAAAATTTATTTTTGTTTTCCGAATTAAACAAGTTTAAATTTCTTTCTCTGCTACATCAATTATTTTGATCTCTTTCTTTTTGCAATCAAACACAACGATATCGGGTCTGCTTGCAGATATTGTCTTATCCGTGATAACTAAACGATCCCAGTAAATTTTGTACATTTCATTCTGAAGCATTTTTTCTTCCAGGAATGAAGTTGGTCATCGTTGGTTACAATATCACGTAGGCTTAGTTCCCCAGATAAGTTAAGTGGTGTTTAAGAGTTGTCCACTTCAGCAATGGCTCTACAGCAAGCTGTTGTTGCTTAAAAAGTATTCCCTTAGGTTTCTGACTTGATTGATATGCAGATTCCTGATATCTATTAGGTTTCTTCCAAATCTGTAATCCATTTATTGTCATTAATAGGAAATCCTTCTGTTCCTCTGCGTATGGGTATTTGCTCACTTATTTCCCCATTTAACATCAGCCTTGCTCTCCAGCTCTTCATGGTAGTTGCAATAAAGTTTGTTATGTCACTGCTTACTCCATAGATAGTGAGTATATCTTCCAGGTAGGAAGGGGGAACAGAGTCAAAGGCTTTCTGGTAGTCTATAAAGCACATACTTAGATTTCTACATTTAGAAGTAGCTTGTTTTACCACAACAGAATCAATAATAAGTTGATCTTTGCATCCTTTTGTGTTTTTTGCATATCCCTTTTGTTTTGTCGTTAATATGTTGATTGATTGGGTATGTTCATATATTTTGTTGCAAATAACTTATTATTATTATTATTATTATTATTATTATTATTATTATTATTATTATTATTATTATTATTATTATTATTATTATTATTATTATTATTATTATTATTATTATTATTATTATTATTATTATTATTATTATTATTATTATTATTTTTATTATTATTATTATTATTATTATTATTATTATTATTATTATTATTATTATTATTATTATTATTATTATTATTATTATTATTATTATTATTATTATTATTATATTATTATTATTATTATTATTATTATTATTATTATTATTATTATTATTATTATTATTATTATTATTATTATTATTATTATTATTATTATTATTATTATTATTATTATTATTATTATTATTATTATTATTATTATTATTATTATTATTATTATTATTATTATTATTATTATTATTATTATTATTATTATTATTATTATTATTATTATTATTATTATTATTATTATTATTATTATTATTATTATTATTATTATTATTATTATTATTATTATTATTATTATTATTATTATTATTATTATTATTATTATTATTATTATTATTATTATTATTATTATTATTATTATTATTATTATTATTATTATTATTATTATTATTATTATTATTATTATTATTATTATTATTATTATTATTATTATTATTATTATTATTATTATTATTATTATTATTATTATTATTATTATTATTATTATTATTATTATTATTATTATTATTATTATTATTATTATTATTATTATTATTATTATTATTATTATTATTATTATTATTATTATTATTATTATTATTATTATTATTATTATTATTATTATTATTATTATTATTATTATTATTATTATTATTATTATTATTATTATTATTATTATTATTATTATTATTATTATTATTATTATTATTATTATTATTATTATTATTATTATTATTATAATTATTATAATTATTATTATTATTATTATTATTATTATTATTATTATTATTATTATTATTATTATTATTATTATTATTATTATTATTATTATTATTATTATTATTATTATTATTATTATTATTATTATTATTATTATTATTATTATTATTATTATTATTATTATTATTATTATTATTATTATTATTATTATTATTATTATTATTATTATTATTATTATTATTATTATTATTATTATTATTATTATTAGTATTATTATTATTATTATTTTATTATTATTATTATTATTATTATATTATTATTATTATTATTATTATTATATTATTATTATTATTATTATTATTATTATTATTATTATTATTATTATTATTATTATTATTATTATTATTATTATTATTATTATTATTATTATTATTATTATTA